>CM023866.1:37965588-38419615 GCA_013389735.1 Phaseolus lunatus
GCGAAACGACTATCCCTCTTCAAACACTGGAACTAAGGGTACCCCCGATCTCCCCCGGCTGACAGGAAGCGAGAGAGGGCAACCATCCTTCCTGTTAACTATTATACTTCTTTCATGGTGGCAAGACTTCTCATGGCAATGCTTGTTGCGCACTTCTCGGGGTTTGCTTCTATCCCCCGCTCTGTGAGGAAAAATCCCAAGAATTTTCCTGCTTTTACCCCGAACACACATTTCTCTGGATTCAGTTTCAGGTTGTACTTGGCTATCATAACAAATAGTTCTTCCAAATCTGCCACATGTTGTTCCTGCTCTGTCGTGGTGACAACCATGTCGTCTACATATGCCTGCACATTCCACCCTATCATATGGGTGAGAATCCTGTCCATCAACCTCTGATACGTTGCTCCAGCATTCTTCAGTCCAAATGGCATCACCTTATAATAATAGCTAGCATGCTCTGTCATGAAAGCAGTCTTACTTTCATCCCGAGGGTGCATGCAAATCTGATTGTACCCCGAGAACGCATCCAGAAAGTTGAGAAGCTGACACCCAGATGCACTATCTACCAAAGTATCAATGTTGGGTAACGGATACAAATCTTTAGGGCAAGCTTTGTTGAGATCCGTAAAGTCCACACAAATTCTCCATTTCCCATTAGCTTTCTTAACCAGCACCACATTCACTAACCATTCAGGGTATTGAATTTTCCTTATATGGCCAGCATCCAACAATTTCTGTGTTTCTTGCTTAATGACAAGTCGCCTTTCTTTGTTAAATTTTCTCCTTTTTTAAATGATTGGTCTGATCTTCGGATCTATCGTGAGATGGTGGCACAGAAAGGCTAGGCTAATGCCTGACATATCTGATGTAGACCATGCGAAGGCATCCAAATGTTGTGCTATCACCTCGGCAATCCTGTCCTTCAATTCCTGGCTTAGTGACTTACCGAGCTTAAACTTCTTATCCCCGATCTCTCTTTCCTGAACCTCACCCGCTGGCTCGGATCGCTTATCACTGGGGATCTCCATAAGCTGCTGGGTGGTAGGGGCGTCTCCCTCTTTAGATCTTGTGGGACCGCTTTGCCTAGTATTTCTCATGTCTTCTAATTACTCGTCTATCTATGCGGATGGGACCTAGTTTTACCTAGCTCCACGGTGGGCAACAAATGTTTTGGCCGGTTGACTCTGTGACTAGTTTAGGCTCCACCTGTCTCCCCTGGAATCTGTACCTTCCTTGGTTGCTGGATGCTTTACCTGTAAGACAAAGGGTGCCCTTACGACCGGTCACGCTCCAACGCTCAAGTCAGTAAGGGCTTGGTGAACGAATGGGAAACAAGTAATTTCAGTATCTAAAAGTGTATTCAAAATTTCTTACCTTTACCTGGGACCTTAAGCCCCTTTTTATATCGTACCATGTTCCTGTTACACTTGAGATAAACAAATATTAACTGAAAATAAACACATTATCTTACATCTCTAACAGAAAACCCTCTGCCATAGGCACCAATAATCTTCAGGTCCCAGACTGCAGGTGTTCCTTCTGCTATATCTATGCCCCCATCCCTATCTTTTTAGGGTTAGCACTATCCAAGGGTATTTCATGTGCAACAGACATATATGCATAACAGGAAAATCTTACGTGATATTAACAAACATATCTATATGTAGTTGTAACAAACATATGAATAATCATATATATATTTTTATCTCTAAGCGTCTTTATTTTTAAGCGCATGCCACATTATCAGTACATAGCAGCTTTGTTATGTGCTTCGAGCCCATTAAACAGATTGGGTCAGCCTCACAACCTTGGTGCAAGATCCCACCCATAATCATTCGCTCATGTGTTCACGCCAATACACACCCATTCATACGCTATTTCGTGCCATGCATATAGCTTTACCTGGGTTGCCTTAGCGTTACTGGGCTTGGGCCTTATAGTTAATACTTTACTTATCATAGACCTGGATACGTTGTGTACACCACTAAGTCCATTACGTTTCGTCACTTTAGTAAGTGTTCTTATTCGTGGAGGATTATATCATATACATGCATGAGAGTTTAATATATACGCATACCTGGAGCCCAGTCACATGGTAATTGAGGCCCATGTGCCGAGCTGACCTACCTGAGAGAAAATGCCGAGGTCCGACCAGCGAGTTCTAAGCATTACGAGTTCTTGCTCAGTACAACACTCTAATCCCTGCATAAAATATCAAATTCCTAGAACAATGATAAAGGTAATATCATAATTTAAATATGAAAGTGTATAAAAGGTTCTATAACTATTTGAAAAAGTTTTATATATGGTTACCTTAAGGTGCATCCAAGTGAGTTTCTTTCTTTCCATTTGCACTTGCCTTTCTCCCCCCCATTCAACATGTTATATCCAGAATAAACACTGAAATAATAAGATTTCATGTTAGAACACATACATAACAAATTTGTGAGTAATGTATGAGTAATAAATTTATGAATGTAATGTAATTATAATGGTTTGATAAATCTCTAACTTATACTAGAAAACATTATGCAAAATTTCATAATTGTTTGATAAGTGTAAGTATGAGAACTAAAAGCTCAAAATACCCTAAAATATACCTAAATAATACTAAAAAATAAAAAAATGATAGTAAATGGTAGATTTTTGGAATTTTGGTGGGGCCAATCCCCTTCGAACAACTTTCATTTTTTATGCGTCTCCATCCGACTTCTCTATCAAAAGTTATGGTTGTTAGAAGCTTTTTTATGCTAATTATTGGCATGAAACCCTAAATCTACAACTCTTCTCCTTAATTTTAGGACTCCTCTATCAAATATAAATGAAACCCTAAACTATTAACTAATCAACACATACATTTATTAAAAAATTTAAAACTCTAAACCCTAAAAATACTAACCTTTTGGAGCCAAGTCCGCAGCAGCAGCGTGTGGTGGAGGTGCTAGTGGTGTGCGAAGGTTTTGGCGCACGGAGGTGGACGGCTGGACAAGGAGCCGCGGGGCAGGGATGAAGCTGGAGGACGGAGAAGAGATTTTAGCGTATTGGAGGAGATGACGAGAATGGGAGAAGAAGAGTGGATGAAGGATGTCAGATCTTTGAGTGTATTGGAGAGTGAGAGGCGAGAATGGGAGAAGAAGAAAGAAAGAATGGAGGAGGGCGCGGAGCTTGGAGAGAATGAGAGGCGCGAATGAGAGAAGATGAGTGAATGAGGGAGGGATGAGTTTATTTTTGGTTTTGAACGCGGAACCCATTTATAACAATAGTTCACAAAAGAACCGTCTTTATAAGTCTCACAACATCACTTTTAACGACAGTTCACAAAAGAACCGTCTTTATAAGTCTTACAGCACCATTATTAACGACGGTTCACAAAAGAACTGTCGTTATTTTGCATTTAAATGTTGACTTAATAATGGAAATGCCACCACGTTTTTCCCAACGACGGGTTTTGGCCAACTATGATTATTCACTGTTGTTGTTAAGGCTTTTTGTACTAGTGTTTCTACCTTGATTATAGTCCTAAGCGATGTAAACAAACCTTGTTTTGCATCTAAACTCAAAACATGTATTAAAATTAATCATTTGTAGTTAGACAATACTAATATAACTATAATAAAATTATATATTTCAATGTAAGTACTTTGCAAACTATCTAAAGCACTTGAACAAATAAACTAAACATGTTGAAGAGATAGTATGCCTTGTCGTATTTTCAACATTTCAGCCTCAAACAATGAGCTCAGATCTTGAAATAACTAAAACATGCAAAGTATAATAAGTTTGTTCTTATTAGATTTGGCTTGGGCCTTCTGAGTTGCGGAATCCGAGTTTTTCGTGAAGACCGAGCTTATCCTTAGAGGATTGCCAAGCTTTATCACCAAATGCTAAGAGAAAGTCCACCTGCTAAAGACTCTCCAACGCTTGAGTCAGTAAGAGTATAATAATCTTTGAGTAAGTGAATATCAAGTATTGAATGAGTTGGAAGTACTCCATGGGGTTGGTATTATAGATAGTAAGAGTCTAACATGTGTCTCTAACCGCATAGATAGGATGCCAAATTTTATGGATACATCCTGAGATTTATGGTATTTCAGAGTATATCTCTATCTTTAAGTGGTTATAACGTTTGTTATACTAATCTACAAGTGGTTAATATCAAATAAATATTAATAGCCCGACTTTTACGGACTTGTGACGTTTCATTTTAAGGTTTTAAAAATGTAAACCTTATAACCTTTCAATTTCGCCTTATACCTTTTTAGAAGTTTCTTGAATTCCTGCTTTTACTTAAGGGTTTTTATTGTCTTCATTTCGACTTTTCACCTTCATCTTTTTCTATGAATTTTTGCAACGTTTGCGATCATTTTAGGGTTCTTCAATTCTCCCTTCCTCCAAGTTTGTCACACTCTATTTCTTCGTAGGTATGTTTTAATGTCTTATCCTGCTTCTTCCTTGGCATCTTACTTTGGTAGCAGAAGTGACTGCTTAGTTTATAGGGAAGTTAATCCTATCGAAGTAAGTTCTTCATTTGAATCATTCTTCGTTGATAGTGATTTTCTTGAGATGGAATCCCATCCAGTTATTGCAATTGAGATCACTATTGCTAACGTTGTAGGACTTTCTAGTGAAATCCCTATTGGGACTCCTTTGACCAAAAAGGCGAAGGGGAAGCATCAAGCTTCCCCTGAAAAAATTGAGGAAATCCTTGAAACCGTTGTAGTGAAAGGGACTAGGAAAGGTAGGTTTCCCCCTATTGCTAATCCTGAGTACTCTAGGGTACTCGATGGAATAAATAGTCTTTACTTCTAAATCTAAGATTGGAGAGAGTTTATTTCCTCCTTTCATATTTGTTCCTATGAGTTTGCTAATTTTGTGGCAGCCAAATGTTGCTCCCCTTTAGACCGTGTTTATATGAAACCCTCCTTGGATGGGTAAGATTTTACCTTTGTTTATGAATACTTCTTTAAAGAGCTAGATATCTCCTTTTCTTTTTCTGATTTTGAGTGTCTTTTACTGACTGACATTAATGTGGCTCCAAGTCAACTCCACCCTAATAGTTAGGCTTTCCTGAAGGCCTTTCAAATTTTGTGTACCCATCTTAGTATTAGGTCAAGTGTAAATAATATCATGTATTTTTATCAACTGAAGTACGGTGCCGAAGTTGGTTGGGTCTCTTTGAATGGAACCGAATACGGGTCTTGATGAAGACCAAGTAGGGGAGACGCCTGAGGCCCAAGCCCAAGAAGCCCAAGCCCAAGTGGGGGCCCAAGCCCAACCCATAAGCTCAACATCCTTCATGCCTCAAAGGATTACTAGGAGCAAGGCCAAGGCTTTGAGAGATGAGCATCAATGGATGTCTCTTTTTGTAATTTCTTTTGAGTAGTTTTTACTAGAACATAAAAGGAATGTGTAGATATAGAAATAAGGGGTGTCAATGTACAAAGATAAGTCACACATTCCATATGACATAAAAAGAAAGTGTGGGTGTACATTTAGGAGGTGCCAAAGTAAGAAACCAAGTCACACCTCCCTTGTGACATGTGTTTTGGCTCCAAATTCAAATGCTTCTTATTTGAATTTTCCCACCTTAATTTCAGCCCTCTCACACAATAAATAGAGGTGCTTGGCTCATGTAAAAACACATTGAATTTGAAGTAAAGAAACTCTACACAAATTGTGAGAATTGTTTCTCCTAATCTAGTCTCATCTTGTGAGTGTTTGGGAAGCTCTCAAGTGGCGGTATCTTGCACTTATCTTGGATCAATCACCTTCCAAGTGGTGTGTTCTTCCCTTCCATGGCTTCAATCACATAAGTTTTTTATCATTCATCTCTCAATTCCAATTCCACTCCATTTCAATTCCTAAACATGTCTTATGTTGGTGTTCTTGTTTTCAATTCTTGTTTGATTGTTCTTCCTCTTTAGTTTGTGTTTCCATTCTGTTTTTCAATTATGTTTTTGCGTTTCAATTCTGCACCTATTTTGTTTTAGTTCCGCACCTTGTTCTTCTTTCATTCATCACTATTAATTGTGTTTTTCCTTTGATCTTTGGAAATGAACCTTCACATCTACTTAACACTTGTTAAGTTAATGTCCAGTGGGAATTTTCCTTAGATTTCTCACCTAAATTGCTTAAGAATCTTGATCCTAATTCTAATAAAGTGTCACCTAATGAATCAATCTAAAATCAACTCACATCATGTGGTATCATGAGCTATGGTGGTGTTTTGTTGTTGTTGAGTTGAATTGACACTTTATATTCAAGCAATTTGCATTTTCTAGCACCTTATTTTGTGCAGAACTTATTTTAGGTTCCTTTTTGTGTTAGCTATTCTGTTTTTGCTTTCATTGAGTCTTTCTTGCTGTTTTAATCGGTGCAAATTAATTGTGTTTGAGTCATTTTGATTTTAAATCCATACAAGTTTTGTCAAGTCATGTTTCTCCTAAATTGTCATCACTTCTATGTGGTACTTTTCTTAATAATTTTGGTTGATTGCTTTTAATTTTGAGTGCAATTTCTAATTTGTTTTGTTGAGCCTTTGGTGCATTTTAATTTTAGATTTGAGTTCATGCTTGTGTGATAGATCCATACAAGTTCATATACATCAATTCTATTGTGTCTTTGAAGTTTCTTAATACTGTTTTAATTCCAAATTAGGCTTCCTCTGTTTTTGTTGAAACTATGCTGGCTGTTTTTGTTTGCAAAATTTAATTTCGTTTATGAAAAATTGTGAAATTCTGGATCTGAAAAGATTGAAGTGTTAGAAAAAAGTTAAAAAAAAAAGTGAAGCAAAATTTAAAATAGAAAAAAAAATGATAAATCAAATACAATCAGTGTGCAATTCTGGCACAAAAAAAAAATAGTGAAGTGGCATCAGATTTGACAAATTTATCACAATTAATTGGTGCATCATTTTGGTGTGATTCTAGCGGCAAATTTGAGCTAAGATCTTGAAATTTCTATGGTTTAAATTTTAAATTCAAATTTGAATTATCTAGCTCACCATAAATTGTTTAAGTCACGCATTTTATACCTCAAATATTGTGTAGTACTGTTTTGGTTTTGTTAATCCAATTCTAGTGCCATTCTTTAGGTTCAATTTGTGTACTACCTTTTGCTTGTCATTTTCCTTCAATATTCTTTTCCACAGTTTTGTCATATTTTTGCTTCCACTTTGGTTTAGCCTTTTCTTTCTTTAAACTTTTCTTGCTTGTCTTTTTTTTGTTTCCTCAAGTTTTATGGTGAATTGTTCTTTGAGTAAGTGTGGTTTGCTTTGGCATCTTTCACTTGAGGCTCATCCAATCCACAAGAGAGGCTTGGTTGAGTGCTTTTTCTTTACATTGCCACAAGCTACATTGCTTCTAACTTGTTTTCACTAATTGTTTGTTCTTTGTGTTTTGTGTTTAATTGTTATAATGGATAATCTTTCAAGTGGTAAATCATCTAAGCCACATTATCCTCAAAAAGCTTTCCTTATTGGAGAATTAAAGGAAGCTAAAAGAACCATTGCACAAAAAGATGAGGAGATAAGACAAATGGAGGAAAGACTCTAAAGATTAGAGATAGCCTATGAAAGACCTCACCACAACCATGAAAGGAGACAACATCATCATCATCATAGGCATGAATCAAGAAGTTCTTCAAATTATCATGGACATGAAGAAGAAGCCGAATGGAGGAGGCACCAATTTGAGGATAGGCGCCAAAATGTGGCAAAGCCTTATTTTCTGTATGTAAAATTGCCTAGTTTTAGTGGAGATGGTGATCTTAATTTGTACTTAGGTTGGGAGGCTAAAGTAGATCAAATTTTTCATGTACATGAGGTCCAAGATGACCAAAGAGTTAGGCTAGCCTCCTTAGAATTTATGGACTATGCCATGCAATGGTGGCACAAAACTCTCATGGACATTGGGCTAAACAAGAGACGCCTGTGGTCTCTTGGGATGATTTAAAAGTTTGTATGCGTGCTAGATTTGTGCCTCCACACTATAGGAAACACCTTTTGTTGAAGCTCCAACGGCTTCATCAAGGCACACAAAGTGTGGATGCTTATTTTAAAGAACTTGAAACAAATTTAATTCAAGTAGATATGCAAGAAAGTGATGAAGCTAAAATGGCTAGATTTGTTAGTGGTCTACGAAGGGATATTCAAGATGAGGTAGAACTTTATGAGTATTCTTCTTTAGAAAAATTGGTTCACCTTGCCATCAAGGTAGAATCTCAACTTTCAAAGAAAAACTCTTTTAAAAATTTTCAAAATGATGGCTTTTACCACTCTTCTTGGAAAAACAAAAATAAGTCTTTTTCAAAATTCCCTTCAAAGGACTCTACATTCAAACCTAGAGATTCTAAGCCTTCCACTTCTACTCCTAAATCACCAACTAAAACTTCAAGTAAAAAGTGCTTTAAATGCTTAGGCTATGGTCATATAGCTTCTAATTGTCCTTCAAAGGGAAATATGATGATGCATGTTGGGGTAGTTGTGAGTGAACATAGTTCCCATTCCTCTAGATCTTCAACACCTTCTAGGTCCCCAAGTGAGCAAGAGAGTGAAAGTCCACATGAAGGCGACTTACTGGTGGTGAGGCGCATGCTAGGACAAGTTTTGAAACCCTTTGATGAAAGTCAAAGAGAAAATATTTTCCATACTAGATGTCTCGTCAATGATAAGTTGTGTTCTCTAATAGTGGATAGGGGGAGTTGTGCAAATGTGGCAAGCACAAGAGTAGTAGACAAGATTGGATTGCCTACTATCTCTCATGCAAAGCCCTATAAGCTTCCATGGCTAAGTGAGGAAGGGAAGATCATAGTGAACAAGCAAGTCCTCATAGCCTTTTCGATTGGCAAATATAAGGATGAGGTATTATGTGATGTTGTACCTATGGAAGCTACTTATGTTCTTCTAGATAGGTCATGGCAATTTGATCGAAAAACTATTCATGATGGCCTTACCAACAAAATTACTTTCACCTTCCATGGGCATAAGGTCACATTAAAATCTCTCTCACCAAAGGAAGTCCATGAGGACCAACTTAAAATGAGAGAAAAGAGAGAGATTTAAAAAGAAAAAAAGAAATCCAAGAGAAGCCTTCTCATTTCCCATCAAGAGGTCAAAAAGGTAATGTTCTCCTAAAGGAATATGTTTTTAGCTATCCCTAGGACCCTTGAGAATGAGTTGGTAGTTGATAGTCCTTCATGTTTGGTAAATTTGGTAAAGGAATTTGATATTTTTTTTCAAGATCCACCAAAAGGGTTACCCCCTCTAAGGGGCATTGAGCATCAAATTGATTTCATACCTGGTGCTTCTTTACCAAATAGGCCTGCATATAGGACCAATCCTACTAAGACCAAAGAGATTCAACAACAAGTTGAGGACTTAATAGCTAAGGGGTGGGTGCAAGTGATGTGAGTTGTTTTTAGATTCATTACACTTTTAAGAATTAGGATCAAGATTCTTAGCAATTTAAGGTGAGTCACCACCTAAGAAAAATCCCCACTGGACATTAACTTAACAAGTCTTAAGTAGATGTGAAGGTTCATTTCCAAAGATCCAAGGTAAAAACACAATTGAGTGATGAATGGATGACAATTAAAGGTGCAGAATAAGAACATAATGGCGCATAACAGAACTGGAAAATAAGGCACAAAAACAGAATTGAAACAACACACAAATTCAAGGAGGCTTAAGGAATCATCAATGGAGTTCAATGCCTTCCAAATGATGATCCAAACTCATATATTATAACTGCCATATCCTTACATCACAATTAAATTAATAAGAACAAGAATTACCAAACAAAATTACAAACTAAAACAAATGAACCGAATGAAATTGAAAACTAACACAATTCTACCGATTGAAAAGTAGAACAACAAGAACACAACAATTGAATTGTGGAAATGGAAAATGGAAGATGAAGGAAGATGAAACTTATGTGGTTGTAGCCATGGATGGGAATGGACATGCCACTTGGAGATGAATGATCCAAGATAAGTGTTGGAATTGTCGCCACTTGAGAGCTCCCAAAGCACTCACAAGATGAGACAAGGAAGAGGAGAACAAATCTCCCGAAAATCACTCACAATTTGAGTATAGTAACTTTACTTCTAATTTCAATATGAATTTACAATGACCAAGCACCTCTATTTATAGTTTTAGAGGGCTGGAATGAAAGTGAAACAAATTCAAAATTCCCTCCTAATTCTAATTCAAATTCGGCGCCACTATAGTCACAAGGGAGGTGTGACCTCTTTTCTACTTTGGCACCTCCTAAAAACTACACCTACGCCTACTTGTTATGTCACATGGAAGGTGTGACTTTTTTTTGTACATTAGGACCCCTTATTCTAATGTCTACACCTTCCTTTAATGTTCTTCTAAAAAAAACTACAAAAAGGTAATTACAAAAAGAGACATCCATTGATGCTCTTCTCCCAAAGCTTTAGCCTTGCTCCTAGTCATCCTTTGAGGCATGAAGGATGTTGAGCTAATGGATTGGGCTTGGTCCCCAACTTGGGTTTGGGCTTCTTGGGCTTGGGCCTTAAGTGCCTCCTCTACTTGGTCTTCTTCATGCTCCCCGGGTTGGAGAGAATTTGTCCACGAATATGGAAGACCTATAGAAAAGGGAGTTAGATCACTGATATTAAAAGAATGACTACCAAGAAATGTATAAGGCATATCTAACTCATAGCCATTATCATTAATCCTCTTGATGACCTGAAAAGGACCATCACTACGAGGTATAAGTTTGGACTTTCTTTGAGTAGTGATCCGGTCGGTCATCGGTAGTCGATGACGTCAGCAGCTGATGACCACGTGGACCATTCACAGGGGACACGTGGTAGAAGATAGCAGGTGAATCAGGGGGGAGGTAACCCAGAACGGCGATCGGTGGTCAGTTACCGAGTGGCCACCACCCCTAGATCAGTGCCTAGATGAGCGCCTGGAAGCAGAGCACGAGAAGTGATGAAGCGCCGATCAGTCATCGGGCATGAGAAACTGCTGATGTCAGCAAGCCACACCAGCTGGGTCCTACGGTGTGGGCCAGAGCCATGTGGGAGTGATACCACAGGCATGGAGTAGTGGGTCGATGAGCCCTCAGTAGGGTCGATCACCAGAGCAAGGCACATCGGTCATCGGTTATCATGGTATGACGAGGTGACATCGGCCAGGGCAACACCACCAGAACAGCTAAGACTGGTCCCCAGGGGGGACCAGTGATCAGTAAAGCGCCCAGAGGCAGGGAGAGGCCTTAGTCACGAAACGTCCATGCATGAGGCTGGGAAAAGCACAGTTAGATGCAGAGCCCTGTTGGGATGAGAACCAATCAGAGTTAGGGTTTTCCAGAGAGGTAGCATGCATGGCACGTAGACCGTGAAGGTGTTCCCAGAGCAGTTGGCGCCAGAGATTAGGTAGGGCAGGTGGCCCCAGAGCTTGAGTGCACACAGAGGTGCCCACGTGGCCATCCTGTCAGACTGTGCACTCAAGTAGAAGAAACCTGCACGCAAGATTGCCCTAAGAGTAGGTGATGGCAGTGCAGTAGCAATCAAGTGAGCCTAGACGTAGCCAGTAAATCTCAAGACTATATGAGGGGCAGAAAAACACTGAACTAGGTACGCAATTTTTGCTACGAGATACGTGATTTCGAACTGCAAATTACACAGAGAGAGATTTTCGGTGTTTTCTGCCTAGACTGACTTAAGCGTCGGAGCTACAACGGCCGCTAGGGCGCCCCTCTGTCTTTGCAGGAACCATTTTGCTTCGTTCAAGACGAAACTAACCTGAGAAAGAGACGCGGGTGCGGGAGCGATGCAGAGTCAACCTACGCAAGAGTCAACCGGCAGGAACAAGTAGGAAATCTATCCTTTCTCAAGTGAAGTCAAACTCAATCACCAGGTTCAAAGATTAATGCCTTACGCCTTTTGTTGGCATTTTCAACATACTTGCCATCTTTCTTCTCAATTTGTAGCTTGATGTGATTATGCAAGTCTTTAATAAAAGAAGCTTTTTCAAAACCATCCTTGCATAGAATCTCATCAAGTACAGGAATTTGAAGAAGATCTAGAGGTGTTAAGGGGTTGAACCCATAAACAACATCAAAAGGAGAATGGGTAGTTGTAGAATTTACTACTCTATTATAACCAAACTCAATATGAGGTAGTAAATTCTCCCATACCCTTTGTAACATCCCGCCAAAAATACTATACAAATGTATATAATGAAAATAAAGGTAACAAATAGATTCTATGAACAAAATATTATATATATATGAAATGTAGTTTCTCCTCACAGGGAGTTTAATACAAATTCGGTCAAATTTTTCCAGAAACATAAACAAAATACAGTAAAAAAAACGAAGCAGGCGATCTCCTATCGGAAGAGACCGATCTCCTATCGGACGAGGCCGATCGCCCATCGGGGGACCCAAAAAAAACAGCCGATCTCCTTTCCGGCGACCACTTCACTAAGGAGCTCTACTTCCTGGAAGATCATCTGCTCCCGTGTAAGTTATACACGATCATCACAGTTTTAAGAGAATAGCCACAGAACCAAAACACACAGGGTAAGCTAGATATTTTAAAGAGAGTTTAAATAAGAACATTAAAATCAGAGTAAGAAATTTTCAAGATATTCACGTAAAGCTATAGATTTTCTCAATGCCCTTCACCTGATCACCCAGAAATCACACATTTCACAATATTCACAAGAGTCATTCTATTTCACAAAACTGCATCAAGTGTCTATGAATTTCAAGTTCCTCATTTCACATGTCAGCCCACCACTGACCCAGCACACAAGACACTTGACCTACTTCCGGAAGACTCGTGCATTGACTAGACTCAGGGATTCTGCACCTGTCATACAAGCTGTAATGTTTACCAGCTATGCGCATCAACACAATCTCAATCTCAAGTTCACCATTCTCACAGTATGACAGGGTTAATCCATATGACAGGCCGAGCTCGTTCTGTTTCACACGACTCACCCATACATATGAACCTCCTTCGACTCTCAACGCCTGAATAACCTCATCTATATGAATCCATTATCTCAGGAGAGTCAGGATAATCCCATTATAGACATCACCGATCAATGCACATCCTACACGATCTTACACGGTATTTTCTTTCCTGAAAATACTATGCCTCGATCCATATTCACCACATCCAACACATCACATAACACTTAAAGGAATGATTTCAATCACAGCAAAACTCAATCCAAGGTTCTTATTTTCGAATATCTCATTTAAATCTCAACAGTTTCAAAGCAACACCAAAAACAAAGAGTTTCGCAAACAACGCCAAAACCGGCGACCTGGTTCAAAAACAGGGTATTTCGAAGTCTGCATTTAAAAACCGGCGACCACGTCGCCCAAACACATGGAACAGAGTATTTACGCAGATGCAAACGAAAACCGGCGACCACGTCGCCCTTACTTCAGAAACAGCTAATCTATGGCTTGTATTGAAAATGAAGTCTAGCTTCCCTTACCTGGACTTGCGCAACCACCAGGAGCTTCGAAATCCAACAGAGCTTGAAGAATGCCTTGGCTCTATTCTTGGGTCTGGTTTTGAAGGAGTTGCAGAGAACTTTCCCAGGTGCTCCAATGGTGTTGCTTCTCGTCGTACTCTTGTGTGGAGATGCTGAAATCGCAACGCGGAGGAGGTAACTGGAGGAGAAGGGAAGGAACTCACTCTTTCTCTCGTCGAATACAACAATGTTTTCTTTTCTCTCAGCAGTGGATTTTTGTAACTTAAACCAACTTATCCCTCCAAAAGCAGCTGCCACCACCTACTCTGCAGGGAAGTTTGCGTGCACGCTTCCCTGAACAGTACTACTAACCGTGCCTCTGCGCAGGCTACGCTCTGAGGTCACTATTCTGAACCACTCTTTTGTCTACGTGGCGCGCGTGCAGAACATCTCTTGCTGGGAGTCTGGGGCCCACGTTCTCTGGGTGTAACTCAACGTCGCGCGATGACCTTTCGCCGATGACTACCAGCTCGAAGAGAAACTACTGATGACCTCTCGCGCGAAGACGATCCACCGATGACCTCGCGCGAAGACTACCACCGATGACCTCGCGCGAAGGCAACCACCGATGACCTCGCGCGAAGACTACCACCGATGACCTCGCGCGAAGACTACCACCGATGACCTCGCGCGAAGACTACCACTGATGACCTCTTCCTGGCGAATGACCGATGTTTTCCTCTGGGAGACAACCGATGTCTTCCCTGGCGACGCCCTCATAACTCTCGCGCCTTGGCCACGTCCACATGCATCGCGCCCTGGCAATGCCCGCGTGCCTCGCGCCCCCGCGATGCCCGCATGCCCCTCGCGCCCGCGCGATGCCTGCATGCCTCTCGCGCCCGCGCGATGCCTGCATGCCTCTCACGCCCGCGCGATGCCTGCATGCCTCTCGCGCCCGCGCGATGCCTGTATGCCTCTCACGCCCGCGCGATGCCTGCATGCCTCTCGCGCCCGCGCAATGCCTGCATGCCTCTCACGCCCGCGCGATGTCCACCTGGCGCTCATGTGTAGCAGGCGACCGGCGACCTCGTAGCCTTCTAAACTTAACTTTTTCCTCCCTTTCTATTCTAAATAAAAACATACTTAGAATTTATTTAAAACATACTCTTTTATTCCAATAAATTTTTCAGGTCCTTACACCCTTGGGTTCCCAGAAGTAAAGCATCTTAACATTTGACCCAAAGTTCTATTGACCACCTTAGTTTGACCATCAGTTTAGGGGTGGCAAGTAGTAGAAAACAAAAGTTTTGTGCCAAGTTTGCCCCACAAGGTCCTCCAAAAGTGGCTTAAAAACTTTGAATCCCTGTCGGATACAATACTTCTAGGAAGGCCATGTAAGTGAACACCTTCCTTAAAGAAGAGATTTGCAATATAAGAAGCATCATCTACTTTATGGAATGGAATAAAGTGAGCCAGTTTTTAAAAGTGGTCTACTACCACAAAGATAGAATCCTTACCCGCTGATGTCTTGGGAAGACCTAAGATAAAATCCATAGAAATAACTACCCAAGGCATTGTTGGGATAGGAAGAGGGGTATATAAACAATGGGGATGGACTTTAGATTTAGCCTTCCTACATGCTATACATTTATCACAGAAGCTATGTATGGATTTGCACATTTGAGGCCAAAAGAAATGTTCATGCAAAATTTCTAAAGTCTTAGCAACCCCAAAATGTCCCATAAGCCCGCCATCATGAGCCTCTCTAACAAGAGATTGTCTTATAGAACCATGGGGAACACAAAGACTTTTTCCCTTGAAGAGAAAATCATTGTGTAAGAAAAAGTCTTTGTGTCCTCCTTTGGAACACTCTTGATAGATAAGTGAGAAATCTAAGTCATCATGATATAGTTCCTTTATGTGATCAAAACCTAAATATTGAACATCCAAAACATTTAACAAGGTATGTATTCTTGAAAGAGCATCAACAACCACATTAATTTTACCTTGTTTATGTTTGATCACATAAGGAAACTGTTCAATAAAATCCACCCACTTTGCATGTCTCTTATTAAGCTTGCTTTAGCATTTCAAATATTTTAGGGACTCATGATCACTATGGATCACAAATTCCTTAAGAAAAAGATAATGTTGCCAATTTTGTAAAGCTCGAACAAGAGCATAAAGTTCTTTATCATAAGTGGAGTAATTGATATGACTCCCTTTGAGTTTCTCACTAAAATAAGCTATGGGGTGGCCCTCTTGAAGGAGGACAACCCCAATGCCTATATTAGAGGCATCACACTCTATCTCAAATTTTTTAGTAAAGTTAGGAAGGGCTAAGATGGGGGCCTTAGTCAATATTTCTTTTAAAGTCACAAAAGCTTTTTTTTGCTCTTGTCCCTACTTAAAAACCACATCCTTCTTTACTCTAGCATTGAGAGGTGCGGCAATAGTACTGAAGTCTTTCATAAACCACCTATAAAACTAGCAAGTCCATGAAAGCTTCATAGTTCAGTAACATTGGTGGGTGTTGGCCAATGTTGAATTTCTACAACCTTTGTTTGATTAACATGCACCCAACAAACCCTAGGAAGTCTATATGATCTAATGCAAAGGAACATTTAGCATGGTTAGCATACAACTTCTCCTTCCTAAGGGTTTCAAGAACTTCCCTAACATGTTGCTCATGTTGTTCTAAAGACAAGCTATATATGAGAATATAATCAAAGTAAACTACAACAAACTTGACAATGAATGCTCTTAAAACACGATGCGTGAGTCCCATGAAGGTACTAGGAGCATTAGTCAAGCCAAAAGGCATGACTAACCACTCATATAAACCAAATTTGGTCTTAAAAGTGGTTTTCCATTCATCCCCCAGTTTAATCCGGATTTTGTTATAACTGTAACATCCCTCCAAAACCTTTCCATATTTATATAATAGAATAAAGCGTAGATATTAAATTTATAAAATCAACATATGTATATAGATATTGAAAATACATCATCCCGTACATCATATTCAAAAAGAGACGTCCCTCTTATAAGGTTTTAATACATTCCATCAACTCTTTCTAAATAAAAACCAGATGCAGCATAAAAAGGACAAAATAGGCGATCTCCTATCAGAAGACTCAAAACAGCCGATCTGCTATCAGGACAGAAAAACAGGCGATCACCCGATAGAGGCAGAAACAGGCGATCACCCGATAGAGACAGAAACAGGCGATCTCCTTCCGGCGACCACTCACTGAGGAGCTCTACTCCCTGGAAGATCATCTGCTCCCGTGTAAAATACACGATCATCACAGTTTTAAGAGAAAACAGCCACAGAGCAATACAAAATAAAGGGTAAGCTAGATATTTTTAAAGAGAATTTAGATATGAAACTTTAAAATCAAGATAAAACAAATTCAAGATACCCACGTAAAACTATCAATTTCTCATTCATATCACACAGCCATCAAGAAATCACATATTTCCCAATTTCCTCAAGAGTCGTTCAGTTCACATAATTCCATCCAGTGTCTATCAATTTTCAATGTTTCTCATTTCTCACGTCAGACTTCCACTGACTCATCACACATGACACTTGACACTACTTCCGGAAGACTCATGCATTGAACTTAGCATCCAGAGACCTGCACCTGTCATACTTCATTGCTGTAATGTTTCCACAGCCATGCGCATCAACACAATCTCGATCTCAATTTCATCACTCTCACAGTATGACAGGGTTAATCCATATAACAGGTCAAGTCAGTTATCTTTCAAACGACTTACCCATACATATGGACCTCCCTCGACTCTCACCAACTGAATGACTTCATCTATGTGACTCCATCATATCAGCAGAGTCAGGATCGTCTCATTCACAGGATACTCACTGATCAATACACCTCATAACCAAATCTCAACACGGTATTTCCTTTCCTGAAAATACTATGTCTTGATCCCACATTCACAACATTCAACACATCATATAACACTTAAATGACCGATTCCAATCACAGCAAAACTCATTCCAAGGTTCAGATTTTCGAATATCACATTTAAATCTCAAACAGTTTTCAAACAACACCAAAAACAGGGGAGTTCGAGAAACAACGCCAAAACCGGCGATCTGGTCCAAAAGCAGGGGATTTCGAAATGTGTATTTTAAAACCGGCGATCACGTCGCCCAAACACATAAGAACAGAACATCATGAAAAGGGGTTTAAAACCGGCGACCACGTCGCCCAAACACATAGAACAGCTAATCTACGGCTTGTATTGAAAATAAAGCTAGCTTCCCTTACCTGGACTTGCGCAAAACACCAAGAGCTCCACAACCCACCGAGCTTAAAGGATGCCTTAGTTCTGTTTTAGCTTCTGGTTTGTAGAACTTGCAGAGAATGTCCCAGGTGCTCCAAAGGCAGTCGTCGCTCGTTGTACTGGTGCTTGGGGAATGCCTGAATCGCAGCGTGAAGGAGAGGAAGGAGAAGGAGCCAACGCTAACTCTCTAAATCACTTTCTAATCACCCCACGTCTCTTACCTCTCAGGAGTGAGTTTAAATCTAAGCCAACTTGCCCAGGAATGCCGCTGCCTCCACCCACTCTGCAGGAAAGGTTGCGTGTACGCTTCCCTGAACAGTACGACTACGCATGCCTCTGCGCAGGCTAACACTCTGAGGTCACTATTCTGAACCACCCTTTTTGTCTACGTGGCGCGCGTGCAGGATGTGTCATGCTGGGAGTCTGGGTCCCAACTTCTCTGTGTGCAACTCGACATCGCGCGATAACCTTTCACCGATGACCAGTGGCGCGAAGACTATCCACCGATGACCTCTCACACGAAGACTATCCACCGATGACCTCTCGCGCGAAGACTATCCACCGAGGCCTCATCCTGGAGGACGACCGATGTCACTCCCTGGGAGGCGACCGATGTGCCTCTCATACCGGCGATGACTGATTGTCTCATCCCGGTGATGACTGCTTTCTCACACTGGCAGATAACCGATGTGTCACCCCTGGAGGATCACCGATGTCTCACCCTGGCAGACCACCGATGTCTCTCCCATCCTGGTTGATGACCGATGTTTCTCTCATGCTGTTGGCGATCTCTTATCCTCCCATTATGTTACGTCCAAGGTATCACTTCCAGATGACTTGGTGACGTCGGTAGCTTCACATTTCCAAGAGTAGATAGGACTGCTCCTCGTGCTCCCATGCATGCACACTAAGGATGACTTCTTATGCTCAAGCATAGAGCTTTGCATGCACAGCGTATCTAAGGCTTAACCCTCACCTTGATACGCGTGGTTGTTGGAACCCACTCTAGTTGATCCAGTATCTTGACCACATACTGAGTGCACTTTCGGCGATCATGTGCACCATAGGCGGCAGGCGATCATGTGCAACCTACTCGACAGGCGATCATGTACTAACCAGGCGATCTCATAGAAGACTTCTTAACTACACTTTTCTTCCTTTACTCTTCTTGATCCACATGTCTTCCTCGAGCACATTCACGTGATTACCTCACGATAAAGTCATCGCACCTGACTACTTGGTTAATACAATGGTCAGCCGACCGACCTCGACCAGCTGACCCCAGACCTTGGGCGACGTCCGAGGTTCGACTACTACGAAACTTCATTTACCAGCTCTTTGTATTTTAAATAATAACATCTTCTGAAATTATTTAAGTCTAACACTTTTATTCCAATTAAAGTTTCTAGGTCCTTACATTCTCCCCAACAAGAAAAATTTTCGTCCTCGAAAATTGTATTATAAGGAAAAGAGGTGGGGATATGCTTCTCTCATGGTTTTCTTCAAATTCCCATGGTGAATCACCCGATCTGCACGTCGTCCACTTCCAACACGTGACTAGGGTCTGCAAGATACTTCCTTAGCTGTGATACGTGAAATACATTATGCAGGTTTGCTAATTGGGGAGGTGGGGCGATCTCATAAGCCACTGGACTGATCCCCCCTTAGGGTCTGATATGGCCCAACCAACTTAGGGGACAGCTTCTTTGATCTGATAGCTCGTCCTACACCCTTGGCTGGTGTTCCCCTCATAAAGACATGATCCCCAGCAGCAAACTCCAAAGGTCTTCTCCTCTGATCTGCATAGGGCATCTGTCGACTTTGAGAAGCTTTCATTCTGCCTGTATCAGTTTCACCCTCTCGGTTGTCTGCTGAACCAACTCTTACTACTCCAATACTTCATCAAATTCCATTTTACATCCCTGCATATGGAATATGCTGCTCCATTGAGCGCCAACTCCAGCATTCACACTCTACTTCCAACCTTGAAGACTTGGTCGAGCAAGTCCAGAACTAGGCCCTTAACAGAACCAGGACTAGCCCCTTTAGAGAAAAAGTGAGCAAGATCCCTTCATCGGAAGGAAAGAGGACAGCTGACTACTGCTCATGCCCCCCCCCAGCCAATTCAAACTAGGATCCGAAATATCCTTCTAGGGATCAACTTCTACATCTTGATCAAAACCATCCATCGACTTCCCAACTGCTGATCTGATTCTCACGCTCCCTAAAGGAACACCTTTGGTTCACCACTATGCTACATAATTCTGCACCTTATAAAGACAAAGTTCCTGTTGCTGTTACTTTCTAAATCATCATTATGACTTCTTTTGCCAACTCGGCTTCCTGTTTCCATCATTTCCTCCTTGTTCAATGTATACATTGGATGCATTGATTTGGGTTCAGGTGCCTATCTGAAAAAGCATACGAGAACGAACGCACCATATATCTCAACCACAACCATGTAAGTAGTGGAGCCGATTGGAAAATTTCCTCTGCATCCAGAATTTCTTGCTTAGGGACAACTCTATTCCTCTTCTCCAAGATACAACAGACTATTGCCACCCACATTCCCTTCCACACCTGATTCTACTTGGATGACATACGTATAAGATAAAAGTTCTCAAGGTGGGGCCTCAAATCCTTAGGTCAAACAAATAGAACACTTATCCACTTGAAGCACATAGACCAGCCACGTTGCTTTAAAGTTAAAGTTAGTGGCCCACACATCCTCCTGAAATCTCACATCCCTTCCGCATCCAACTTTCCAAACAATGACTTTTTGGAACTAACCATCATCCTCACCCTCCTCGCACACCTTACGTACATCTCTCCACCACCACGATTGATATTTCAAATGAGCCCGGCTTCTCCCAAGTTCCGAGTCATATTTGGATACGAGAATATATTTCCATTTCCCTTTCTCATCACTCCTCATCCACCATTTCCATTTCGCCAGAAGAGCAAAGTTAAAATTTCTGGTATCTCTTAAATTCTCCATCTGCTGGTATACAAATTCTGCCATTAATCTCAATATTCCATCTTTACCCGTTACAAAGCCTTTAGCCTGATCGGTGCCTAGCAATTCCACAATACGTTTCAGACTAGGATCCTCTACTTGTTCAATCAAAACTGGTTCGCCCTCCTGGTTCCAACAATAAGGGAATTTTGCATTTCCTCCCCTACAAAGCTTCATACAATTACTGTCTTCAAATCTCCATAACAATACTACCACTGCTGATTCTGAATCATAAGTAGAATAATTTCTCTCATGAAATTTGAGTTGCATTGAACATATGCAACTCCTGTCTTCTCTTGTATTCAGACACAATTCGAACTTTGATGTGAGGTATCATACTAAACCTCAAAAGGCTTGTCTTCTGCACATTTTCTGTCTTAGCAAAATCTGGTTTTATCCAGATTTCAGATAAAACTTTGAGAACACTGAAGTTCCATCTAACTGATCCCTCAAATCATCAATTACAGGTAGAGGATAGTTGTCCTGGACGCTCAACTTATTCAACTTCCCGTAGTCCCTACACAGTTGAGGTTCTTCCTCTTCCTTTTTAACCAACAATGCTGGAAACTCCAAGGAGATATATTGGGCTTGACTAACTGCGTCTCTAACAACTCTTCCACTTATTTTCTACAATTTAATCAACTCGGCTGAACTTTGGAAATACTATCTTTCGTTGAGCTTAACCTTTGGAAACGTGATTGACAGATCACTAATCCCTTTTCTGGAATAACATCCAATTCATCTCCTACATACTCATCATAAACTAGTGTCCAAATTTCGAATCACATACTGCTTTCAAATCCAAATCAATTAAACAACATCCATCCCACGTGAGACTTTCTCTCTCATCCAAGCAATTTCTCCGCCTGTTGCTTTTCAACAATTTTCTTTGCCTAACTGTAACTTTAAACACAATTAAGATATTTCATCTTTCCCCTTTCCCGAAATCATTGATACATCTCAAGATGATATAATCATCTTGTAAACTTATTCTCTACCAAATCTCAAATTTCCATTTTAAGCCTTGTGTCCAGCTAGAGCCATCTTATGTTGTGTTACTGACACTAACACCTTCCAAGTTCCAGATCAAAGAAAATTCCTACGTTCATCTTGGAACTTAACTCCAGTACTCCCTATAGAAGCACGTGCTTAAATCTTAAAACCCTCAATATACTGTTGATTTACTCTACATGTCTTATATCTATCTGAAATTAAATCATGGTGCAACTAAATCTATCTTGCACTTGCTTTACACTTATTGGGTAACTATCCATTCACCAATTTCTTCTCTTCAGGGCAGGAGGTCGCCTTAAAGATTTTCTCGAACTCTCCGACCCACTGATCTGCTTGATCAGGGTTAACATTCCCACTGAACTTGGGTGGATTGTGCCTCATGAACTCGGTCAGTCCCATCTGTTCCTGAGGCTGACCGACGTTGGGGCTGTTGCAGCTGATCTGGCGGTCTCCTAATGTTGCAGCGTAGCTTGGTGATTCTGAGACATCGCCGTATTCTGCTGCTAGATGGCACTCACCATCATCCCAATGGCCTTGGCGATGTGGCCCATTTCCGAAGAAGATTGGGGAGAGGTAGGAGGTCTACGGGTCATCTTCCTTCGTTCTCAGATTTTGAAACCACTAGTTTCTATATTCCCTACTACTATAAGAATGAAATCGATAAGAAATCAATTCATTCAAGGGGGTAACATCTAGACCTTACAAAGGTCAGCATCTCAAAGTCATCAAGAATTTGAGCTCATCAACAGAATCATAATGCTTATAACATCAAGCATAACACCAGAACAACTACTGGTATGCAGTCATCAATCCAATCAACCATTTTCAATCAATTACAAAGACACTCAAGAGAATGAAATAGCTCACACCAGAATTCAATATGTGCTAAACATCAAACCTTTAGAATTAAGATTGAGAATCATCTCGATCTAGTTATGAGTGTGCACCCTCACTACTTTATCAAGATCCTTTCATTCTTAATACTAAAATTTTCAGTTAGAGCATATATTCACTAAAGCACACACAAAATTTCAATACAAAAACGTTTGAAACCTTTCACTATAGTTTTCATTTAAAACTCAAATAAATTTTATGAGCAGAAGAAACACAATGGATCCACAGCCCTCAGGTCATCCTAAGGACGAACTGCTCTGATACCATTAATGTAACATCCCTCCAAAACCTTTCCATATTTATATAATAGAATAAAGCGTAGATATTAAATTTATAAAATCAACATATGTATATAGATATTGAAAATACATCATCCCGTACATCATATTCAAAAAGAGACGTCCCTCTTATAAGGTTTTAATACATTCCATCAACTCTTTCTAAATAAAAACCAGATGCAGCATAAAAAGGACAAAATAGGCGATCTCCTATCAGAAGACCCAAAACAGCCGATCTGCTATCAGGACAGAAAAACAGGCGATCACCCGATAGAGGCAGAAACAGGTGATCACCCGATAGAGACAGAAACAGGCGATCTCCTTCCGGCGACCACTCACTGAGGAGCTCTACTCCCTGGAAGATCATCTGCTCCCGTGTAAAATACACGATCATCACAGTTTTAAGAGAAAACAGCCACAGAGAAATACAAAATAAAGGGTAAGCTAGATATTTTTAAAGAGAATTTAGATATGAAACTTTAAAATCAAGATAAAACAAATTCAAGATACCCACGTAAAACTATCAATTTCTCATTCATATCACACAGCCATCAAGAAATCACATATTTCTCAATTTCCTCAAGAGTCGTTCAGTTCACATAATTCCATCGAGTGTCTATCAATTTTCAATGTTTCTCATTTCTCACGTCAGACTTCCACTACTCATCACACATGACACTTGACACTACTTCCGGAAGACTCATGCATTGAACTTAGCATCCAGAGACCTGCACCTGTCATACTTCATTGCTGTAATGTTTCCACAGCCATGCGCATCAACACAATCTCGATCTCAATTTCATCACTCTCACAGTATGACAGGGTTAATCCATATAACAGGTCAAGTCAGTTATCTTTCAAACGACTTACCCATACATATGGACCTCCCTCGACTCTCACCAACTGAATGACTTCATCTATGTGACTCCATCATATCAGCAGAGTCAGGATCGTCTCATTCACAGGATACTCACTGATCAATACACCTCATAACCAAATCTCAACACGGTATTTCCTTTCCTGAAAATACTATGTCTTGATCCCACATTCACAACATTCAACACATCATATAACACTTAAATGACCGATTCCAATCACAGCAAAACTCATTCCAAGGTTCAGATTTTCGAATATCACATTTAAATCTCAAACAGTTTTCAAACAACACCAAAAACAGGGGAGTTCGAGAAACAACGCCAAAACCGGCGATCTGGTCCAAAAGCAGGGGATTTCGAAATGTGTATTTTAAAACCGGCGATCACGTCGCCCAAACACATAAGAACAGAACATCATGAAAAGGGGTTTAAAACCGGCGACCACGTCGCCCAAATACATAGAACAGCTAATCTACGGCTTGTATTGAAAATAAAGCTAGCTTCCCTTACCTGGACTTGCGCAAAACACCAAGAGCTCCACAACCCACCGAGCTTAAAGGATGCCTTAGTTCTGTTTTAGCTTCTGGTTTGTAGAACTTGCAGAGAATCTCCCAGGTGCTCCAAAGGCAGTCGTCGCTCGTTGTACTGGTGCTTGGGGAATGCCTGAATCGCAGCGTGAAGGAGAGGAAGGAGAAGGAGCCAACGCTAACTCTCTAAATCACTTTCTAATCACCCCACGTCTCTTACCTCTCAGGAGTGAGTTTAAATCTAAGCCAACTTGCCCAGGAATGCCGCTGCCTCCACCCACTCTGCAGGAAAGGTTGCGTGTACGCTTCCCTGAACAGTACGACTACGCATGCCTCTGCGCAGGCTAACACTCTGAGGTCACTATTCTGAACCACCCTTTTTGTCTACGTGGCGCGCGTGCAGGACGTGTCATGCTGGGAGTCTGGGTCCCAACTTCTCTGTGTGCAACTCGACATCGCGCGATAACCTTTCACCGATGACCAGTGGCGCGAAGACTATCCACCGATGACCTCTCGCGCGAAGACTATCCACCGATGACCTCTCGCGCGAAGACTATCCACCGAGGCCTCATCCTGGAGGACGACCGATGTCACTCCCTGGGAGGCGACCGATGTGCCTCTCATACCGGCGATGACTGATTGTCTCATCCCGGTGATGACTGCTTTCTCACACTGGCAGACAACCGATGTGTCACCCCTGGAGGATCACCGATGTCTCACCCTGGCAGACCACCGATGTCTCTCCCATCCTGGTTGATGACCGATATTTCTCTCATGCTGTTGGCGATCTCTTATCCTCCCATTATGTTACGTCCAAGGTATCACTTCCAGATGACTTGGTGACGTCGGTAGCTTCACATTTCCAAGAGTAGATAGGACTGCTCCTCGTGCTCCCATGCATGCACACTAAGGATGACTTCTTATGCTCAAGCATAGAGCTTTGCATGCACAGCGTATCTAAGGCTTAACCCTCACCTTGATACACGTGGTTGTTGGAACCCACTCTAGTTGATCCAGTATCTTGACCACATACTGAGTGCACTTTCGGCGATCATGTGCACCATAGGCGGCAGGCGATCATGTGCAACCTACTCGACAGGCGATCATGTACTAACCAGGCGATCTCATAGAAGACTTCTTAACTACACTTTTCTTCCTTTACTCTTCTTGATCCACATGTCTTCCTCGAGCACATTCACGTGATTACCTCACGATAAAGTCATCGCACCTGACTACTTGGTTAATACAATGGTCAGCCGACCGACCTCGACCAGCTGACCCCAGACCTTGGGCGACGTCCGAGGTTCGACTACTACGAAACTTCATTTACCAGCTCTTTGTATTTTAAATAATAACATCTTCTGAAATTATTTAAGTCTAACGCTTTTATTCCAATTAAAGTTTCTAGGTCCTTACAATAACCACTCTTAAGATCAGTTTTAGTAAATATTTTAGACCCATACAATTCATCCAACAAGTCGTCTAACCTAGGAATGGGATGCCTATACTTGATGGTTTTATTGTTTATTGCTCTACAATCCGTACACATCCTCCATGATCCATCCTTTTTAGGAACAAGGATGACAGGCATAGCGCATGGGCTCATGCTATCTTGTACCCATCCCTTAGCAATTAAATCCTTAACTTGTTGTTGAATTTCCTTGGCCTCTATGGGATTGGTCCTATATGTTGCACGATTTGGTAAAGAAGCCACGGGAATGAAGTCTATTTGGTGATCAATCCCTCTTAGAGGTGGTAAGCCTTTAGGAGGATCTTGAAACACATCTTCAAATTCCTTTACCAAATTTTCCAAACATGTGGGACTATCCTTAGCCGACTCACAATCAAGGACACTAGGATACCTAAAAAATTAGGCTTTTGAGCAACTATTACCTTTTTTACCTCTTGAGTTTTCAAGAGAAGGCTTCTCTTTGAACTTTTTTTATCATTTTCATTCTCTCTCTTTTGCTTCATTTTAATTTGGTCCTCATGGACTTCCTTTGGAGAGAGAGACTTAAGTATGACCTTGTGCCCATGGAAGTTAAAAGAAATTTTGTTGGGAAAGCCCTCATGAAAGACTTTTCTATCATATTTCCATGGCTTACCCAAAAGAACATGTGTGACTTCTATTGGGACAACATCACACAAGACCTCATCTTTGTATTTACCAATGGAAAAAGCAATGAGGACTTGTTTGTTAACTATGATTTCCCCAACCTCACTTAACCATTGTAGTTTGTAGGGCTTTGCATGAGAGATAATAGACAATCCAAGCTTATCTACCACTCTTGTGCTAGCCACATTAGCACAACTTCTCCCATCCACTATCAAAGAACACAACTTATCATTAATGAGACATCTTGTATGGAAAATATTTTCTCTTTGGCTTTCATCAAAGGGTTTTAAAACTTGGCCAAGCATTTGTCTCACTACTAATAGGTCTCCTTCAAGTGGACTTTCACTCTCATGCTCACTTGGGGACCTAGGAGGTGTGGAAGGTCTAGAGGTATAAAGACCTGTAAAATAAAATTGGAATAAAAAGGAATATATTTTAAATGAATTCTAAGTATGTTTTTATTTAAAATAAAAAGGAAGGAAAGTGTAGTTTAGAAGACTATGAGATCGCCTGGTTAGTACATGATCGCCTGTCGCCTAGGTTACACGTGATCGCCAGTCGCCTAGATTACACGTGATCGCCAGTCGCCTATGGTGCATGTAAGGACCTGAAAAATTAAATTGGAATAAAAGAGTTATATTTTAAATGAATTCTAAGTATGTTTTTATTTAGAATAGAAAGGGAGGAAAAAGTTAAGTTTAGAAGGCTACGAGGTCGCCGGTCGTCTGCTACACATGAGCGCCAGGTGGACATCGCGCGGGCGCGAGAGGCATGCAGGCATCGCGCGGGCGCGAGAGGCATGCAGGCATCGCGCGGGCGCGAGAGGCATGCGGGCATCGCGCGGGCGCGAGGCAATGCGGGCATTGCCAGGGCGCGAGGCATGTGGACATGGCCAAGGCGCGAGAGTTATGAGGGCGTCGCCAGGGAAGACATCGGTCGTCCTCCAGGGCGAAGGAGACATCGGTCGTCTTCCAGGGCGAAGGAGACATCGGTCGTCTCCCAGAGGAAGACATCGGTCGTCTTCCAGGGCGAAGGAGACATCGGTCGTCTCCCAGAGGAAGACATCGGTCGTCTTCCAGGGCGAAGGAGACATCGTTCATCCACCAGAAGAGGTCATCGGTGGATAGTCTTCGCGCGAGAGGTCATCGGTGGATAGCTTTCGCGCGAGATGTCATTCGGTGGATTGTTTTCGCGCGAGGGGTCATCGACGAAAGGTTATCGCGCGACGTCGAGTTTCACACTGAGAAGGTAAGACCCAGACTCCCAGCATGAAGCGTAGTGCACGCACGCCACGTAGACAAAAAGGGTGGTTCAGAATAGTGACATCAGAATGTTGGCATGCGCGGGAGACACTCGCGGTCGTACTGTTCAGAGCAGTGGCTGGCATGCACAAGCGACAACAGTGGCAGTACTGTTCAGAGCAGTGGCTGGCATGCACAAGCGACAACAGTGGCAGTACTGTTCAGAGCAGTGGCTGGCATGCACAAGCGACAACAGTGGCAGTACTGTTCAGAGCAGTGGTTGGCATGCACCAGAGGCAACAGTGGTCGTACTGTTCAGGGCAGTGGTTCTCAGACTTCTCTGCAGAGTGGGTGGTGGTAGCTGCTTTTGGTGGATAAGTTGGTTTAAGATGCAGAAAACCCACTGCTGAGAGGAAGAAACGTTGCAGCCTTCAAAGAGAGAAAGAGTGAGTTACCTCCCTTCTCCTCCAGTTGCCTCCTTCGCGCTGCGATTCTAACACCTTCACACGAGAGTACGACGAGCGACAGCCACCATTAGAGCACCTGGGCAGTCCTCTGCAAGTCCTTCAACCAGACGCAAAAACAGAGCCAAGGCGTTCTTCAAGCTTTGTTGGGTTTCGGAACTCTAAGTGTTTGCGCAAGTCCAGGTAAGGGAAGCTAGACCTCTTTTCCATACGAGCCATAGTTTAGCTATCTTCTGAAGTGAGGGCGACGTGGTCGCCATTTTCGTTTTCATCTGCGTAAAATGCTCTGTTTGTGTGCTTGGGCGACGAGGTCACCGGTTTTATATACAGTCTTCGAAACACCTCGTTTTTGAACTAGATCGCCGGTTTTGGCGCTGTTTTGCGAACTCCTTGTGTTTGATGTTGTTTTGAGAACTGCTTGAGATTTACATGAGATATTCGAAAATATGAATCCTTTGAAATGGCTATTGCTGTGATTGAAATCATTCTTTTAAGTGTGGCATGATATGTTGAATGTTGTGAATGTGGGATCGAGGCATAGTATTTTCAGGAAAGGAAATACCGTGTAAGATCGTGTAAGAGGTGCATTGATCGGTGATTATGAACGAGATATCCTGACTCTGCTGATAATGGAATCACATAGAGGAAGTTACTCAGTTGGGGAGAGTCGAAGGAGGTTCACCTGTATGGGTGGGTTGTTTGAAAGAGAACAAACCGACCTGTTTTGCGTGGATTAACCTTGTCATGCTGTATGGTGATGTGTTGAGATTCATCGTACGCTTGTGAATGTGTGAGATTTCACGGCGACCCTGTGGATGTGTGAGATTCCACAGTGGGCAGTGTGACAGGTGCAAATCTCTGAGTCTAATCAATGCATGAGTCTTCCGGAAGTAGTGTCAAGTGTCTTGTGTGGTGAGTCAGTGGAAAGTCTGACGTGAGAAATGAGAAACATTGAATTTATAGACACTTGGTACAGTTGTGAAAATGAATGACTCTTGAGAATATTGTGAAATGTGTGATTTCTGGGTGATCAGGTGAAGAGTATGAGAAACTTGATAACTTTACGTGAATATCTTGAAATTGTTTACCTTGATTTTATTTTAAGTATCCTTATTTAAACTCTTTTTAAATGTCTAGCTTACCCTGTGTTTTCGTTTGTGTTGTGGCCTTTTCTTAAACCTGTAATGATCGTGTATAATTTACACGGGAGCAGATGATGTTGCAGGAAGTAGAGCTCTTTAGAAAATTGTCGCTGGAAGGAGATCGCCTGTTTTCTTTTCTGTTGGGTGATCGCCCCTCTTGCTGCTTTATAATAGGAGATCGCCTATATGAAAGGAGATCGCCCTTCTTATAGGAGATCGCCCTTTTTGCCAGGAGATCGCCTATCTGTCTTTTGTATTGTATTTCGTTTACGTTTTTAATGGAGAAGTGATCGTTTGTATTAAACTCCCTGTGAGGAGAAACTTATTTATTTTATATAAAGATTTTGCTCACTTCAATCTATTTGTCACTTTATTTTCGTTTTATATTTATTTTCAAAGAAATTTGGCGGGATGTTACAGTGCACATGATCGCCGAAAGTGCACTCAGTATGTGGTCAGGATACTGGATCAACCAGAGTGGGTTCCACAAAAACACACGTATCAAGGTGTGGGTTAAGCCTTAGATACGCTGTGCATGCGAAGCTCTATGCTTGAGCATAAGAGATCGTCCTTAGTGTTGCATGCATGGGCGCACGAGGAGTGGTGCTGATCTACTCTTGGAAATGTGAAGCTACCGACATCACCAAGTCAGGTGGAGATGATGCCTTGGACGTAACATAGTGGGATGGAGAACCTTCAGCAAGGCGTGGCGATGTGTCGTCGGGCATCACCGGGCGCGAGGCATGCGGGCATCGCCAGGGCGCGAGGCATGCGGGTATCGCCGGGCGCGAGGCATGCGGGCATCGCCAGGGCGCGAGGCATGCGGGTATCGCCGGGCGCGAGGCATGCGGGCATCGCCAGGCGCGAGGCATGCGGGCATCGCCAGGGCGCGAGGCATGCGGTCATCGCCAGGGCGAGACATCGGTCGTCTCCCAGGGAGAGACATCGGTCATCCTCCAGGATGAGGCATCGGTGGATAGTCATCGTGCGATGTCGAGTTTCACACAGATAAGGTGGGACCCAGGCTCTCAGCATCAGACGTACTGCACGCGTGACACGTAGACAAAAAGGGTGGTTCAGAATAGTGACATCAGAGTGTTGGCCTGCGCAGAGGCACGCGTAGTTGTACTGTTCAGGGAAGCGTACACGCAAACTTCCCTGCAGAGTGGGTGGTGGCAGCGGCTTTTGTGGACAAGTTGGTTTAAGATTCAAAACCCCACTTCTGAGAGGCAAAGGACGTTGCAGTGGTTCAAGAGTGAAAGAGTGAGCTCACCTTCATCCTTCTCTTTTCTCTCCTTCGCGCTGCGATTCAGGCATCCTCAAGCACCAGTGCGACGAGCGACGACTGCCCTTAGAGCACCTGGGAGGTTCTCTGCAAGTTCTACAAACCAGACGCAAAAACAGAGCTAAGGCACCTTTAAGCTTCGGTGGGTTTTGGAGCTCTTAGTGTTTTGCGCAAGTCCAGGTAAGGGAAGCTAGCCTTATTTCCAACGAAAACCTTATATTAGATGATTGAGATGATGGGGCGACGTGGTCGCCGGTTTTCAACTGTTATTGCATAATCCCCTGTTTTTGAACGAGATCGCCGGTTTTGGCGTTGTTTTTCGAACTCCCCTGTTTTTGGTGTTGTTTGAAACTGTTTGAGATTTAAATGTGATATTCGAAAATCTGAACCTTGGCATGAGTTTTGCTGTGACTGGAATCGTTCATTAAGTGTTGTATGACGTGTTGAATGTTGTGAATGTGGGATCAAGGTGTAACATCCCGCCAAAATACTATACAAATGTATATAATGAAAATAAAGGTAACAAATAGATTCTATGAACAAAATAATATATATATGAAATGAAGTTGCCCCTCTTAGGGAGTTTAATACAAATTCGGTCAAATTTTCCAGAAACATAAACAAAATACAGTAAAAAAAACAAAGCAGGCGATCTCCTATCGGAAGAAACCGATCTCCTATCGGACGAGACCGATCACCTATCAAGACAGAAAAAAACAGAAGATCACCCGATGGAGGCAGACACAGGCGATCACCCGATAGAGACAGAAAACCGGCGATCTCCTCCTCGGCGATCACTCACTAGAGGGCTCTTCTTCCTGGAAGATCATCTGCTCCCGTGTAACAATTACACGATCATCACAGTTTTGAGAAAAACAACCACAATAACAGATAAAAGGGTAAGCTAGATAATTTAAAAGAAGTTTAAATCAAGAACATGAAAATCCAAGTAAACCAAGTTCCAAAATATCCATGTAAAACGTAGAGTTGCTCATATCATTCACCTGATCGCCCAAAATCACACATTTCACAACATTCACCCATAGTCATTCCATTTCACAATACAGCATCAAGTGTCTATCAATATTCAAGTTCTCATTTCACCATTTCACATGTCAGACTTTCCACTGACCCACCACACAAGACACTTGACACTACTTCCGGATTGACTCGTGCGTTGATTAGACTCAGAGATCTGCACCTGTCATACCACACCACTGTGAAATCCACACAGGGTCGCTGTGAATCCACACAGCATGCGCATATATCATCTCAATGTTACCATAGTTCTCTTGGTATGACAGGGTTAATCCATATGACAGACGGAGCTCGTTCTTTTTCACACGAGACGCCCATCATATAGACCTCCTTCGACTCTCAACAACTGAGTAACTTCCTCTACGTGATTCCATTACCTCAGCAGAGTCAGGATATCCCCTTAGGAATCACCGATCAATGCACCTACCACAAGATCTTACACGGTATTTTCTTTCCTGAAAATACTATGCCTCGATCCCACATTCACAGCATTCAAAAACATCGTGCCACACTTAAAAGAATGATTTCAATCACAGCAATAGCCATTTCAAAGGATTCATATTTTCGAATATCTCATGTAAATCTCAAGCAGTTCTCAAAACAACATCAAACACAAGGAGTTCGCAAAACAGCGCCAAAACCGGCGATCTAGTTCAAAATATGGTATTTCGAAGGCTGTATATTAAAACAGGCGTCCACGTCGCCCAAGCACACAACACAGAGCATTTCACGAAGACGAAAGCGAAAACGGCGACCACGTCGCCCACACTTCAGAAATGGTTCAACTATGGCTCGTAGTAAAGATGAAGGCTAGCTTCCCTTACCTGGACTTGCGCAACCACCAGGAGCTTCGAAATCCAACGAAGCTTGCAGAATACCTTGGCTCTGTTTTTCGCGTCTGGTTGAAGGACTTGCAGAGAACCTCCCAGGTGCTCTAATGGTGGCCGTCGCTCGTCGTACTCTCGTGTGAAGGTGCTAGAACCGCAGCGCGAAGGAGAGAATGGAGGAGAAGGGAGATAAACGCACCCTTTAGCTCTGGAACCACAGCAACGTTTCTTTCCTTCTCCCTCAGAAATGGGTTTTTGCATCTTAAGCTGACTTCTCCACAAAAACCGCTGCCACCACCCACTCTGCAGGGAGTTTGCGTGTACGCTTCGCTGAACAGTACACCTAAGCGTGCCTCTGCGCAGGCTACGCTATGAGGTCACTATTCTGAACCACTTTTTCGTCTACGTGGCGCGCGTGCAGAACGTCTCTTGCTGGGAGTCTGGGGCCCACGTTCTCTGGGTGTAACTCAACGTCGCGCGATGACCTTTCGCCGATGACTACCAGCTCGAAGAGAAACCACTGATGACCTCTCGCGCGAAGACGATCCACCGATGACCTCGCGCGAAGACTACCACCGATGACCTCTTCCTGGCGAACGACCGATGTCTTCCTCTGGGAGACAACCGATGTCTTCCCTGGCGACGCCCTCATAACTCTCGCGCCTTGGCCACGTCCACATGCATCGCGCCCTGGCAATGCCCGCGTGCCTCGCGTCCGCGCGATGCCTGCATGCCTCTCACGCCCGCGCGATGCCTGCATGCCTCTCGCGCCCGCGCGATGCCTGCATGCCTCTCGCGCCCGCGCGATGCCTGCATGCCTCTCGCGCCCGCGCGATGCCTGCATGCCTCTCGCGCCCGCGCGATGTCCACCTGGCGCTCATGAGTAGCAGGCGACCGGCGACCTCGTAGCCTTCTAAACTTAACTTTTTCCTCCCTTTCTATTCTAAATAAAAACATACTTAGAATTTATTTAAAATATAACTCTTTTATTCCAATAAATTTTTTCAGGTCCTTACATTCTCCCCAACAAGAAAAATTTTCGTCCTCGAAAATTGGATTACAAGGAAAAGAGGTATGGATAAGCCTCCCTCATGGGTTCTTCTAACTCCCAAGTAGAATCCCCCGATTTCTCATCCCACACCACTTTCACCATGTCGATGGTCTTGCCTCTGAGCTGTTTACATTGTCGATCGTCAATCCTGACTGGTTTTGCTTCAAAGGACAAGTCATCCCTAATCTGCACGTCGTCTACATCCAGCACATGACTAGGGTCTGCCATGTACTTCCTCAGCTGTGACACGTGAAACACATTGTGCAGATTCGCCAGATGGGGAGGTAGGGCGATCTCATACGCCACTGGGCCAATCCTTCTTAAGATCTGATATGGTCCCACGAACTTAGGGGACAACTTCTTTGACCTGATCGCCCGCCCTACACCCTTGGTTGGTGTCACTTTCATGAATACGTGATCTCCAGCAGCAAACTCCAAAGGCTTTCTCCTCTGATCTGCATAGGACTTCTGCCTACTCTGAGAGGCTTTCATTCTGCTTTGTATCTGCTTCACCTTCTCGGTCGTCTGCTGAATCAACTCTGGCCCAACCAAGACTGCCTCGCCCTCCTGGTACCAACATAAGGGAGTTCTGCATTTCCTCCCATACAGGGCTTCATATGGTGCCATCCCAATGCTGGCGTGGTAGCTATTGTTATAGGTAAACTCCACTAGTGGCAACACCTCCTCCCAACTTCCCAATTGATCCAAAACGCATGCCCTCAGCAGATCTTCCAAAGATTGGATCGTCCTCTCTGACTGACCATCTGTTTGGGGATGATATGCAGAGCTCATCCTCAACTTGGTTCCCAAGCATTCTTGTAAGGTCTGCCAAAACCGTGAAGTAAACCTGGGATCTCTATCTGAAACGATGCTGGAAGGCACTCCATGCAGCCTTACTATTTCTTGGATGTATAGCTGTGCCAGCTTGACCATAGGCATCTTCATATTTACTGGGAGGAAGTGGGCACTCTTCGTCAGCCTATCAATGATGACCCAGATTGCATCATGGCCCTTGACCGATCTGGGTAAATGGGTGACAAAATCCATGGCAATGCTGTCCCATTTCCACTCAGGGATATCCAATGGTTGTAATAACCCACCAGGCCTTTGATGTTCTACCTTCGCCTTTTGACACGTTAAGCAGGTTGTCACGTACTGGGCGATGTCCCTCTTCATGCCCGACCACCAAAATGACTCCTTCAAGTCATGGTACATCTTGTTCATGCCTGGATGAAGGTTAAGGCGACTCTTATGACCTTCCTCTAGGATCATCTTCTTCAACTCATCATTTGCAGGTATGCAAATTCTGCCATCAAACCTCAAGATCCCCTCATCGCCCATCTCAAAGCCTCTCGCCTGATCTGTCCCTAGTGACTCCACAGTGCGCTTCAGGCTAGGGTCCTCCAATTGTTTATCCTTCAACATCCCAAGGAAGTCATTAGTTATAGTCAGCTTACTACAACTAATGTGATTCACGTGAAATTCCACTCCAAGGTTTAAGTCTCTGAACTGCTCGATCAGTTTCTGCTCTTCCATCATCATGGTGGCGACTTGTATAGACTTCCTACTCAAGGCATCTGCCACTACATTGGCCTTCCCTGGGTGATACATGAGTTGAAAGTCGTAGTCCTTTAGGAATTCCATCCACCTTCTTTGTCTCATGTTTAGTTCCTTCTGATCGAACAGGTACTTCAAGCTCTTGTGGTCACTGAATACCTGGAACCGAGCTCCATAAAGATAATGCCTCCAGATCTTCAAGGCAAACACTACCGCTGCCAACTCCAAATCATGAGTAGGGTAGTTTCTCTCATGCACCTTGAGTTGCCTTGAAGCATATGCAACCACTCTCTTCTCTTGCATCAAGACGCATCCCAAGCCTTGATGTGAGGCATCACAGAAGACATCAAAAGGTCTTCCTACTTCTGGAATCACCAGCACTGGAGCACTGGTCAACCTCTCCTTTAGTTCCCTGAAGCTCTGCTCACATCGGTCGGTCCAAGCAAAGGGTTGGTCCTTGCGGGTCAGTTGTGTTAAAGGAGCCACTACTTTGGAAAAATCCTCAATAAACCTCCGATAGTAGCCCGCCAACCCCACAAAGCTCCTTATCTCAGTCACTGTCTTAGGACGTTCCCATTGCAGCACTGCCTCTACCTTGGCTGGATCTACCGAGATCCCCTGGGCAGATATCACGTGTCCTAAGAAGTTGACTTCCCTCAGCCAGAACTCACACTTGGAGAACTTGGCATAGAGCTGCTTCTCTCTCAGTATTTCCAATACTGTCCTCAGGTGTTCCTCATGTTCTTCCTCGGTCCTTGAATAAATGAGGATGTCATCTATGAAGACCACCACAAACTTATCCAAGAAAGGGCGAAAGATCCTATTCATGTAGTCCATGAATAGAGCTGGAGCATTGGTGACTCCAAATGGCATCACTACATACTCGTAGTGCCCATATCGAGACCTAAAAGCTGTCTTCTGAACATCTTCAGCTTTTACCAAGATTTGGTGATACCCCGATCTCAGGTCAATCTTGGAGAACACCGAGGCCCCATGAATTTGGTCCATCAAATCATCAATCCGAGGTAGGGGGTACTTGTTCTTGATGGTCAATTTGTTCAATTGCCTGTAGTCTATACACAGCCGAGACCCTCCATCCTTCTTCTTGACTAGGAGCACTGGAGCTCCCCATGGAGATACGCTGGGTCTGATGAACTGCTTCTCCAGCAACTCTTCCACTTGCTTCTTTAACTCCACTAACTCGGCTGGTGCCATCCTGTAAGGTGCCATTGACACTGGTCCAGCTCCAGGCACCAAGTCAATAGAGAATTCCACTTCTCTCTTAGGGGGTAACCCAGGCACCTCTTCTGGGAATACATCCGTGAAATCTTTCACCACGGGTATTCTGCTTACGTCCCCTTTATTCTCCACCTCCGACCGAGCGAGTATCACAAAGCACCTCGCCCCTTCTTCCAACTCTGACTGCCCTTGCTGAGCAGAAATTACATCTGATCCTTGGAGGTCTGGAAACGCAACCTTCTGCCTACCACAGTCTATGAGAACGTGATTGGCAGCTAACCAATCCATTCCCAGGATGACATCCAGGTCCTGAAGAGGTAGGCAGATCAAGTTCACCTTGAATCTGCGTCCTTCTACAATCACTGGACATTCAGGGCACACTGTAGAGGTCGACACCTGTCCTGACGCAGGTGTAGAGACCAACAGCTCGAAAAGTAACTCCTTCACTAGGAGACCCAACTCGGCTACACACAGGCTTGACACAAAGGAGTGTGTCGCTCCAGAATCAAACAAAGCCCTTACACCTCTACCAGCAATAAAACAAACACCTTGGATGAGGTTACCTGACTGAGCTGCCTCTGCTCCAGACATGGCGAACACCCTCCCTGTTGCCTGAGGTCTGCCGCCCTCGTTTCTCAACTGTTGGGAGCCACTGGGTTGGGTCGCTCCATTCCTGCTAGGGCACTCTCTAGCAACGTGCCCTGTCCTTTGGCAGACGAAACATTTCCTCTCTGAAGTCTTCTTGAAACAAGCATTGGAGGCGTGTGGTCCACCACAGTGAAGACACTTAGGTTTCCAAGGTTGTTGCTGTTGGAACTGGGGAGGTGCTGCTCCTGCCCGATGTGATGGAGGTCTCGCATAGGGTTTTCTTTGTGGGTGCTGTGCCTTAGCTCTCCCACTGGAAGGACCTCCTGGGTGTGACCTGATCACCCGAGACTCACCCTTTTCCAGGGTCTCCACCATCTTCGCCTTCTCCACTAAGGCGTGGAACTCCCTGATGCACATCGGGGCTATGGTCTTCTTCAGCCCATGCTTCAGCCCTTCCTCGAACTTCCTACACCTCCAGGCCTCGGAGGTCGCCTGGGTATAGAACCGGGCGAGGTACTCAAAACGGGCAGCATAGGCGTTTACTGACATGTCCCCCTGCTCCAACTTTAAGAACTCAGCTTCCCTTGCAAACTTGGCGCTGTCTGGGAAGTATTTCTCCAAGAACTTCACCCTGAAGCTCTCCCAATCCAGAACATCCTCTCGTGCCTCCATCATCTGCTGAGCTCCCATCCACCAGAACTCAGCTTCTCCTGATAGCAGATACGTGGCAAACAACAGCTTCTTCTCTTCAGGGCAGGAGGTCGCCCTAAAGATTTTCTCCACCTCCCTGACCCACTGATCTGCCTGGTCAGGGGTAGCATTCCCACTGAACTTAGGTGGGTTGTGCCTCATGAACTCGGCCAGTCCCATCTGTTCTTGGGGCTGACCGACGTGGGAGTTTGTCTCAGCAGATCGGGCAGTTTCCCAGTGCTGCATTGTGGCTTGATGGTTCTGAGCCATCGCCGCATTCTGCTGCTGAATGGCAGTCGCCATCATCTCGATGGCCTTGGCGATCTGACTCATCTCTGAGGAAGGTTGAGGTGGGGTAGCAGGTCTACGTGCCATCTTCTGAATCTATTGACTTCTATATTCCCTACAACTATAAGAATGAAATCGATAAGAATCAATTCATTCAAGGGGTAACAGCTAGACCTTACAAAGGTCAGCATCTCAAAGTCATCTAGAATTTGAGTTCATCAACAGAATCATAACACTTATAACTTCACACAAAACACCAGAACAGTTACTGGTGTGCAAACATCAATCCAACTACCACCTCAGTCAAATTCAAGAACACTCAAAAATCACACCAGAATTTAATGTAGGCTAAACATCAAACCTTTGGAATTAAGATTAAGAATTATCTTGATCCAGTTATGAGTGTGCACCCTCACCACTTTATCAAGACCTTCTTATTCTTAATACTAAGATTTTCAGTTAGGCACACATTCACCCAAGCACACGCAAGAGTTCAAAACTAAAACGTTTGAAAACCTTCCACTATAGTGGTTATTTAAAACTCAAATAAATTTTATGAGCAGAAGAAACACAATGGATCCACAGCCCTCAGGTCATCCTAAGGCGAACTGCTCTGATACCATTAATGTAACATCCCGCCAAAATACTATACAAATGTATATAATGAAAATAAAGGTAACAAATAGATTCTATGAACAAAATAATATATATATGAAATGAAGTTGCCCCTCTTAGGGAGTTTAATACAAATTCGGTCAAATTTTCCAGAAACATAAACAAAATACAGTAAAAAAAACAAAGCAGGCGATCTCCTATCGGAAGAAACCGATCTCCTATCGGACGAGACCGATCACCTATCAAGACAGAAAAAAACAGAAGATCACCCGATGGAGGCAGACACAGGCGATCACCCGATAGAGACAGAAAACCGGCGATCTCCTCCTCGGCGATCACTCACTAGAGGGCTCTTCTTCCTGGAAGATCATCTGCTCCCGTGTAACAATTACACGATCATCACAGTTTTGAGAAAAACAACCACAATAACAGATAAAAGGGTAAGCTAGATAATTTAAAAGAAGTTTAAATCAAGAACATGAAAATCCAAGTAAACCAAGTTCCAAAATATCCATGTAAAACGTAGAGTTGCTCATATCATTCACCTGATCGCCCAAAATCACACATTTCACAACATTCACCCATAGTCATTCCATTTCACAATACAGCATCAAGTGTCTATCAATATTCAAGTTCTCATTTCACCATTTCACATGTCAGACTTTCCACTGACCCACCACACAAGACACTTGACACTACTTCCGGATTGACTCGTGCGTTGATTAGACTCAGAGATCTGCACCTGTCATACCACACCACTGTGAAATCCACACAGGGTCGCTGTGAATCCACACAGCATGCGCATATATCATCTCAATGTTACCATAGTTCTCTTGGTATGACAGGGTTAATCCATATGACAGACGGAGCTCGTTCTTTTTCACACGAGACGCCCATCATATAGACCTCCTTCGACTCTCAACAACTGAGTAACTTCCTCTACGTGATTCCATTACCTCAGCAGAGTCAGGATATCCCCTTAGGAATCACCGATCAATGCACCTACCACAAGATCTTACACGGTATTTTCTTTCCTGAAAATACTATGCCTCGATCCCACATTCACAGCATTCAAAAACATCGTGCCACACTTAAAAGAATGATTTCAATCACAGCAATAGCCATTTCAAAGGATTCATATTTTCGAATATCTCATGTAAATCTCAAGCAGTTCTCAAAACAACATCAAACACAAGGAGTTCGCAAAACAGCGCCAAAACCGGCGATCTAGTTCAAAATATGGTATTTCGAAGGCTGTATATTAAAACAGGCGTCCACGTCGCCCAAGCACACAACACAGAGCATTTCACGAAGACGAAAGCGAAAACGGCGACCACGTCGCCCACACTTCAGAAATGGTTCAACTATGGCTCGTAGTAAAGATGAAGGCTAGCTTCCCTTACCTGGACTTGCGCAACCACCAGGAGCTTCGAAATCCAACGAAGCTTGCAGAATACCTTGGCTCTGTTTTTCGCGTCTGGTTGAAGGACTTGCAGAGAACCTCCCAGGTGCTCTAATGGTGGCCGTCGCTCGTCGTACTCTCGTGTGAAGGTGCTAGAACCGCAGCGCGAAGGAGAGAATGGAGGAGAAGGGAGATAAACGCACCCTTTAGCTCTGGAACCACAGCAACGTTTCTTTCCTTCTCCCTCAGAAATGGGTTTTTGCATCTTAAGCTGACTTCTCCACAAAAACCGCTGCCACCACCCACTCTGCAGGGAGTTTGCGTGTACGCTTCGCTGAACAGTACACCTAAGCGTGCCTCTGCGCAGGCTACGCTATGAGGTCACTATTCTGAACCACTTTTTCGTCTACGTGGCGCGCGTGCAGAACGTCTCTTGCTGGGAGTCTGGGGCCCACGTTCTCTGGGTGTAACTCAACGTCGCGCGATGACCTTTCGCCGATGACTACCAGCTCGAAGAGAAACCACTGATGACCTCTCGCGCGAAGACGATCCACCGATGACCTCGCGCGAAGACTACCACCGATGACCTCTTCCTGGCGAACGACCGATGTCTTCCTCTGGGAGACAACCGATGTCTTCCCTGGCGACGCCCTCATAACTCTCGCGCCTTGGCCACGTCCACATGCATCGCGCCCTGGCAATGCCCGCGTGCCTCGCGTCCGCGCGATGCCTGCATGCCTCTCACGCCCGCGCGATGCCTGCATGCCTCTCACGCCCGCGCGATGCCTGCATGCCTCTCGCGCCCGCGCGATGCCTGCATGCCTCTCGCGCCCGCGCGATGCCTGCATGCCTCTCGCGCCCGCGCGATGCCTGCATGCCTCTCGCGCCCGCGCGATGTCCACCTGGCGCTCATGAGTAGCAGGCGACCGGCGACCTCGTAGCCTTCTAAACTTAACTTTTTCCTCCCTTTCTATTCTAAATAAAAACATACTTAGAATTTATTTAAAATATAACTCTTTTATTCCAATAAATTTTTTCAGGTCCTTACACAAGGCATAGTATTTTCAGGAAAGAAAATACCGTGTAAGATCGTGTGTAATGTGTATTGACTAGGGGCTTGTGTAGAAGGAGATATCCTGACTCTGCTGATATAATGGAATCACATAGATGAAGTTATTCAGTTGTGGAGAGTCGAAGGAGGTTCATATTTATGGGTGAGTTGTTTGAAAGAGAACGAGCTTGACCTGTTATATGAATTAACCCTGTCATACCGGGAGAGTGATGATATTGAGATTATGTATGCGCATGGCTGTGTGGATTTCACAGCGACCCTGTGTGGATTTCACAGTGGTGTGGTATGACAGGTGCAGATCTCTGAGCCTGAGTCAACGCACGAGTCTTCCGGAAGTAGAGTCATGTGTCTATATGTTATGAGTCAGTGGAAAGTCTGATGTGTGAACCATGAATATTGAAAGTAGTGAATAGACACTTGACGAGTTTGTGGAATATGGGAATGTTGATGGTTGAAATTGATATGGATTATGAATGGTGTGAAGATTTATGTTTTCTGTTGATTTAAAGTTTCATATTTAAAGTTTTTCAAACATCTAGCTTACCCTTTTATCTAGTATTGTGATTGCTTTCTTAAACCTGTGATGATCGTGTATTTTTGCACGGGAGCAGACGAGGTTGCAGGTAGTAGAGCTCCTCAGTGAGTGGTCGCCGGAAGGAGATCGCCCGGTTCAATTTCTGTTAGGCGATCACCCTTTTTCTGTTGTCTGATAGGAGATCGCCCTTTTCTGATAGGAGATCGCCTGCTTGTCTTTTTGCTGTATTTTGTTTAAGTTTTGGAAAATTGACCGATTATGTATTAAACTCCCTGTGAGGAGAAACTTCATTACATATATATAATTATGTTCACTTCAATATATTTGTTTACCTTTATTTTTATTATATAAATATGAAAAGAATTTGGCGGGATGTTACAAGAGGAATCCGAACTATGCTCACTCACAACCACCCCATCATGCATCATCATATTTCTTTTTGAAGGACAATTAGCCGCGATATGACCATAGCGTAAGCATTTAAAGCACTTTTTACTTGAAAATTTAGTTGGTGATTTAGGAGTGGAAGTGAAAGGCTTGGAATCTCTAGGTCTGAAAGTAGAGTCCTTAGAAGGATATTTTGAAAAAGATTTATTTTTGTTCTTCCAAGAATTGTTGTAGTAGCCATCATTATGAGTATGTTTAAAAGAATTTTTCCTTGCAAGTTGAGATTCTACCTTGATGGCAAGGTGAACCAAATTTTCTAAAGAAGTATACTCATTAAGTTCCACAACATCTTGGATATCCCTTCTAAGACCACTAACAAATCTAGCCATTTTAGCCTCATCACTTTCATGCATAGCAACTTTGATTAAAAGCGTTTCAAGTTCTTTAAAATAACCATCTACACTAAGCATGCCTTGATGAAGCCTTTGGAGCTTCAACAAAAGGTCTTTCCTAAAGTGTGGAGGGACAAATTTAGCGCGCATACATGCTTTTAAATCATCCCAAGAGACCACAGGCGGCCTCTTGTTTAGCCCAATGTCCATAAGAGTTTTATGCCACCATTGCATGGCATAGTCAAAGAATTCTAAAGAAGCTAGCCTAACCCTTTGGTCTTCTTGGTCCTCATGTACATAAAATATTTGTTCAACTTTTTCCTCCCATTCCAAATACACATTAGGATCACCTTCACCACTAAAACTTGGTAATTTTACATAAGGGAAATAAGGCTTAGTCACATGTTGGTGCCTATCTTCATGATTGTGATGCATCCTCCAATTGGCTTCTTTATGATATCCATAAGAACTTTGAGAAGACCTTGAGGTATGCCTATGATGATGATGGTGTCTTCTTTCACGGTTGTGATGATTGTCTTCACGGTCCAACTCCAATCTTTGGAGCCTTGCCTCCATTTGTCTTATCACCTCATCCTTTTGTGCAATTGTTAGTTTAGCATCCTTTAATTCACCAATTAGGTATGCTTTTTGAGGTGAGTGAGGCTTAGATGATTCTCCACTATAAATATTAGCCATGATAAAATGAAACACAAAAACAGAAAGAACAAACCATTATAGAAAAAAGGTTAGAAGAACAAAGTGAAAAGGCAAGTATAGCTTGCGGCAAAGATGTATAAAGCACTCAAACCACTCCAAGAAAATTTTCTTTCCTTTACCAAGCCTCTCTTGTGGATTGGATGAGCCTCAAGTGAAAAATTCCAAAGCAAAACAAACTTACTCAAGAACAATCATGAGAAAACTTTGAGGTAAGAAGAAAAGACAAGCAATAAAAGATATAAACAAGAAAGCTAAACCAAAGTGGAAGTAAAGATATGACAAAACTTTGGAAAAGAATATTGAATGAAAATGACAAGCAAAGAAAATAAGGCACTCAATAAAAGGTAGTACACAAAGAGAACCTAGAGAATGGTACTAGAATTGGATGAAGAAAACCAAAAACAGTATTACTGGTCTTCATCAGCAAGATAGTATGAGCCCATGTGCTATGCCTGTAATTCTTGTTCCTAAAAAGGATGGGTCATGGAGGATGTGTATGGATTGTCGTGCTATAAACAACATAACCATCAAATATAGGCATCCCATTCCTAGGTTAGATGACTTGTTGGATGAATTACATGAGTCTCAAATATTTACTAAAATTGATCTTAAGAGTGGTTATAACCAAATCCGGATTAAACCGGGGGATGAATAGAAAACCGCTTTTAAGACCAAATTTGATTTATATGAGTGGTTAGTCATGCCTTTTGGCTTGACTAATGCTCCAAGTACCTTCATGTGACTCATGCACCATGTCTTAAGACCATTCATTGGCAAGTTTGTTGTAGTTTATTTTGATGACATACTCATATATAGCTTGTCTTTGGAAGATCATGAGAAGGATGTTAAGGAAGTTCTAGAAACCCTTAGGAAGGAGAAGTTATATGCTAACCTTGCTAAATGTTTTTTTTCATTAGATCATATAGACTTCCTAGGGTTTCTTGTAACTTATAAAGGGGTACATCTTGAAAAAGAAAAGGTTGTAGCAATTCAACATTGGCCAACACCCACCAATGTTAATGAAGTACAAAGCTTTCATGGACTTGCTAGTTTTTATAGGCGGTTTGTGAAGGACGTCAGTACCATTGTCGCACCTCTCAATGCCATAGTAAAGAAGGATGTGGTTTTGAATGGGGACAAGAGCAAGAAAAAGCTTTTGTAACTTTGAAAGAAAAATTGACTAAGGCCCCCATTTTAGCCCTTCCTAACTTTGCTAAGATATTTGAGATTGAGTGTGATGCCTCAAATATAGGCATTGGGGCTGTCCTCCTTCAAGAGGGCCATCCCATAGTTTATTTCAGTGAGAAACTCAAGGGGAGTCATATCAATTACTCCACTTATGATAAAGAACTTTATGCTCTTGTTAGAGCCTTGCAAAATTGGCAACATTATCTTTTTCCAAAGGAATTTGTGATCCATAGTGATCATGAATCCCTTAAATATTTGTAAGGCCAAAGCAAGCTTAATAAGAGACATGCTAAGTGGGTGGATTTTATTTGAGCAGTTTCCTTATGTGATCAAACACAAACAAGGTAAAATTAATGTGGATGTCGATGCTCTTTCAAGACAACATACCTTGTTAAATGTTTTGGATGTTCAATACTTAGGTTTTGATCACATAAAGGAACTCTATCAAGATGACCTTGATTTTTCTCTTATCTATCAAGAGTGTTCCAAAGGAGGACACAAAGACTTTTTCATACATAATAGTTTCCTTTTCAAAGGAAAAAGGCTTTGTGTTTCCCATGGATCTTTAAGATAATCTCTTGTTAAAGAGTCTCAGGGTGGGCTTATGGGACACTTTGGGGTAGCTAAGACTTTAGAAACATTGCATGAACATTCTTTTGGCCTCACATGCGAAAATTCATACATAGCTTCTGTGATAAATGCATAGCATGTAGGAAGGCTAAATCTAAAGTGCAACCCCATGGTTTATATACCCCTCTTCCTATCCGAACAATGTCTTGGGTAGATATTTCTAAGGATTTTATCTTAGGTCTTCCCAGGATATTGATGGGTAAGGATTCTATCTTTGTAGTAGTGGATCGCTTTTCTAAAATGGCTCACTTTATTCCATGCCACAAAGTGGATGATGCTTGTTTTATTGCAAATCTCTTCTTTAAGGAAGTTGTTTGTTTGCATGGGCTTCCTAGAAGCATTGTATCCGACAGGGATTCAAAATTCTTAAGCCACTTTTGGAGGACTTTGTGGGGAAAACTTGGCACAAAACTCTTATTTTCTACTACTTGCCACCCCCAAACTTATGGTCAAATTGAGGTGGTTAATGGAACTTTGGGTCAAATGTTAAGATGCTTTATTTCTGAGAACCCACGGGTATGGGAAAATTTACTACCTTATATTGAATTTGCCTATAATAGAGTAGTAAATTCTACCACTACCCATTCTCCTTTTAAGGTTGTTTATGGGTTCAATCCCCTTACACCTCTTGACCTTCTTCCAATTCCTGTACTTGATGAGGTGTTATGCAAGGATGGTTTTGAAAAAGCTTCTTTTATTAAAGACTTGCATCACCATATCAAGCTACAAATTGAAAAGAAGGTCGGCAAGTATGCTGAACTTGCCAACAAAAGGCGCAAGGCATTAATCTTTGAACCCGACGATTGGGTTTGGCTACACTTGAGGAAGGATAGATTCCCTACTCAAAGGAAGTCACTTATGCCTCGCGGTGATGGTCCTTTTTAGGTCCTCAAGAGGATTAATGATAATGCATATGAGTTAGATATGCCTGATACATACCTTGGTAGTCAATCTTTTAATATTAGTGGTCTAACTCCTTTTTCTGCAGGTCTTCCAAATTCGTGGATGAATTCTCTCCAACTCGAGGAGCATGATGACGACCAAGTAGGGAAGATGCCTGAGGCCTAAGCCCAATAAGCCCAAGCCCAAATGGGGGCCCAAGCCCAACCCATAAGCTCAACATCCTTCATGCCTCTAAGGATTACAAAGAGCAAGATCAAGGATTTGGGAGATGAGCATCAATGGATGTCTCTTTTTGTAATTTCTTTTGAGTAGTTTTTACTAGAACATAAAAGGAAGGTGTAGATATAGAAATAGGGGGTGCCAATGTACAAAGATAAGTCACACCTTCCATATGACATAAAAAGAAGGTGTGGGTGTAGATTTAGGAGGTGCCAAAGTAAGAAACCAAGTCACACCTCCTGTGTGCCATGTGTTTAGGCTCCAAATTCAAATGTTTCTCATTTGAATTTTCCCACCTTAATTTCAGCCCTCTCACACTATAAATAGAGGTGCTTGGCTCATGTAAAAACACATTGAATTTGAAGTAAAGAAACTCTACACAAATTGTGAGAGAATTGTGAGAATTGTTTCTCCTAATCTAGTCTCATCTTGTGAGTGTTTGGGAAGCTCTCAAGTGGCGGCATCTTGCACTTATCTTGGATCAATCACCTTCCAAGTGGCGTGTTCTTCCCTTTCATGGCTTCAATCACATAAGTTTTCTATCATTCATCTCTAAATTCCAATTCCACTCCATTTCAATTCCTAAACACGTCTTGTGTTGGTGTTCTTGTTTTCAATTCTTGTTTGATTGTTCTTCCTCTTTAGTTTATGTTTCCATTCTGTTTTTCAATTCTGTTTTTGCGTTTCAATTTTGCACCTATTCTATTTTAGTTTCGCACCTTGTTTTTCTTTCATTCATCACTATTAATTGTGTTTTTCCTTTGATCTTTGGAAATGAACCTTCACATCTACTTAACACTTGTTATGTTAATGTCCAGTGGGAATTTTCCTAAGATTTCTCACCTAAATTGCTTAAGAATATTGATCATAATTGTAATAAAGTGTCAACTAATGAATCAATCTAAAATTAACTCACATCAGGTCTTTTTTTACTACTTATGTCTCCACATTTAATAATTTTAAGGATAAGCTTTTCAAACTTAAGAGCTCTCCTTAAGACGCACAGAAAATGTTGCTTTTTTATTCGAACTTTATGCCTTGCTTTCCACTATATTGGCAACACCCAACAAAGTTTAAGTCTAGAGCTCCCTAGCTCCTCTCTCACTTGGAAACGAGTAACATTAAACTTATTAAGACCATCCCAAGGTCTATAAATTGTAAAGGCCTCCTAAGTATTCCTTTGGCTGAGGACCCTTCAACCATGTTTATAGGTATCACTTAACTACATTGAGTTTTCTTTGTTTCCATATGTTATGTTGCTTAACTCTTATAAAGTGTTTATTTAATGTGGCAGAAAATTATGGGAAAAGACTTTGATCTGAAGAAGATCATGGACATTTTTGGGGCATCCAAGGATCCTAAGGTTGTTGATCACCCTAGGGGTAGTCCGCATAAGCCTTACAAATGACCGAGGTTAGCAGTGATCCCAAATCCTACCTCCATTGAAAAAGATGTAGAAGTTGTGAAGGATAAGATGATGGAATGTGCCTTCATGACTGGATTCTTTTCTTGAAATTTGGAGAGGATTGACAGAAGCTTGATGGAGGGAATGGAACAAGGATGGCTTCTATGGAGCTATGGTTTCCTTGAAGGTGCATGATAGGTAGGGAGTGTGATTGGTTGGGCCATATCACTTGGAGAAGGTGAAGAAGAAGATTAAGGTGTCTATCCTAGAGAGGCAAGAGAAGAGAGTGAGAAAGCATGCAATCTTGGCAACAATTCACTCATTCATTAATCTTGAAAATTCATGAGCCAAGCACCTCCTTATATAGGTTTAGAGGTTCGACCATTTACAAGAGAATTGGTGAGAAATTCAAATGGCAAAGTTTGAATTTAGGTGCCTATTTGAGCTCACATGGCAAGCATGATCAAGGTGTGCATCATGTGACTCAAATTAGGTTAAATGACCGACCCTAGGTTAATTAGGAGTCTTCTAGAAACCCTAATTTAACCTAGGTTGGTTTTTAGATGCCTAATCCAACCCTAATTACATTTTAGAAAAATTACAAGTAAAATTCCTAGTCTACTTTCGACAAGAAAATAAATTCTACTCTAAATATTTACAACTAGGTTTTTGGCCTTTTTGAACATGTAAAAAAAAGTTTCTCCGCCATCAGTAATAGAGTCCCAATCTTCTTGAATCCTATTTGCCATGGACCTAGTTGTTGGGCCTGAGTTAGGACTTCTTCCATCATAAGATGATAACTGAAGTATATCCTAGCTCTTCAACTCAAATCGGTGAAGGCACAAGTTGGACCGGGGTTTTTCTTCAGCCCGTTCATGTCGTTGCCATGGGTAACTCTCCCTCAATGGCTCCCCCAGCCTCGCCTAGGGTTATTTATCATGGTAAAAGCAAAAGGGCTCCTCGACTCGAGCAAACTTCAACAACGGTCTAGGGGTCCAACTCTCTTTAGCATGTAGTGGAGGCTTTCCCTATGAGTATGATGCCGGCGAATTGATTATGTCGGGCCAATGCAAAGTATAGATGGTATCGAGGTGATGATGGCAAGGTGCATGGATGTTATGCACCATTATAAGGAGATTTTAGGGAAAAATTTGAAGGAAGAGGCTCGGTTAAAAGTCTTTGAAGGGGAAGCACAAGAATTGCTAAAGTATAAAGCGGAAGCAGATGCTGTTGCACAAGCTCGATTGTTAGAGCTGGCACAAAGTGTAGATTGAAACAAAACCTTGGAGGCAGAGATTCAGCTTTCAAAGGCAGCCTTGAAGAATGCCAAGAAGGTTGAAGAGTTGGTTCAAACAAAGCTGAGGGAAGCCTAGACAAAGAATGATCAACTCCTCCGAGAAAAGGAGGAGGTTGCTGCTTAAATTGCCCAACTACTTATGGAAGGAGAAGAAATGGCGAAGAAAAAGGAGGAGTTGAAGGGGCTAAATGCCAATTTGGCCTCAGCTAGTTGCCCCAAGTTTAAATGTTTCGAAATTGGATGTGTATAGAGAGGTCCTCGATTAAGAGTTTGTTGTTAATTGAATGTTTGTAATGAATAATATTTTATTTCTAAACTTGATGTAATTTTGGCATAAGTTTTGACATTTACCTGTGTCTGGCGATCTCTTGGCTTGGAGGCCTCTGTGATGTTCCTCCAATCTTTTTTAGTGTTTAAATCGTGAACCGGATTATATTTGGCTTAATTTAAAATCGAAGATAAGATACGGCAGTCAAACAAATATTTTAACTTTGAACAAATAGTTTATTATTCTTATTCTGAAGCCATAATCATACTTGTAAACGGTTTACTTTGAACCGAGGATATAATTGTAATAGGCTTACTTAGAATCGAGGATATAATTGAAATCCGCTTGCTTTGAACCGAGGATATAGTTAAAATTGGCTTACTTTGAATCGAGGATATAATTGAAATCGGCTTGCTTTGAACTGCGAATTTAATTATAATAAACTTACTTTGAATTGAGGATATAATTGTAATTATGTGTTGTTCATAATTTTTCTTGATTGTCTTGAATATTTATCGATTGACTTTGTTTTTTGTCTTTATGTTCGGTTCAAATTCATTGTTCTTTCTTGAACTTTCATGGATGTGCTTTTAGGTGTTCTTATGTTCATATTCATGTGTTTTTTTGATTTTTTTTTTAGTTTTCTTCAATTTTTTTCGGTGAAATTTTCTTATAATTGAGTCATTTTTATTTTGTAATCATAAATGTTTGTCTAGAGTCATGTTTAGTCCAAAAATTGTCATAAACTCCATTAGTTAAACATTTTGATTTTTTTTTTCAAATTTCTTCATATATTAGAGCTCGTTAGTCCTTTTGTTTTTCATTTTTTTGAGTTCATAAATTGCTACTAGATCATTAGCAATTTTCTTTAAAGTTAGGTTTCCATTACCATATTCTCCAAAATTTACCATGATCAAGATCCTTAGATTTGACTAAAAAGTATCTCTAAGTTTCTGACCCAAATGAAAATACTTAACATATTTGAATGTTAGTAATATATTTGAAATGTTAATTGCTATCAACATCTAATCGTAATGCTAAGGAATTTTTATAAATATGCAACGAATCAATATTTAAGGGACTTTCTTAATAATTTTATATGTGAGGAATCGATATAAATGACTTTTATATGGGCATCAACATCAATCAAAGGATATAATATTACTATGCTTTTCAAAATACAAAAGAGTAAGAATGATGAACCCCAATCCCAATTTTCCCAATTGAACCAACAAACTCTTCGACTTGCTTTCTTTAAAATTCTAGCAATCATTATAACAAACTCCCAAAAAACTTTATTATCACACTATGTCACAAAGATTTAAACACAATCAGAATCAGAAAAAAGATTGATTAAAAATAGAAATAGTCAATTTAGAAAACAACAATATATGAAAAAGAATCAGTTGATATTTATTTTAATCAATTAAAATTTTCATTAAGAACTATTACTTAAATTGATTATGCCTAATTTTGTTCTAAGATAATTGAACCTATCTCTTGTAAGTGGTTTAGTAAACAAATCAGCTAATTATTTTTTTAATCCCATGAATTTTATTTCATAATTTCCATTTAAATTATGTTCATGAATAAAATTATGTATAATCTCAATATGCTTTTTGCGTGAATGCATAATAAGATTTATTTTTTGTTTTATAGCACTAGTATTATCACAAAATAAAGGAATTTTATTCAAGATTATCCCAAAATCACTTAACTATTGTTTTAACCATAAGGTTTGTGCACATCAACTATGTACTCAGTTTCTGTTGTTGACAAAGCCACACATGCTTGCTTCTTGCAATATCATGAGATTAAGCTTGATCCAAACAAATGACAAGTTTCACTTGTACTTTTTTTGTCTATCTTTGTTCCGGTCGGTCATCGGTAGTCGATGACATCAGCAGCAGTTGACCACGTGGACCATTCACAGGGTAACACGTGGTAGAGGATAGCAGGCGAGTCAGGGAGGCGATCACTCAGAATGGTAATCGCCTCTCGCCTGTGATGATGAGTAATCGCCTATCGCCTTGAGGTGAGTAATCGCCTATCGCGCTGAGGATGAGTAGTCGGTCATCACCGGTATGGATCAGTAATCGCCGAGATTGCACATGATCGCCGTGTGTTAAGGTTAGGAGATCAGGTGGTCAGCAAGTCGCCGAAAGAGCACATCGCCGGGTGTTTGGGAAGACTTGGCAAGCACTTGTTGTATGGTTTAAGTACAGAGGATAAGTGGCATATCTGCCACCATGTGTAGTGTGAGCTGCAATGCCCAGGGTTAACCAGCTCGCCATGTTAAGGTTGCGCCCAGAGTAGCCTGTGAACTAAGCTACTCCCTGTGTGGATAACTTAGTCGCAGGGGCACAGTGGAAGTAACGTTTCAGCTGCAGACACTCCAGATGATGGCACGTGTACGACCAGACGTTATCCACGTGTCAAGAGGAATAACCGTCAGGAGAGAGAAAAACTCAGGTATATATACAAACTCTTAACGAATTAGAGGGGGTTTTTTTTAGATTCTCATAGCTCACACATCTGAGAGTTTCAGTCACACACGGGTCTCACAGAGAGATTCAGATATAGTTTTGGTGTTCCTGTTGCCTGACTTGAGCGTCGGAGCTACAACGGCCGCTAGAGGCGCCGTCTGTGTGTTTTGCAGGCAGCGTTTGGAGTTCCGGTGGTGGTTCTTGGAGCGTTCCTGCAGAACAGAGGGCTAGACGAAGGAGTGACGAGGCAGTCCTCCACGTTCGAGTCAAGCGGCCGGATCATTTGGTGCCCACCGTGGGGCCCGTGTAAATCTGGTTCCCATCCACGTCGCAGTTCTTGAAGTTTCTTGAGGTTTCTTGAAGTTTCTTGGAGCTTCTTGATCATTTCGTCGAGGTTTCTTGAAGTTACGTCGAAGTGTAGAGGAGATGAGTAGAAGAACCAGGCAAACCTCACCTGCGTCATCTGCTGAAGAAGGAGTTGTTACCATGGCGCAGGTAGTGGAGATGATGCGCGCGCTGCAAGATAGCGTCGCGAAATCGAGAGTTGAGCAAGAGAGGATGCGTGCAGAGCTGGCTGCATCGCAGAGAAGAAACGAAGAGTTGAACCGTATGAATGAAGAGCTGCGTAGGGAATTGCAGGCGCAGAGGGAGCGCGCAGCTGAAGAGAGGACGTCGACGCCACCGTCGCCTCCGCGAGCATTCCCTATGCCTTTCTCCCCCGAAATCATGAACACGGTGGTGCCTCCCAATCTGGTGGGACTGAAAGCGTCGTTCACGGGGGCGGAAGATCCAGAAGCACACCTGACAGCCTTCCACACTCAGATGATGCTGACTGGAGGTTCAGATGCTGTGTACTGCAAGATGTTCATGAGCACGCTGAGCGGAGTGGCTATGGAGTGGTTCGTGAGCCTGCCAGAGGGCCACGTCACTTCCTTCCATCAGTTCGCGAAGCTGTTCACAGAGCAGTACATCGTTAACCGACCTGCGCCAGTAGTGTCCTACGACCTGTTTGACGTGCGCCAGTATCAGGGGGAGCCGTTGAGGGACTACCTCAATCGCTTTGGGGCACAGGTGGTGAGATTGCCCAGCAAGGACGAGGACATGCTGGTGCATGCGTTCAAGAGAGGTGTCCTCCCTGGTCCTTTCAGTGAATCGCTCATCAGGAGCCACCCTGCCACCTTCACCGAGATACGGCGACGTGCGGTGGCACACATAGTAGCAGAGACCGAGGTCTCTGAGAAGAGAGGAAGTGCTGCACCGTCGAAGCCACGTGGAGGTCAGGGGAATCAGCAGCAACAGGCGCGGGTGCATGAGGTCAAGGAAGGGAGGAAGGAGCAGAGAAGGTCTCACCGTTATGCACCAAGGAAGGACCAGACCAGGGGGTGTGCAAGCAACGCACCCCCTAGGTATGATTTCATGATAAGTTTGGCGGAGCTGATCGCCATCCCTGCTGTGGCAGCAAGACTCCATGTGCCAGAGAAAACCGATAGGGTACTTGGAGGGAGGAAGGATGAGTGGTGTGAGTTCCATCAAGCTTATGGACATACACTCTGTAACTGCCTGGCGTTGGGGCGTCAGCTTGCTGAGTTGGTGGAGACAGGGTTCCTGACCGATTACCTGCAGAAGACACAAGGTGATCGCGCTTCGGGGTCCCAGGAAGGCGACCAGCAGCATGAACTCCCTGTGTTTGGGAGGTGAGGTGATGGAAGAGGCTACACTTGGGGGGCTCCCAGAGCTGAAGCGGAAGGCATGATCGCCCCACGCGTGAGCATCGCCAGGGCGGTCATCGCCGGTTAAAGGAGACCCCATCCAGAGTGGTTGAGATGTTGGAGAACGGAGCTTGTCAGCTGGCGACTCTGGACGTGACGACTATTCCCAGAACCCAGGACGCTACACGCTTCTTTCTTGCTTTCGTTAAGTTGTAAAGTAGATGCGCTATCGCGCTGTACACATGCTTAGTGTATTAAAACTGTTAAGCAAATCAGGGGCACTCTTTTTAACGATGCCACCCAATAAAAGATTTTCAGTACGTAAAGTGTGCGAGTGTTCCCAGTTTAAAGTTCCCCTTGCCCAGGTGCAAGACTAGGTGATCGGTGGTGAGTTACCAAGTGGCCACCACCCGCAGATCAGCCCCTAGATAAGCGCTGGGATGTAGAGCGCGATCAGCCATCAGTGCATGCAGACCGCGATCAGTTGTTGGTGCATGTAAAGAGTGAGTACTCGGTCGGTGCACGGTCATCGGGGTCTTGCTAACACGTGTTAAGCTGGGACCCAAGTTCCCAGCGAGAGCATTAAGCATGCACCTCGTATGATTCCAGAAGAAGAGGTCCTCGTCGGTCGAGACGTCGGTGAACGCGCGATGAGGCAATGCAGGTAGGGCGCGCCCAGTGTGTGCGCTTAGACAGCCACGCCTGGCGCCCACCTGGGAGCGTGCACCCACGAGAAAGTCCTCACCTCTGCTTTATACAGCAAGCTTGAGGCGAGAGAAAGTCCTCTTCCTTTGCTTTTTACAGCAAGGTTGAGGCAACAGAGAAAGTCCTCACCTCTGCTTTATACAGCAAGGTTGAGGCGAGAGAAAGTACTCTTCCTTTGCTTTTTACAGCAAGGTTGAGGCAACAGAGAAAGTCCTTTTCCTCTGCTTTATACAGCGAGGTTGAGGCAACAGAGAAAGTCCTTTTCCTCTGCTTTATACAGCGAGGTTGAGGCAACAGAGAAAGTCCTTTTCCTCTGCTTTATACAGCGAGGTTGAGGCAACAGAGAAAGTCCTTTTCCTCTGCTTTATACAGCGAGGTTGAGGCAAGAGGAAGTCCTCCTTGCCTTTGAGCAAGTGCAGGCACCAGAGGAAGACCTCCTTGCCTTTGAGCAAGTGCAGGCGAGAACAGAGGAAGTCCTCCTTGCCTTTGAGCAAGTGCAGGCACCAGAGGAAGTCCTCCTTGCCCTTGAGCAAGTGCAGGCGAGAACAGAGGAAGTCCTCCTTGCCTTTGAGCAAGTGTAGGCAACAGAGGAAGACCTCCTTGCCTTTGAGCAAGTGCAGGCACCAGAGGAAGTCCTCCTTGCCTTTGAGCAAGTGCAGGCACCAGAGGAAGTCCTCCTTGCCTTTGAGTAAGTGCAGGCACCAGAGGAAGTCCTCCTTGCCTTTGAGCGAGTGCAGGCACCAGAGGAAGTCCTCCTTGCCCTTGAGCAAGTGCAGGCGAGAACAGAGAAAGTCCTCCTTGCCCTTGAGCAAGTGCAGGCACCAGAGGAAGTCCTCCTTGCCCTTGAGCAAGTGCAGGCGAGAACAGAGGAAGTCCTCCTTGCCCTTGAGCGAGTGCAGGCGAGAAAGAAGAAAGTCCTCCCTCGACTTTGTACAGCAAGGTGCAGGCGAGTGAAAGTCCTCTCCCTTTACTTCTTACAGCAAGGTTGAGGCGAGAGAACCAAGTGCTCACCTCGACTTTGTACAGCGAGGCTGAGGCATGAGGAAAAGTCCTCTTCCCTTTGCTTTTTACAGCAAGGTTGAGGCAAGAGAACCAAGTCCCTTCCCTCTGCTTTTTACAGCGACTACAGCAAGGTTGAGGCAAGAGAACCAAGTCCCTTCCCTCTGCTTTTTATAGCGACGCTGAGGTGAGAGAAGCAAGACCTCACCCACGACTTCTTACAGCAAGGTTGGGACAAGAGGGGTCATCGAGAAGCACTTTTCTTCCCCAAAACATAGGCGTCATAGTTGGTGTTCAGACCCTCTACGCACTCAGCGCTGGTGTGGCAGAGAAGTGCAGCGAAGCCAGAAGCGCGATGACTGATCGGTGGTGTGCTAACATGCTAATTGGTGGTCGGTGGTAGAAGCAAGTTTTGCTGTGTGAAGCCAAAGCGTTTAGGCCCGTTAAGTCAGTCATCCAGCACAAAGTTATGTTGAAGGTAATGCTAAGGCAACAGTTAGCCGCGATCAAGTCAGAGGCCAAGTTTGAGGGGTTGCAGGTAGATCGCGCTAAAGCCTAAGCTAGTTAACAGTTAGTCACATGCAGAGAGTTAAAGAGAAGAAACGCAGCGAACTCCAGCGCGTTTGAGAAGAAGAAAACAGAGAAGGTGAATCTCTAGATGATCCAGAGAGATGCTTTGAATGTTTGAAGGCGAAGAAGAAGGGATGAAACAGTGTTAGTATCAGAGTGTGCGCTCCGGTAGACCGTCACAAGACGATTTCTTAGTCTCTTCGCTGAGAACAAGTTCACAGCTCGAGACTGGGGGGCTTGTGTTCCGGTCGGTCATCGGTAGTCGATGACATCAGCAGCAGTTGGCCACGTGGACCATTCACAGGGTAACACGTGGTAGAGGATAGCAGGCGAGTCAGGGAGGCGATCACTCAGAATGGTAATCGCCTCTCGCCTGTGATGATGAGTAATCGCCTATCGCCTTGAGGTGAGTAATCGCCTATCACACTGAGGATGAGTAGTCGGTCATCGCCGGTATGGATCAGTAATCGCCGAGATTGCACATGATCGTCGTGTGTTAAGGTTAGGAGATTAGGTGGTCAGCAAGTCGCCGAAAGAGCACATCGCCGGGTGTTTGAGAAGACTTGGCAAGCACTTGTTGTATGGTTTAAGTACAGAGGATAAGTGGCATATCTGCCACCATGTGTAGTGTGAGCTGCAATGCCCAGGGTTAACCAGCTCGCCATGTTAAGGTTGCGCCCAGAGTAGCCTGTGAACTAAGGTACTCCCTGTGTGGATAACTTAGTCGTAGGGGCACAGTGGAAGTAACGTTTCAGCTGCAGACACTCCAGATGATGGCACGTGTACGACCAGACGTTATCCACGTGTCAAGAGGAATAACCGTCAGGAGAGAGAAAAACTCAGGTATATATACAAACTCTTAACGAATTAGAGGGGGTTTTTTTCAGATTCTCATAGCTCACACATCTGAGAGTTTCAGTCACACACGGGTCTCACAGAGAGATTCAGATATAGTTTTGGTGTTCCTGTTGCCTGACTTGAGCGTCGGAGCTACAACGGCCGCTAGAGGCGCCGTCTGTGTGTTTTGCAGGCAGCGTTTGGAGTTCCGGCGGTGGTTCTTGGAGCATTCCTGCAGAACAGAGGGCTAGACGAAGGAGTGACGAGGCAGTCCTCCACGTTCGAGTCAAGCGGCCGGATCAATCTTATATCCTGCAATGTCAGAGTCAGAATAGCCAATTAAATTTAAAGAAACGTGACAAGGATACTACAAACCAAATTCTTTATTTTCTTTGTAAGTACTTCAGAATCCTCTTAGCAACATTAAAATGTGACTCTTTTGTTGCAGATTGAAACCTTGCACACATGCATACAACAAACATAATGTCTAGTCTACTTGCAGTAAGATACAATAGTGAACCTATCAATCCTCTATACTTGGTTTTATCCACTGACTTCCCAGGCAAGTCTTGATTTAGATGATAGCTAATTGATATAGGATTGCTTACAGCTTTACATTTGTCCATTTCAATATTTATCAACAAATCATTATAGTACTTTGTTTGACAAATAAACATACCATCCTTTGATTGTTTCACTTGAAGTCCTGAGAAATATTTAAGTTCACCCATCATAGACATTTCAAATTCACTTTTCATAGCCTCCAAAAGCTTCACACAAAGCTTCATTTTGTTAAACCAAAAATGATATCATCTACATATACTTATAATGATGTCATCTTTCTTTTTCTCAATGAAAAGTGTATTGTCTGCCATGCCTCTTTCATATCCTTGAGATAACAAAAAGTTACTTATCCTTTCATACCATTGCTTAGGTGTTTGCTCTAGTCCATACAAGACTTTATTGAGTTTGTACACATGATCTGGAAATTTATGATACTCAAACCTTGGTGGTTGTGATACAAATACCTCTTCATTGATATAACCATTTAGAAAAAGCACACTTTACATCCATTTGGAATAAATTGAATCCACTCATACAAGCAAAATCTAAGAGAAGTCTAATTGCTTCCAACCATTCTACAGGGGCATAAGTCTCATCATAATCAATGCCTTCCACTTGTTTGTAACCCTTTGCAATAAGCCTCGCCTTGTTCCTAGTGAAAACACCTAGTTCATCCATCTTGTTTCTGAAGACCCACTTTGTGCCAATTATATTCATATCCATTGTTGTTTACAAAAACAACACATGTTGAAATTAAGTTAGAAAATTACCTATCACACTCTATGGATATGATATTCATTTTGGTACTTTTGCCTTCCTTTTACAACTCATTTTATTCCAACTCCAGTAAGATTTCCCATTATATCTACTTAAAACACATTTTTACATTACTGAATGTATAATTGTAATTATGTATTGAGCATGTATTAAAAGTAAGTATTGATTTGAACTTACCAACTAAATAGTCCACGTTAAACCCAGACGCAAAAATCACTGAAAGAGGAGTGTATTGTGGGGTAGTTTGTGGTACTAGTTCATTATCTAGTAAAGATATCTTTGTTCCAAGTTGAAAGTTCATTTTATAAGGATGTGTTGTTATTATGTAAGAAACTTCATTTGATGCAACACTAAACGATTGAATTTTATACACACACCCATCAAATATCTCACTTTGAAATTTGTATATAAGAGTCCTCCTGACTCTGACACATGGATTCCGAAACCCTTAAAAAATGCAAAACCCAAGTATGTTTAAATGCAACACATATAAAATATATATAAATCAGAACCGAGACTTTTATGAAAACATTACTTGTTGGTTCTGTAGCACCATCTCCATTGAAAACAATATTTTTTGTTTCGAAAAGTCCGCCACACATCATTGTCGTATCACTTTCACAACAACATTTCAGTTCTCCTTTGTTGAGTTCACATCATTTAAGCAATGGATATATTTACCAATTTCACTATAGACATATTGTATACCAGGAAATGGAGTACAAAATTTCTCAAAGAAAGACAATGACAAAATAGAACTCAATGGATTCATAATAATCCGCACATATAAATAGTGGGATGCCACAAACTTCTACATACAGATTAGTCCATTCATAATACAAATTGAAATTCTACCTCATATGACAATTGTGGTTAATTTTTGTTCATATCAGATTATGAAAATAATTTTTTCTGCATTTTTTCACTAATTAAGCAAATATGGGATTACAAATTTTTGTATAGAAGAGTTTCAGATTGCATTAAATAATGATGCTTTTCAAATTCAATGTAGATTACACAATGCAGTGCTTTCCCAATATTCTCAAATCTAATGATTTGTTTATTGCATTTGTCCTTAGTCCATCACTCATCATTGTTTCTTTTTTTTTTTTTTGTTAATCTATATGTATATGTTGGTTATATGAGTAACTATTTAATGTGAAGCAGAGTTCCAAAATAGGTATTACAGAGACAATTTTTTCTATAAAGCTTTCATGTTTGACATCACTATGCAACTTGACATCTCAGCTATGTTGACACCTCAAGTAACAACAATCATCTGCCATTACACAAAAAAAGTATTATTAAAAATTGTTTTGGGTTCAAATCCTAAATCAAAGAAAAATAACAATACAAACACAAATTACACTCTCATCTTTTTATTTCTATGTTCAATGTCCTATTTTGTAAATTTCATTTTTGTTTGGAACCTCATTGTCCACTGTGCACTTTCGTTTAAAAGTCTTTACTAACATCTGATGTGATTATACATTATTCCAATATTCAATGTAGTAGAAAATAGTGATTCCTCTATAAATTATTGTATGTATTTATTTTGAATGTATATTCATATTCTTAATGCTCACAGTATTCTCAAAACTGCTCAACTTTTAATTGGATTTGTTACTATAAACATTCAATCATTTGTGCTCTTAATGTATATGTTGACCTATATATTAAAGTAATCACTGTCCATTATGCTTTTTCATTTTGATTTATAATTAAGTTCATTTTGTTAAGGAACCTCATCGTCCATTGTTCATTTTTGTTTGGTAGTCTGACTGTTATAACATGCACCATTTGAATATAATATTTGTGCAGGCTTTGATTCCTTTGTATAGAGTTTGATTTATATTTGTTTTTAATGTATGTTGAGTTCCTAAACTTATTTAATTTACCATTCTCATTTGTAGTTTGCATTTCATAGACTGTGTTACTTCAATTGGTTTACATCAAGCTTGAACAAATAACAAAGTAAATTATATTGAATCTAATTAGTATACATATATTTCAATTAAAATATTCATTGTCACATCTTCTGTTATTTACTTCAATACACAACTATACAAAATTTCATTTCTTTGAACAAATTATAAAAAATTTGTATTTACACAAATACATATTTGTTTGATCGCAGTATTAATCCTACAAATATAAAATTTAATAAGCAACAGTTGCAGAGTTTTCTTCAAATTTCCTTGCATTATACAACAATCAGGATGATCTAAACGTTGGATATAGTAGTAGTAAAGCAACTACTAACTTCAAATGCTACCTACACATAACAAAATAGTTTCAGTTAGAATAATCTAAAAACCATCCAATTGGACTAATACAAGAACTTTTTAATAACATATAGAATGCTTTGCTTCAAAATAACACTACACATGTTAGTAGCTTGTGAAGAATCTAAACAACATGAACATCCATATGAAATGCAGTGCAGAATACATGTGATAGAACCATTACCTGTAAAAAATATTGTACATGACCAAATCAATGTGCATAATCTAAAGGACATCCATATGAAATGCAATGCAAAATCCAATAAAAGAAAAACATTGAGATTCAAATCAATATGAAATGAATCGCTGAATCCAATGAGAAGAGGACCAAAACAGAATGAACATTAATATGAAATGCACCGAACAATAAAGTGAGAATAGCACGTAACAAACAATTAAATAAGATGAACATCAATATCAAATGCATCCAAGAATTGAATGAGAAGTAGAAAAAAATGGATATTCAATGCAGTCCCAAATCAGTCCAGAGGAGGTATATGTAGTCCAACAAAGGCGGCACAATTCATCCAAAATCAAATTTCAAATTCAAAAAACATTACCTTGTTTATGTGCTCTGTGATTCTTCTACAAAATTCTCCTACAAACACAGTTGCAGAAAAACACCCAAATGAAAACCCTAATCCTCCATTCAGAATTGGGTCATTTTTCTTCCATGAAAGAATAAAGAAGGGTCATAGGAGGATTGGACCAGATGTGAACCACTCAACCCTCTAGAATGCCTGTGAGTAACACGTGTAGAAATTCCTCGTTTAGTATAAATTATTTTTGTATTTGTTTTTTGAAAAAACGGGGTTGTGACACATGTAAAAAACTTCTGATTGTGCTCCCTTCAATTGTATTAAGTATAGATCTCGATATTTTGACATTTGCAAAGTTTGCGCCAGTGTACAATTGTTGAGATGTATAAAAAAATAATTATTTTATTAGAATGTGAGATCCACTTGTGAAGGTGGAAATTCTTTAAAAGGAAAACTTTTGACACTTTCACAACTCTTTATAATAATATAATAATGCTTTAAATTAAAAAATAAAATAAAATAAAAATAATAAAAATATTTAATTTATTAGAATGTTAGGTGTATGTTTATACTGTAGATGATGTTAATGTATCAGCGTCCTTTATAAAATTTAACAAAATTTCGGTTTTGAGTTTCTCTCGACTATTCATATTCTTACATTTTTATTTTTCTAGATTTGCAATTTCAATCTCTGTGCTTGTAATCTAAACTGTGCGATTTGAGGTACAATTTGTAGAGGTTTGTGAGTCAATTTGTTTTTTCATTACATTGAGTTTTGATTTTGGAAACTTTTAGGATTCGAATTTCGTCTTCCATTTGTGATTTGAGTTTCAATTTCGTGTCTACAATTTGTGAGATTTTTAGGATTGGTCTCTATAGTGGACAACTCCTTGAAATAGCCATGGAGCATTGTGCTTCAACTAATGGCAATTATTGAGTTGAAGAGACTACATACCGCTCCAGATTTTTGTCTCCTCGTTTGTGCCACAAATTTCCTTCCAAAATGGTGTGGGTTATATAAGTGCAGGTTGAAAATTGTTTTCTTTCCCATCACCATTGTGTATGAAACTTTAATTAAACTATTTATTGAAGACAAGAAACCTGCCTTTCGTAAGTAGCATAAATTAGCAAACATGACTTTTAGCCACCTTTCATAAAAGACACCGCGTAACAAAACTATTAGCCACCCTTCATAAGAGACACCACGTAACAAAATGACATGATTTGGCTGCTAAAATATTTTCAAGTTAGACTATCCGCAGACTGAAAGTTAAGACCTGATGTGAGTTGATTTTAGATGTTTTCATTTTAGATGACACTTTACTTAAGATTGAGATTTTAGCACAATAATAGTGAGAACCCTAAAAAGATCCCCACTGGACACGAACGTAACTAAGTAGTTAAGTAGTGTGAAGGTTCACTTCACAAGGGCAAAGAGAAAAATACAAGAATATGGGTGACAATGATGCAAGGCAGAAATTAAAAGAACGAAAAGGAAACAACAAAAAAATAATGACAGAAGAGAAGAGATGGAAATGGAAGATGGAAAAATAAAGTTGAAGGAAAAGGAAGCTTATGGATGATGGAATGAGAGGATGAACATGCCACTTGGATGGTGGATTCTCCAAGATAAGTGTAGAGGGTTGTCACTTGAGAGTTCTCAACTCACTCAAGATAAGACCTTAAATGCTAGAGAACTCAAGCCTCACACACACCTCACACAATTTGTTCAGAGTAACTTTTCTATTCAAATTCAACATGAAAAATACAATGGGTAGGCCTCCTATTTATAGGTGAAGGAGCCTTGGAAAACAAGCAAGAGGGGTAGGATGGGAAAAGGGAAAAATGGGTAGCTTTAGGGTTTGACTAAGTCAATCCCGCATCCTAGGCTTGTCCTTCTAGAAACTAGGTCAAAATGTCCTCGTAAAGGACTAGGAACAAGCTAAAATGATAACTACACCCCTTATTATGCTAAAGACACCTTATTCTAGCCTATATTTGCTATTTGGACCCCCAAAGTGAACCCAAATTATTTACAACTTGTTTTATTCTTAAGAAGACCAACAGGAAGAACTTGAGATGCTCTGGTCTTTGTCCATTTTTCCCTCTGGTGAGGTCTTCACTTGAATGTTGAGATGACCTTTCATAGTGTGCATCCTTAGTCATCTTTTTGTTGTCTTGGTTTGTATCAAGACCTGAATATATATAAGCCATATCTTTTTCTTCTAATCATTGTGCTAATAACTTTTGATGTTGATATATTTTGCATAAAACCTACACTGCTTTGTATATTTAATTAATTTTAGCAAAAGAGCATGCATGCATGGCCATGGAGAAGCAAAAAGTGATAAGCAAAATGTAAAAGTAAAATGCAGAAATCAAAGTTGAACCACGCGATGGCTAGAAAGTGTTCCTTATAACTTCAACTCTACTGTTTCAACCTTGGTCAAGAACGGGCTCTCAAAGGTCATGCAAACACCCTCTCACTTGGTTCAAAGTGCATAAACCCTCATGAAACAACTACTTGGGATTCGAAAAAAATAAAAATAAAAAAATTCGTAAACTTAACGAAACCTTAGACCCTAACACTAAGTTGATGCTCAAACATGGCTCAACACAACTCTCACTAACCTTGAGACATGCAAAGCTGGGTTCTATGATCTTGGGGTTTATGACCAGGTTCTTCCTTTCATGTCCAACAATGTTACCAAGTATTGAACAACACTTTGGCACTAAACAAAGTTCAATATGAAGAATCGAGTTACAAATATGTTTTTACAATATGGGTGAAACCAGGTGATAGGAAGTTGTTGCAAGCTTCCTCTCCAACTTCTAAGGCCAACGTTGTGGCTGCAAAAGATAGGTCTAGAAAGCACACAACGGTGAGTGTAGCCATAAAAGCTGGTAGCGGAAGGTATGTGATATATGTGAAGAGTAGAGTATACAATGAGCAAGTTGAGATAATAGCAAAGAATATAATGTTGGTAGGAGACAAGTTAAGACTTATCTTGGAAGCAATATTCTAGAACAGTCACTACAACAATTATTACTTTAGGCAACAACATAAAATCGTGGTCTAAAACATTAAAATCGTGGCCTAAAGTTTAGGCAACAATTTTTTAGCCGTGGTCAAGGTGAACGTGGCCATTTGTCATAGGTCACGGTTTTTATAAAGACAACAATTTTAAAATTGTTGCCTAAAATCTCTATAACAGCCACAATTTTAAAAGCATTGCTTAAAGTATTGACAAAAACAACAATACATTTTTTTTAATTTTAGAGGAATTACTCGTACAAAAGTTGAGGATAGAAAGAATAAGTATTGAAGGATACTGTGTATTGAAATAGAAGTGACCCAACAAGAAATCTCACATATTTCAATAGATGTATTAGATTTAATTAGTATATATTTATGTATTTTTTGCAGCTTGAAGGCAATGAAGACTATGAAGACAATCTTGAAGAAGAATGAACTTATTGATATGTAGTAAAGAAACAATACATTATTTTTTTAACTAGGTTTGTAGTTTTAATTTTGAAGACTTGATCGTTATCATTATACTTTAAGACAATTTTTTTGATTATGTAGTTTGAACTTATTATCCAAGGTTATTTTGCAGAGTTTTTAAAATAAATTTTTGAAACTTTAGAAAACTTATTTGTAATGTAAAGTTACACTTTCCAAATTTTAGAGAATTTAGTTATAAAATATATTAAAACTATGTAGTTTTTAATTATTTATTTGTAAATAGATTTAATTATATTTATTTATTGAAGTTTAAAAAATCTGGAGTGTTTTATTGAGGTTATACAATAAATCTTTGGAATTTAACTAAGGTTAACCTCCGTTATTTGGTTGAGATTTTAGAATAAACCTTTGAAAGTTAACAAAGGTTGAAAATACTTTCATTAATTTGCTAAGGTTGTAGAATAAATTTTTGGAATTTACCGAAAGTTAAAAAAACCTCCATTATTTTGTTGACGTTTTAAAATAAACCTTTGGAATTTAACAAAGGCTTAAAAAACCTCCGTTATTTTCCCGAAGTTTTAAAATAAACCTTTTGAATTTAATGAAGCTTAAAAAAACTTCTATTATTTTGCTGAGATTTTAAAATAAACCTTTGAAATTTAAAGAAGGTTAAAAAAAACTCCATTATATATATATATACCTACATGGTCATGGTGGCTTTAAATTGGATTGAACATAACTTTATTCTTTTTAAACCAAATCCTATAGTTAGAATGAATTTGAACCAATCTAAACTTTGGTTGGTCTACCCAATTCAAAATTTTGAACACCCATGCCAGTATCACAAAATTTGTCAATGACAATAGTTTTGGGATCGTAGGCTCACTACAAAAGATGTTGTATATGGTGACGGTTATTTTCGTATAAACTATCATTTATAAACGCCATAATATACGTGTGTGGCAGTTTCTCAAACCGCCATAGAACTGGCCGCCACAAAGTTTAATGTAGCGGTCTTACGTTACCTGCCGCAACATCCGCCACTTTAACAATTTGTTTAAAGTGACAATTTTTATATGTAAGTAGTGTCAGTCATAACTCTCGCAATTTAATTCATTGAAAAGGATTTCAGCGCCATTATATAGGGTATAATCTGACGTTTTTAACTGTTAGTATTGTAATAAAATTGTAAAAATAATACGTCGGTTTCAACTGACGTAATTTTAATTATAAATAAATGGAATTCAGACACCACGTTTTTATAATATGCTTTGCACAATTAAACTAAACATAATATATTTTCATAATAAAAAAATAAAATACTAATAAAATGAAAAAATATATAAAGTAATAAGCATCCATTCATTGCATTTGTATTGGGCAAGAGTTCTATCCTCGGTCTTGGACTAGTTATAGCTCGGTTCTCAGGTAGGGTTAAGGTCAGCCCGGCTGTGGGCCTTGCATCATGGCCCTGATGCAGGCCCACTTTAACTGATGGGCCCGAAATCCCTAATAAAACTGTTGTGCGCTAAGAATCAGTTGCATGTGCTTATAGATAAAGTACAAGTAGTTACACGCATGTTTGTTGTTGTTATTATTACGTATAAATATTTTCTATTGCATGTTTGTTACATGTAAAATACCTGTTGATAGTTGTTGTTAACCTTAAAAAGATAGGGACGTGCATTTACAACAGAATGTTGGCTTGCGGTTTAGCACTTGAAGGTCATTAGTGCCCGTGGCAGGTGGTTTTTCTATTAGAGGTAAATGATTAATGAGCTTATTTTCAGTTAAGATTTGCTTCTCTCAAGTGAGATCTGTTGCATGTGCGGTTATAAAAGGAGACTCAGACCCCCAGTAAAGGTATGCTATTTTTGCACAGTAAACTGAAATTTGTTTACTTTTGGTGAGCCCTTACTGACTTGAGTGTCAGAGTATAATCAACAGGTAGGGCGCCTTCTATCACAATGGAGCCACGATTCAGTGCAATAGGGCGACATGAGTCAATACCCAGCTAAGGCAGATCTAAGAAAAGACGTTCAACCTAGTCAACCAGTGGGAGAGTCAACCGACAAGAACATTTGGCACCCATCGTGGGGCCCGCTAAAACATGATCCCATCCACATTCGTGTTCGAGTTTTCAGACGAAGATGCGGAATACCAAACAATTGCCATCGGGACCAGAAGGAGGCGAGGCCCCCATGCTACAACAGCTTATGGAGACAATCTCCAAGAGGCTAATGAACAGTCCAGACAGGAGCAAGAAAGGCTCCGAGAAGAGCTACGCAAGACCAATGAGGATTTGCATAGGGATCTATAGCAACATGATCGGCGTCCCCAAAGAGAGCGAGATTCAAACCTACCTGAGAGAGACTAGCCCGAGCCTTCTTCATGAGCCATCATGGACAAGCTGGTACCTGCGCACTACGTCGCACCCAAAATCACCTTCACAGGAGTAGAGAATCCCGAAAGTCATCTTACAGCGTTTAATGCCCAAATGATCATCTCAGAAGGGTCAGATGTAGTGCGATGCAAGATGGTCATTAGTACTTTCACGGGTACAACGATAGATTGGTTCTCGGACGGCCACATTACTTCTTTTGCACAGTTCACCAAGCTGCTTCGAGAGTAGTTCTATGCCAACTGGGTCAAGTGTAACATCCCGCCAAAATACTATACATATGTATTTATATAATGAAAATAAAAGTAACAAATGGATTGAAGTGAATTAAAATTTTATATATGAGAATAAGGTTTCTTCTCACAGGGAGTTTAATAGAAACGATCACTTCTCCATTAAAAACGTAAACGAATTACAATACAAAAGACAGATAGGCGATCTCCTGGCAGAAAGGGCGATCTCCTATAAGAAGGGCGATCTCCTATCATAAAGGCGATCTCCTATTATAAAACAGCAAGAGGGGCGATCACCCAACAGAAAAGAAAACAGGCGATCTCCTTCCAGCGACAATTTTCTAAGGAGCTCTACTTCCTGCAACATCATCTGCTCCCGTGTAAAACACACGATCATCACAGTTTTAAAAGAAAACAGCCACAGAGCAATACAAAAGAAAAGGGGTAAGCTAGATGGTTTAAAAAAGAGTTTAAGTATGAACATAAAAATCAGGATAAAACAAATTCCATATACCCACATAAAATTATAAAGTTTCTCATTTCTTACGTCGGACTTCCACTGATTTAACACACATAGACACTTACCATACCACTGTAAAGTCCACACAGGACAGCAACCGGAGTCCACACAGGACAGCCACCAAGGTCCACACAGGACAGCAAGCAAAGTCCACACAGGACAGCAACCAAGGTCCACACAGGACAGCAAGCAAAGTCCACACAGGACAGCAACCAAGGTCCACACAGGACAGCAAGCAAAGTCCACACAGGACAGCAACCAAGGTCCACACAGGACAGCAAGCAAAGTCCACAGAGGACAGCAACCAAGGTCCACACAGGACAGCAAGCAAAGTCCACACAGGACAGCAACCAAGGTCCACACAGGACAGCAAGCAAAGTCCACACAGGACAGCAACCAAGGTCCACACAGGACAGCAAGCAAAGTCCACATAGGACAGCAACCAAGGTCCACACAGGACAGCAAGCAAAGTCCACACAGGACAGCAACCAAGGTCCACACAGGACAGCAAGCAAAGTCCACACAGGACAGCAACCAAGGTCCACACAGGACAGCAAGCAAAGTCCACACAGGACAGCAACCAAGGTCCACACAGGACAGCAAGCAAAGTCCACACAGGACAGCAACCAAGGTCCACACAGGACAGCAAGCAAAGTCCACACAGGATAGTTAAAGATCATCAATTCGCCCAACGCACCATACAATACTTAAATGAACGATCTCAACCACAGCAACAAACGTATCCAGGTTCAGACTTTTTCCAAAAACGCGTGCCTTTCACATATCAGTCACAAACAAGCTCAAAGCGACACTAAAACAGGGGAGTTCGTAAAACAGCGCCAAAACCGGCGATCTAGTTCAAAACGGGGTATTTCGAAGTCTGCATTTAAAACCGGCGACTACGTCGCCCAACCACATAGAAACAGAGCATTCACGAAGATGAAAACGAAAACCGGCGACCACGTCGCCCTCACTTCAGAAACCGCTAATCTATGGCTTGTATTGAAAATGAAGTCTAGCTTCCCTTACCTGGACTTGCGCAAAACACCAGGAGCTCCGAAACCCAACGAAGCTTGAACAACGCCTTGGCTCTGTTTTTGCGTCTGGTTGAAGGACTTGCAGAGAACCTCCCAGGTGCTCTAATGGTGCTGCCTCTCGTCGTACTCTTGTGTGAAGATGCTAGAATCGCAGCGCGAAGGAGATATCTGGAGGAGAAGGAGCCAACGTTAACTCTCTAAATCACTTTCTAATCACCTCTCGTCTCTTACCTCTCAGGGGTGAGTTTAAATCTAAGCCAACTTGCCCAGGAATGCCGCTGCCTCCACCCACTCTGCAGGAAAGGTTGCGTGTACGCTTCCCTGAACAGTACGACTACGCATGCCTCTGCGCAGGCTAACACTCTGAGGTCACTATTCTGAACCACCCTTTCTGTCTACGTGTCGCGCGTGCAGTACGTCTGATGCTGAGAGCCTGGGTCCCACCTTATCAGCGTGAAACTCGACATCGCGCGATGACCTTCCACCGATGGATTATCCTGGAGGACGACCGATGTATCACCCTGGTGGACCACCGATGTCCACATGCCTCGCGCCCTGGCGATGCCCGCATGTCCCGTGCCTGGCGATGCCCGCATGCCTTGCGCCCTGGCGATGACCGCATCCCTCGCGCCCTGGCGATGCCCGATGACACATCGTCACGCCTTCCCGAAGGTTCTTCATTCCACTATGTTACGTCCAAAGTATCATCTCCACATTACTCGGTGACGTCGGTAGCTTCACATTTCCAAGAGTAGACCAGCACCACTCTTCGTGCGCCCATGCATGCAACACTAAGGGCGATCTCTTTTGCTCAAGCATAGAGCTTCGCATGCACAGCGTATCTAAGGCTTAACCCACACCTTGATACGCGTGGTTGTTGGAACCCACTCTAGTTGATCCAGTACCTTGACCACATACTGAGTGCACTTTCGGCGATCATGTGCACCATAGGCGGCAGGCGATCATGCACTAACCAGGCGATCACATAGGAGACTTCTTAGCTACACTTTTCTTCCTTTACTCTTCTTGATCCACATGTCTTCCTCGAGCACATCCACGTGATTACCTCACGATAAAGTCATCGCACCTGACTACTATGTTACTGCAATGGTAAGCCGACCGACCTCTACCAGCTGACCTCAGATCTTGGGCGACGTCCGAGGTCCGACCACTATGAAACTTCGTTTACCAGCTCTTTGTATTTTAAATAATAACATCTTCTGAAATTATTTAAATATAACACTTTCATTCCAATTAAAGTTTCTAGGTCCTTACATTCTCCCCAACAAGAAAAATTTTCGTCCTCGAAAATTGGATTACAAGGAAAAGAGGTAGGGATAGGCTTCTCTCAGGGTTTCTTTCAAATTCCCAATTTGTATCACCCGATCTGTCATCCCACACCACCTTCACCACGTTGATGGTCTTGCCTCTGAGCTGCTTACTCTGCTGATCGTCAATCCTTACTGGTTTCGCTCCAACAACAAGTCATCCCTGGTCTGCACGTCGTCTACTTCCAACACGTGACTAGGGTCTGCAAGATACTTCCTTAACTGTGACACGTGAAAGACTTTATGCAGATTTGCTCATTGGAGAGGTAGGGCGATTTCATAAGCCACTAGACCTATCCTCCTTAAGATCTGATATGGCTCGACTAACTTAGGAGACAGCTCCTTTGATCTGATAGCTCGTCCTACACCCTTGGTCGGTGTCACTTTCATAAATGCATGATCTCCAACTACAACTCCAAAGGTCTTCTCCTCATTGTCAACGTCATCACTGCCTCCCCCAGAGTTATTATCGTTGTGTTCATTTAAGGCCAGAAGTGTCTTCACAGCGTTGTCAGCTTCGTCCTCATATCCACCACTAGAGTTGTTACCCTTGTCCTCATGGGCGACATAGGGTGGCTCCCTCCAGGCTATTCCCTTCATATTTTCCAGATCCGCAGGGGTTTCTCAACCAAACGATTCTTGCTCACCTTCTTAGTAACTTCAACTTTGGGGATGGATGATGATTCACTTTCTAAGGCAGAGCCATCCGACGAAGATCCCTCTACCACTGCCATTAACTGCAGTTACAACACCTTCCCACCACCCATCATACCACCAGGCATACACTGCTGATTCAAACCCAAGTGGGCGACCTGAATGGCGCTCAGGGGAGCATGGCTTGACTGTTAAGCGCTCTGAACATCGCATACCCAAATTAATCAGTAGCTGCCACTCTAGACGAAAGGACCCATTCCTCTAGTTTCTGTGGTCCCTCTTAACAAGCCAGTCATCGTACAGGACCTTCAGCAGCGTTGGAGACACACTCCAGATTTTGCATCTAAACCAGCGTTTTCTAACGCCACCATCTTGCCATGTTCAGGGGCCTTTAACTTCAACCATCCATTCCCACACTCATCTTTCAAATCCCGATCAACAAAACAACCCTATTCTGCGTGAAACCTTCCCTCTTAGGAGGTAGTCCAAGTATTTCTTCTGGAAATACATCCATGAAATCTTTCACCCCATGTATCCTGTTTACGCCCCCTTCACTCTTCACTCCCCCCTTCAGCTAGGATCACAAAACACGTCGCCCCTTCTTTCAACTCTGACTTCACATGCTGAGCAGATATCACACCTGACCCTTGGAGATTGGGAAACACCACCTTCTGGCTACTGCAATCTGTGAGAACTCGATTGGCATGTAGCCAATCCATTCCTAGGATAACATCCAGATCCTGAAGAGGTAGACAGATCAAATTCACTTTGAACCTGCGTCCCTCTACTATCACTGGACATTCAGAGCAAACTGGGGAGGTCAAAACCTGTCCTGATGCAGGTGTAGAGACCAACCGTTCAAACGGCAGCTCCTTCACTAGAAGGCCCAGTTCGGTTGCACACCGACTTGACACAAGAGAGTGTGTCGCTCCAGAAACAAACAAAACTCTAAAGTATCCACCAGCTATAAACAAGTATCTTGTACTAGGTTACCTGACTGAGATGCCTCCCCTCCAGACATGGCAAACACTCTCCCTGCTGCTTGAGGTCTGCTGCCTTCGTTCCTCAACTGCTGGGAACCACTGGGTTGAGTCGCCCTATTCCCGTTAGGACATTCTCTAGAAAGGTGCCCCGTCTTTCGGCAGATGTAGCATCTTCTCTCTGAATTTCTCTTGGGGCACACATTGGATGTGTGTGGTCCACCACAACGGGAACATCTGAGTTTCCAGGGCTGTTGCTGTTGAAACTGAGGCGGTGCTGCTCCTGCCCCATGCTGTGGAGGTCTCGCATAAGGCTTATTCTCCTGTTGCTGCACCTTGGCCTTCCCACTGGAAAAACCCCCTGGGTGTGACCTGATCACCCGAGAGTCACTCTTTTCCAGTGTCTCCACCATCATCGCCTTCTCCACTAAGGCGTGAAATTCTCTTATGCACATAGGTGCTATGGTCCTCTTCAGCTCATGCTTCAGTCCTTCTTCAAATTTCCTACACCTCCAAGCCTCAGAGGTCGCCTGGGTATAGAATCGGGCGAGATACTCAAACCAAGCAGCATAAGCATTCACTGACATCTCCCCCTGCTCCAATCTGAGGAATTCTGCTTCCCTCGCAAATCTTGCACTATCTGGGAAGTATTTTTCCAGAAATCTCACCCTGAAACTCTCCCAGTCTAACACTTCAGCTCTGGCTTCCATCATCTGCTGAGCTCCCATCCACCAGAACTCGGCTTCTCCAGATAGCAGATAGGTAGCGAATACCAATTTCTTCCCTTCAGGGCAGGAGGTCGCCCTAAAGATTTTCTCCAACTCCCTGACCCACTGATCTGCTTGATCAGGGGTAGCATTCCCACTGAACTTGGGTGGGTTGTGCCTCATGAACTCAGTCAGTCCCATCTGATCCTGAGGCTGACCGACGTGGGAAGCTGTTTCAGCCGACCGAGCAGTTTCCCAATGGTGCATTGCCGCCTGATGATTCTGAGCCATTGCTGCATTCTGTTGTTGGATGGCAGTTGCCATCATCTCAATAGCCTTGGCAATTTGGCTCATTTCCGAAGAAGGTTGGGGAGGGGTAGGAGGTCTACGTGCCATCTCTCTTCGTTTCAGATTTTGAAACTATAGGTTGTCTATATTCCCTACAACTACAAGAATGAGATCGATAAGAAATCAATTCATTCAGGAGGTAACATCTAGACCTTACAAAGGTCAGCATCTCAAATTCATTAAGAATTTGAGCTCATCAACAGAATCGTGATACTTATAATCTCAAGCAAAACACCAGAACAGCTACTGGTATGCAGTCATCAATCCAATCAACCATTTTCAATCAATTACAAAGACACTCCAGGGAATGAAATAGCTCACACCAGAATTCAATATATGCTAAACATCAAACCTTTAGAATTAAGATTGAGAATCATCTCGATCCAGTTATGAGTGTGCACCCTCACTACTTTATCAGGATCCTCTCATTCTTAATACTAAGATTTTCAGTTAGGGCATACATTCACTAAAGCACACACAAAATTTCAATACAAAAACATTTGAAAACCTTTCACTATAGTTGTTATTTAAAACTCAAATAAATTTTATGAGCAGAAGAAACACAATGGATCCACAGCCCTCAGGTCATCCTAAGGACGAACTGCTCTGATACCATTAATGTAACATCCCGCCAAAATACTATACATATGTATTTATATAATGAAAATAAAAGTAACAAATGGATTGAAGTGAATTAAAATTTTATATATGAGAATAAGGTTTCTTCTCACAGGGAGTTTAATACAAACGATCACTTCTCCATTAAAAACGTAAACGAATTACAATACAAAAGACAGATAGGCGATCTCCTGGCAGAAAGGGCGATCTCCTATAAGAAGGGTGATCTCCTATCATAAAGGCGATCTCCTATTATAAAACAGCAAGAGGGGCGATCACCCAACAGAAAAGAAAACAGGCGATCTCCTTCCAGCGACAATTTTCTAAGGAGCTCTACTTCCTGCAACATCATCTGCTCCCGTGTAAAACACACGATCATCACAGTTTTAAAAGAAAACAGCCACAGAGCAATACAAAAGAAAAGGGGTAAGCTAGATGGTTTAAAAAAGAGTTTAAGTATGAACATAAAAATCAGGATAAAACAAATTCCATATACCCACATAAAATTATAAAGTTTCTCATTTCTTACGTCGGACTTCCACTGATTTAACACACATAGACACTTACCATACCACTGTAAAGTCCACACAGGACAGCAACCGGAGTCCACACAGGACAGCCACCAAGGTCCACACAGGACAGCAAGCAAAGTCCACACAGGACAGCAACCAAGGTCCACACAGGACAGCAAGCAAAGTCCACACAGGACAGCAACCAAGGTCCACACAGGACAGCAACCAAGGTCCACACAGGACAGCAAGCAAAGTCCACACAGGACAGCAACCAAGGTCCACACAGGACAGCAAGCAAAGTCCACACAGGACAGCAACCAAGGTCCACACAGGACAGCAAGCAAAGTCCACACAGGACAGCAACCAAGGTCCACACAGGACAGCAAGCAAAGTCCACACAGGACAGCAACCAAGGTCCACACAGGACAGCAAGCAAAGTCCACACAGGACAGCAACCAAGGTCCACACAGGACAGCAAGCAAAGTCCACACAGGACAGCAACCAAGGTCCACACAGGACAGCAAGCAAAGTCCACACAGGACAGTTAAAGATCATCAATTCGCCCAACGCACCATACAATACTTAAATGAACGATCTCAACCACAGCAACAAACGTATCCAGGTTCAGACTTTTTCCAAAAACGCGTGCCTTTCACATATCAGTCACAAACAAGCTCAAAGCGACACTAAAACAGGGGAGTTCGTAAAACAGCGCCAAAACCGGCGATCTAGTTCAAAACGGGGTATTTCGAAGTCTGCATTTAAAACCGGCGACTACGTCGCCCAACCACATAGAAACAGAGCATTCACGAAGATGAAAACGAAAACCGGCGACCACGTCGCCCTCACTTCAGAAACCGCTAATCTATGGCTTGTATTGAAAATGAAGTCTAGCTTCCCTTACCTGGACTTGCGCAAAACACCAGGAGCTCCGAAACCCAACGAAGCTTGAACAACGCCTTGGCTCTGTTTTTGCGTCTGGTTGAAGGACTTGCAGAGAACCTCCCAGGTGCTCTAATGGTGCTGCCTCTCGTTGTACTCTTGTGTGAAGATGCTAGAATCGCAGCGCGAAGGAGATATCTGGAGGAGAAGGAGCCAACGTTAACTCTCTAAATCACTTTCTAATCACCTCTCGTCTCTTACCTCTCAGGGGTGAGTTTAAATCTAAGCCAACTTGCCCAGGAATGCCGCTGCCTCCACCCACTCTGCAGGAAAGGTTGCGTGTACGCTTCCCTGAACAGTACGACTACGCATGCCTCTGCGCAGGCTAACACTCTGAGGTCACTATTCTGAACCACCCTTTCTGTCTACGTGTCGCGCGTGCAGTACGTCTGATGCTGAGAGCCTGGGTCCCACCTTATCGGCGTGAAACTCGACATCGCGCGATAACGTTCCACCGATGACCTCTCGCGCGATGACTATGCACCGATGACATCTCGCGCGATGACTATCCACAGATGACATCTCGCGCGATGACTATCCACCGATGACCTCTCGCGCGATGACTATCCACTGATGACATCTCGCGCGATGACCTTCCACCGATGACCTCTCGCGCGATGACTATCCACTGATGACATCTCGCGCGATGACCTTCCACCGATGGATTATCCTGGAGGACGACCGATGTATCACCCTGGTGGACCACCGATGTCCACATGCCTCGCGCCCTGGCGATGCCCGCATGTCCCGTGCCTGGCGATGCCCGCATGCCTTGCGCCCTGGCGATGACCGCATCCCTCGCGCCCTGGCGATGCTCGATGACACATCGTCACGCCTTCCCGAAGGTTCTTCATTCCACTATGTTACGTCCAAAGTATCATCTCCACATTACTCGGTGACGTCGGTAGCTTCACATTTCCAAGAGTAGACCAGCACCACTCTTCGTGCGCCCATGCATGCAACACTAAGGGCGATCTCTTTTGCTCAAGCATAGAGCTTCGCATGCACAGCGTATCTAAGGCTTAACCCACACCTTGATACGCGTGGTTGTTGGAACCCACTCTAGTTGATCCAGTACCTTGACCACATACTGAGTGCACTTTCGGCGATCATGTGCACCATAGGCGGCAGGCGATCATGCACTAACCAGGCGATCACATAGGAGACTTCTTAGCTACACTTTTCTTCCTTTACTCTTCTTGATCCACATGTCTTCCTCGAGCACATCCACGTGATTACCTCACGATAAAGTCATCGCACCTGACTACTATGTTACTGCAATGGTAAGCCGACCGACCTCTACCAGCTGACCTCAGATCTTGGGCGACGTCCGAGGTCCGACCACTATGAAACTTCGTTTACCAGCTCTTTGTATTTTAAATAATAACATCTTCTGAAATTATTTAAATATAACACTTTCATTCCAATTAAAGTTTCTAGGTCCTTACATCAAGCCCCCAGTTCTGTATGACCTTTTCAATGTATGACAGAGACAAGAGGAGACGCTGAAGGATTATTTGAGCAAGGGGTCACATCGAGGCCATTTTGCGGTTCCCTGATCAGAAATTCGACAGAGAATTTTTTCGAGATCAGATGAAGAGCAGTTGCCCACATCAACTCTGAAGAAGCAGTGGTAGCAAGAAACAACGGTTCGTATTCTCGGCTAGCTAAGCCAAAAGAGACCAATAAAGCTTCTCAGCCATTGGGGGTTAATGAGACCTCGACCAGGAAGAAGGCAGAAACAAGACACTCGCCGTACAGGAAAAGCAAGTCCAAGACAAGGGGTAAAGAAGAAGAATTTCGTCCCAAGTTCCGAGTATCCTACAAGGAGCTGATTAGCATACCTGCGGTAGCCGAGAAGCTGATGTTCCCCCAAAAGGCTGACAAAAATTTGGGGTCGAGAAAAGATGTTTGGTGTGAATTCCACAAGGGGTTCGGACACGACGTTGAGCGATGTATGGCTTTAGGCCATCAATTGGATGAGTTGTTGAAAGACAATTTCTTGAAGGAGTACCTTGAAGCTGATCAAGGAGAACCCCAGGGGGAAGCTGCTCTAAGGGACCAAGCACATGAAGTGCCAGTGCACGCTGAGTTGAACACCATCTTAGGTGGATTCTTCGGGGGAGGCAGCACAGCTACCAAGCACAAGCGGTATGTGAGGGTTGTGATGTCATTGGAAGCAAGGGATCACGTTGATATGCCAGAGCCAGATCTCTATTTCACGAAAGCTAATTTGGTAGGGGTAGTCCCTCATGACAACGATCCAATGCTGATATATGTTGTTATGGTGGGAAGGAAGGTGCACCAGGTTCTCATCGATCAGGGGAGCTCGGTCGATTTAATGTTTTGGTCAACGTTTGTCAATTTACGGCTATCTCCCAACCAACTGAGGCCGCATGATGGGTGCTTAGTTGGCTTTGCAGGATGTGGAGGTTCAGGGGTATGTCGACTTGAGGACGACTTTTTTAGATGAGGGAAGTAGCCAGAACCGTTGTCATCAGGTACATTGTAATGAATACTCCCTCTGCTTATAACCTGTTTTTGGGAAGACCCTCTTTTAATAGGTTAGGTGCGGTGGCTTCTACAAAACATATGAAAATGAAGCTATCATCCCTTGAGGGAAAGGTAATTATGATCAAGTCTGACCAAAAGGCTGCTTGGAAGTGCTATGAGAGTAGCTTGAAAACATCGCTCATGAAGGAAAGGTTGCCGAGGTCTTGGAAACTGACATCGGCAATAGACAACGACCAGGGCCTGCTGGTGATGCTCAAGAAAGAGAAATAAAAGGAAAGATGTTCAAGCTTAGTGCCTCACTAGGTCAGGAGCGGCAGGACCAGATAGTTGGGGTGATAGCCAAGCACATGAACGCGTTCGCCTGGTCCTCTACTGACATGCTTGGGATAGACCTTGATTTCCTATGTCACAGACTTACCATGGTGATCCGATCGGTCATTGGTAGTCGATGACGTCAGCAGCAGTTGACCACGTGGACCATTCACAGGGTGACACGTGGTAGAAGATAGCAGGTGAATCAGGGAGGAGATCACTCAGAATGGTGATCGGTGTTCAGTTGCTAAGGGACCACCACTCGCAGATCAGTGCCTGGCGAGCGCCTGGAGGCAGAGCGCGATGAGCGCCTGGAAGCAGAGCGCGAGAAGTAAAGAAGCACTGATCAGTCATCGGGGGTTTCGTGTTAACCCGCAGTTAAGCTGGGACCCAGGCTCCCAGCGAGAGCGTTACGCAAGAAGCACAGATCGGTAATCGCCTAGATTGCACATGATCGCCATGTGTGATTAGTAATCGCCTAGATTGAACATGATCGCCGTGTGTGATCAGTAATCGCCTAGATTGCACATAATCTCCGTGTGTGAAGATTAGGAGATCAGGTGGTCAACAAGACGTCGAAAGGAGCACATCGCCAGGTATTCACATCGCCGGGTATTTGAGAAAACTTGGTAAGCACTTGTTATATGGTCTAAATGCAGAAGGTAAGTGGCATGTTTGCCACCATGAGTAGTGTGAGCCGTGATACCCAGTGTTAACCAGCTCATCATGTTAAGGTTGCGCCCAGAGTAGCCTGTGCACTAAGCTACTCCCTGTGTGGATAACTTAGTCGCAGGAGCAAAGTGGAAGTAACGTTTCAGTTGCAGGTACTCCAGATGGTGACACGTGTATGACCAGATGTTATCCACGTGTCAAGAGGAATAACCGTCAGGAGAGAGAAAGACTCAGGTATATATACGAAATTCTTAACGGAATTTGGGGGGGATTCATTTTGGTGGTGATTCACTGGTACACGGTTCTAAGTTTTCTTTGAGATTCTTTGTTGATTCAATCACTGACTTGAGCGTCGGAGCGCAACCGGCCGCAGAGACGCCATACTGTTCTTTCAGGTTTCTTGGAGGATTTTCAGGTGAAGGTCATCGGTGTACTTGGCGTGAAGGTGGTGAGGACAAGGTTCGGGAAAAGGAGAAGCTCAAACACTTTGGTCAAGATGCTGGATCACATGGATAGCAGGGTTTGACTAGTAGTGTAGATGATGTGAGTTGATTTTATGATTGTTCATTTTTAAGGTGACACTTTACTTAGGATTGGATTTTATAAGACAAGTATGGTGAGAACCTAAGGAAAATGTCCACTGGACATTAACTTAACCAAGTGGTTAAGTAGATGTGAAGGTTCATTTCACAAAGGAAAAAGGAAAACACAATTATAAGGTGATGATGATGACAAGTTATGGTGTGAAATTACATAAGGAAAACAAGAGCAACATATAAAAACCGAATAGACATAATGAAGCAAAATAAGAACATGTTTATGAATAGATGAAATGATAATGGAAGGAAAAGATGAAGGAAAAGGAAGCTTATGAGAAATGGAATTGAGAATGGTTGCACGCCACTTGGATGGTGAAATGACTCCAAGATAAGTGAAGGATGCCGACACTTGAGATCTCTCAAAACTTACAAGATAAGACCAAATTTTGGAGGAGCTCACTCACTCACAATTCACACAAGAATTTGTGTATAGTAACTTTACTCTAATTTTCAACTTGTGAATACATGAAGTAGGCCTCCCTATTTATAGATTTAGGAGCCTTGGAAAGCAAGCTTAAAGGGTAGAATGGGAAAAGGGAAAAAAGTGGGCAGCGATAGGGTTTGACTAAGTCAATCCCGTATTCTTGGCTTATCCTTCTAGAAATTAGGTCAAAATGCCTTCAAATGGGCTAGGAACAAGCAAGAATGCTACCCACACCCCCTACTATGCTAAAGGCACTTTATACTACCTTATTTCTACTGTTTGGACCCCTCATTTGAGCCCAATTTATTTACAACATTTTTCTAAATATTTAAGAAGACTAATAGGAAGAACTTCAAGTGCTCTGGATCTTGTCCATTCCTCCTTTTGAAGAGGTCTTCCTTTGCTTGTTGAGATGACCCCTTATAGTTGGCATTCTTGGTCATCTTCTTGTGGACTTGGTTTTGGAGTCTTTGTGGGTTTGTATCAGTAGAGGAGGAGGAAGTTCAATGAGGAGAAACGCCTGCTCATTAGGGTGGAAACTCAGAAGCTGTTGAGTGGAGATCATATTAGGGAAATCCAATACCCTGAATGGTTAGCAAATGTAGTGCTGGTTCAAAAGGCCAACAGAAAATGGAGGATGTGCGTCAACTTCACAGATTTGAATAAAGCCTGACCCAAGAATTCCTACCCACTACCGAACATTGATTCCTTGGTGGACAACACCTCGGGTTGCCGACTACTGAGCTTCCTTGACACATTCTTGGGGTACAATCAGATCCGGGTGCACCCCACTGATGAAAGCAAGACTGCTTTTATGGCAAAGTTCGCTAGCTATTGTTACAAGGTCATGCCCTTTGGCCTAAAAAATGCTGGTGCCATTTACCAGCGGTTGATGGACAGAAATTCTCGCCCCTTGCTCGAGCGAAACATGCAGGCATATGTGGGCGACACGATCATCACCTCTAAGGAGAAAAAAGAAGCATGTGACTGATCTTGAGGAACTATTCGCGATGATAGCCAAGTACAATCTAAAGCTAAACCCTGAGAAATGTGCATTTGGGGTAGAGGCAGGAAAGTACCTTGGGTTCTTGTTGACCGAGAGGAGCACATAAGCTAACCCTGACAAGTGTGTTGCTATCATAGGAATGAGGAACCCTGCCACCGTCAAAGAGGTCCAACAACTAACTGGACGGATGACAGCTCTCTCTCGCTTCTTATCAGCCAGTGGGGACAAGGGTTACCCGTATTTCCAGTGCTTAAAGAAGAACAATCGCTTTGTGTGGACTTCCAAGTGGGAAAAAGCTTTCGTCAAGTTGAAAGAGTATTTAGCCAGCCCTCTTGTCCTCGGTAAGCCGATGACAAGGGTTCCTCTCCACCTGTATTTTGCCATCACAGATCGAGCAATTAGCTCGGTGATAGTACAAAACCAGGATTAGGTCCAGAAGCCGATTTACTTTGTCAGCAAGGTACTACAGGGGCTGGAGGAGCGTTACCAAGTGTTCTTGCCGGTTGACTCGCCTGTCAGTTGACTCCACGACACTCACACGCCTCCTTCCTCACGTTGATACGTGCTTGATTCTTGCTAAACAATCTGCACCTACAAAAGAGAAAGAGGGCGCCCTAGAGGCCGTTCGCACTCCGACGCTCAAGTCAATAGTGGGCAAGTAACACCAAGTGTATTGAGTTTCTCTGTGTTTAGGTCTAGAAACTGCGTACTTCTGTGAAGTATTTTACTATCCCTTATATAGTCTAGGGTTTACTGCGCCGCTAGCCCTAATTAGGGTTCACTGCGCTACTAGCCATATTTAGGGTTTACTGGAATACCCTTGTGCCGCTATCACCCAATCTTAGGGTAATCTACACTGGTGCAGAAACGTAAAACAAATGCGGTTATTTTCATTTTACAAATGCGGCTAAACAACCGCATTTGATCAACACGCATTTGTAAATAAGAGATTTACAAATGCGGTTAAACAACCGCATTTGTAAATACTATTTACAAATGCGGTTGTTTCCCGTAACCGCCTCTGTAAATGCTCCAGAGGTGTGCCAGGTTTCATGAATGGCAATGATTTACAAATGCGGTTGTTTACCTTAACCGCATTTGTAAATGAAGGCAATGATTTACAGATGCGGTTGTTTACCTTAACCGCATTTGTAAATCAAGGGAATGATTTACAAATGCGGTTGTAGTAAACAACCGCCTCTGTAAATCACATTTACAGATGCGGTTGTAGTAAGCAACCGCATTTGTAAATCATTCCCTTGATTTACAAATGCGGTTAAGGTAAACAACCGCATTTGTAAATTAGGTTTTTTTTTTTTAGAACTATTTGGTTAGTTGTTTTCCCATACGAATTATCTTATGCAGTTTCATTATACCCATCCCAGCCAGGCAGACAAATAAACAGATTCAGAGAAACAAAGTCAATTTATAGTAATTGATCAAAATGTATACAAAAATAGTAATAATCTCTATCTATTCTTACACTATTGATCAAATCGTAGAGTTATAAAAGTTTAGGAAATATGTGGACCAAGATTGTCTCACATATGTCATGGCTTCCGAACTCATGGGTTCCTCATCCGTGAAGAACTGCATTTCAAAATGGTTGACACATAAATTAGTTTTAAGATAGATAAATTAGTTTGAAGTTATAAAAATAATTTAAGAAATCTTACCTCTTGCCAATTACTTGTAAGACCTAGTCTTACAATGGTACTCATCCATTGCATGACGTAATAGCCACACTCATAGCTTCCTGGTTGTTTATTACACTATAATTCAATAAATTGTAAAAGTTAGTATAATTAAACAATGAAAAAAAAAAAAGAAAAATCTTACATACCTTTAATCTTATCCAGTTCAAATTTTGAAAATTTGAATTCGATCTCCCTTTTAGAATGTTATATCCACGCCATGAACTGGTTGAGACAAAAAACCTTGTTAGTGGATTACTTATAGTATCAACCATAGTTAAGTTTATAGTGTACTTACTTATCAATGATATTCTTAAAACTTGTGGATATCTTCTTGTGTAGGGAACAGAACCACAAAGCCGTCCTATCCTTCAGTGATAAGACAAGTAATTGCCAATGACCCCTATATCATCCATGAAAATAGTTGAGTAAATTTATAAAACATGAATATAATAAACTTTTAACATATATATATTTAAACTTACTCGTTAATATAAGGGCACAAATAAACCTCTTTTCCCTCTTTTTCCAGGGTGTTAGTGATGTATGATTGGGTCTCATTTGTCTTTGCTCCAGTGGGATTAGTATATGCAGGATCTAAGAATCCATACACATTTTCCTTCCCCTCAGTGACAGAGACACCATTCAAAAACCTACAAGTAATTAGTTAAATCATAATGAATGCTAATTTAACATAAATGAAAATGAAATGTAGGTAACGATACTTACATCATAAAAAATTGAATGATATTTATATTCAGCTCCTGATCCCCAGCTACAAATTCTAGTAGATCTGACATGTATATGTACAATGGTAGCTCAGGGTTTGTTTCAAAAAAGGTATCATCCCATGGAACTTCCAGAGGATCTCGTCCAAGTTGTCTAGCAACTATAGCTAAGGAAGCTATAGGATCGTCAAGCGGAACCTCTTGTTTCTTTTTCGGACTTGGTTTCCGACGAGGTTTCTACAAAAAGAAAAAAGATTTGTTATAAATTACATGTAATATATAAATATAAATTAGCACATGAAATGAAATTATTACCAGTGGTTGTGGCATATATCGAATCAGGTGTCTGGGCCAGGCTACAAAGGACTGAAATGCTTCGGCCACAGTTGTTACCTCTTCTGAAGGTAGTGGAAGACGAGCATCAGGTACTCGTACTCTTTCAACCGTGACCTTTGCTGCATCAGGGGAGAGAGGAACGTTATGTAAGGTGGTGGCGTCTTCATAGACTTTTCCAATGGCCACCACCTGAGGAATGATGCCACCTTCTACCAGTAGCTCACATTGCCTCGTCTGGCCAATGATATCATCCCCTGATGCTGTAGGAGCTGCACAACTCCCCTTTGTGCTCTTGGGAGCGGGACTAAGAAGCGTCTGAATCGGCTGCTCAGCACAAAGTTGTTGCGATATCTCTTGTCGCAACTCTAGCCTCATCTTTTCCATCTCCCTTCTCATCTCATCCATTAGTTCCTGACGTAGCCTTTGCTCCATTTCTTTTTTGCTCTCTTTGGAGGAGGAGGATGAGTGTCGTGGTGCAGCTCCAAAATAAAGTCTAATCCCAACTCCTTGTCCAGCTGCACGAACACGACCAGAGTGCTCAGGTTGTCCAATTGCTTCAACAAGGATATCGCGACGACCATCAGCAAGAAAATTACCTTGGGAGTCCAAGGCATCCTGCAAGAGACAAAAATCATGAGGTTTTATTATAAGTAATGCATCATAATAGATGAAAAAAGGCTTAAATAACTTACAATTTTTTCAATGATAAGCCCTGATTGCTCTGAACTTGGTGCACCCGACTTCTTAATTCGGGCCCTCTTCCATTTGTCATGGCGCGTAGGTGGTGATGGAGGATAAGTGACCCCTGTTTCCACATCCTGAGATGCACTCCCCTGTCTGGATTGCTCCTTTTCAACCATCAGTGCTTGCTCAAGCTTTCGATACCCCACACGAGACATTACGTGCGGGGTAAGATTCTTTAAAGCTATTTCTTGAGCTTTCTTCCGCCGATGCTGTCATAATTGAAATAAACAAAGTGAATTCAATAATATTAACTCATTAATGTTATATAAGTCAAAATAGTTAAGTAGCTTCACTTACAGTCCATTCTTCAGTTAGACGGCTTTCTTTAAAAGCAAGCCATGTCTCTTCATCAATAAAATTGTATCTTTCACAAGGACTTTCATCCTTAAGCTCACCAAAAATGTATCTCGTCGTGAGTCTTGACTTAAAGGCGCGAAACTTTAGTCCGATATTGGATAGAATCCTTGATCGAAGCGGTTCCACATTAGGAATTTCAAAATTTGCCTGGAAAATAACATAACCAAAGTAAAGTTAGTCAATGAATATTAAATAGCTTTATATGATAACAATAATTATGTAAAGCTTACCAGAACATCCTCCCACAGCATGTTTCGGTCGACCTCTGACACCTCGTCCCATGAATTAATCAAAACGGAGACTCTCTCACGAGAAAGAACTCCAAGATAGCTATTAAACTCATCTGCATTAGGACCTGATGCCATTCCAGTGTTGACGTCAATGTCAACAGCTGTCTTCTCACCAGCGGCACGTTTCTTTGCCAGACGCTTCATCCTAGTAGGTCCTCTGTTGCCTCGTCCGGATCGGGGTCTAATTGGAGTTTGATCGTCACCCATATCTCTGTTAAAAAATTATTTAACAAACATTAGTTCATCTGCATGGAAAGAAAATCATATCAAACAAAAACATAATATAGTAAATGCATATTATAAAAAAATATTTCTAAATTTATTATCATAATGGGTTACAAGTTCATATGTAAATTCCTTCACTGTGGTCTTTACGGGTTGCATGTACATGATCAAGTACATCGTCATCTTTATTAGTTATCATTGGTGTGAATGAATGGGGTTCACCATTTTCAATATCATCTATGGCCTCCCCTTGTTTTTTCCCGTGTAAAACAACATACCAATGTTCTGACGTAGGATCTTTCACGTAGAAAACTTAAGATGCTTGTTGAACCATTATAAATGGCTCATCTCGATACCCTATCTTTCGAAAGTCCACTAGTGTGTATCCTGATTCATCAATTTTAACCCCACTTTTATTGTCAACCCATATACACTTGAAAACTGGAACTGAAAACTTAGTATAGTCAAGCTCCCATATCTCTTCTATAAATCCATAATATGCCATTGATCCAATTACAGGATTTGTATCTTTCGAGGTGGAAAACTGCATTGACTCGGCTTCAAGAGTAACACCAGAATTTTGAACTGTACTCTTTTCATCCATAGACTTAGTGTAAAATATACAATTATTCACTTCGTACGCTTTACAAGAAATGACATCAAACTTCAATCCAGCAGCCAACCAGGTCAAGGTCTCCGATGCCGTTGAATCCTTTAACACCTCCTCTTTAAACCAAGGCATGAATGTTCTATTATGTTCCATCAAGACCCATTTGTCTGCTTGTCTTGGATTATTTGCCTTCACAATGGCTTTATGAGCTTCTATGTAAGGTATAACTTCATCTGTATTATTCAATATATACAAATGTGCTTGCAAGACTTCTGACCGAGATTTGCTTACAATATTCACACCGCGTAAACATTTACTTGTAGAACGCCTATGGTGCCATGAATTAGCTGGAAGACCTATTGGATTTGCTTTTGACATGTAATCTGAACAAAATTCAATACTTTCTTCAGCTATGTACCTTTCAATCATTGAAGCTTCTGGACGATAATGATTTTTCACATAACCTTTCAAAATTTTCATATACCGCTCAACAGGATACATCCATCTTAAGTACACTGGTCCACACAATCTAACCTCTCTAACCAGATGCACAAGTAGATGAACCATGATGTCAAAAAAAGATGGAGGAAAAAACATCTCCAATTCACATAAGATAACAATAATTTCATCTTGAAGTTCATCTAGTTTTAATGGATCAATGACTTTACAACAGATGGAAGAGAAGAATGAGCACAAACGGGTTATGGTATGTCTAACATTTTTTGGTAAGATCCCACGAATAGCTACAGGCAGAAGCTGTTGCATCAAGATGTGGCAATCATGAGACTTCAACCCAATTAGCTTCAAATCTTGCATTGACACTAGGCTCTTCACATTTGAGGAATGTCCTTGTGGCACTTTTACACCCTTTAGACATTGACAGAAACTTACTTTTTCATTTTTTGACATGGTATAACAGGCTGGGGGCAAATATGTACGCTTACCCATTTCTATCGGTGCCAACTCCCCTCGTATGTTCATCTCAACCAAATCTAAACGAGCATTTAGACCATCCTTCGTCTTCCCGTTAATGTTAAGAAGTGTACCAATTAAGCTATCACACACATTCTTCTCAACATGCATTACATCTATACAATGTCTGATTTCTAACCTCGACCAGTACGGAAGATCAAAGAAGATTGATTTTTTCTTCCAAATGTTAGTCACAACTGACTTTTTTTTTTGACTTACCGAAGGTGTGGTCTATGTTATTTACCTTTTCGTAAACCTCAGCAGCAGTTAGTGGAGTTGGTGGACCACTAGTCTCTTGGTGTCCATTAAAGGCTTTTTTCAACCTCCGGTAAGGATGATGACTTCTAAGAAACCTCCGATGGCGAAGATATACTGTCTTCCTTCCATGTTTCAATTGTTGAGAAGCAGTGTCTTCTTCACATATTGGACATGCTTTATGACCCTTAACACTATAACCTGATAAGTTACCATATGCCGGAAAGTCATTGATGGTGCAAAATAACATGGCATGAAGCTTGAAAGTTTCATTAGCAAATCCGTCAAATACTTGAACACCCTCATCCCACATTAACTTCAAATCTTCGATTAAGGGACTTAGATAAACATCTATGTCATTCCCTGGCTGTTTCGGACCAGATATCATCATAGACAACATCATGTACTTTCGCTTCATGCACAATCCAGGAGGTAAGTTGTAAATAACTAGTAAAACAGGCCATGAACTGTGATTTGTACTCATATTACCAAACGGATTCATTCCATCTGTAGCTAGACCAAGTCGGATATTTCTTGATTCTTTACCAAACTCTGGAAACTCATCATCAAATTTCTTCCACTGAACAGAATCAGCTGGATGTCGGTACATGCCATCACATTTCCTCTCATCTGCATGCCATCTAAGATTCTTAGCATCGTCTGGGTTTGCAAACAAACGCTTCATCCTTGGAATGATGGGAAGATACCACATAACCTTCATTGGGGGTCCATGCTTTTCCATCTCTTCAATAGTATCATCATCTGTTTGTTTCAATTTATAACGTGACAACCCACACCTTGGACAACTTTTCAACAATTCAAAATCTTTCCGGTATAATATACAATCATTAGGACATGCATGTATCTTTTTATACTCCATACCCATTGGACAAAGAATCTTTTTGGCCTCGTAATTACGATTAGGTAGAGTATTTCCCTCTGGAAGCATATCCTTCAACAGCTGGAGCAATTCCGTGAAACTTTTATCGGTCCATCCATTTAGTGCCTTCAAATTCATCAATCTTAACACTGCCGACAACCGTGTGAAGTTATTAGTTGATCCAGGATACAATGGAGTCTCTGCATCGCTTGACATACTTCCATATCCATGCGCTTTTGCAAAAGACTCAGCTCCCACATCACGAATCATGTCCTCCAATCGATCATCAACTACATCATCGTGTTCTGCTTCATCCGTGGTGGATCCCACATATTCTTCAGTTACGGAAACACGTGGTAAATTTAATAATTCACCATGCCATGTCCAAGTTGTATAAGATCGAAGAAACCCATCACATAGCAGGTGTTCCCTCATGATATTCACATCCAGTATCCTTCCATTCAAACAGTTAACGCACGGACACCTAATCTTTCCTCCATCACGACCACTATTAATCGCGTTACGCTGCGCAAATTGTATAAATTCTTCTACTCCTCTTTCGTACTCATCACTTATACGAGCACAATGAATCCAACTTCGATCCATTATATATTCTGCAATATAGATACCTAGGATTTTCTAATAAGTGTTCTATCTCATGCATTTGCTGAGGGTCGAACACCCCCGGACTCAACACCAGCACGTATTATTGTCGGAGGTCCAAATACAAACACGATATTCTATTATAATGTAACAACTAACATAACATAAATTCTACTATAAACTAACAAATACTTACTAAATAATTTAAATTTTAGAAAATAGAAATTATATAATACAAATTATATAAATTAATACAAATTTATATTAAATAATATACAAATTATAATACATAAAAAAAATATTCAAAGTACAGCAAAAAAAATTAACAAAACTAACATAAAAACTACTAACTAAATAATATAAATTTTAAAAATTAAAAATTATATAATATAAATTTATGTTAAATAATATACAAATTATAATAAATAAAGTCAAAAATTCAAAAATCAACTAACCTTGTGTGCGAAGATGATGATTCAACTGATAGAAAACCAGAGGTGGAAGCGGGGCGCGACAGCGGCGAGCAATGCAACAGTAACTTCAAGCACTGCGCAAGGAAAAAACCATATATAAGAACAGCATTCCTAAAGGAGAATGAAATGGGATATATACGAAACTCACAATGGAAGCAATAACAATGAAGATGCACAGAAGCAAGGAACACAGCGCAGCGTAGCAACAGCGACAAGGAAGAGCAGAGCAGAAAGAGTGAAAGTGCAGTGGCGCGCTTCAAATTTTAGGTTAAAAACATTTTACAAATGCGGTTATTAGTTAAAACCGCATTTGTAAATGAAAGTTTTTCATTTACAAATGCGGTCATACGCGTGACCGCATTTGTAAATGAAAGGCATTTCATTTACAAATGCGGTCACGCGTATGACCGCATTTGTAAATGAAATGAATTTCATTTACAAATGCGGTCACGCGTATGACCGCATTTGTAAATGAAAAACTTTCATTTACAAATGCGGTCACGCGTATGACCGCATTTGTAAATGAAATGCCTTTCATTTACAAATGCGGTTTTAACTAACAACCGCATTTGTAAAACAAACTAATTTCAAAAATGCCACCGCGTTTTTAACAAAGGCGTTTTAGCGCGAAACCGCACTTAGAAAGGAGTATTCCTTTCATCATTTTGCACTAGTGCTAGCACATAAGGTTTCCTTCTCTGGAGTGCAAACTCTCACAGGGTGACCACCTGGGTGCCTCCTTGTGCACCTAGTCTCTGGGGCCACCTGTTCTAGGAGTGCCTTCACTGTTCACGTGCCATGCATGTAGCTTCACTGGGAAACCCTAGGTCTGATGAGTACTCGACCCCTCAGGACTCTGCACCTAACTGTGGTCTCCCTGCTACCCGCATAGGCTCTTCGTGATCCAGGCCTCCCTCTACCTCTGGGTATTTAACTGGTCATTGGCCCACACTGGGAACCAATCCTAACTGTTCTGTCTACGCTGTTCAAATCATCCAAGACCGATGTCACCTCGCCACACTCTGTTGCCGAGGACTCCTCAACCTGCCTGTTGCCGAGGACTCCTCAACCCGCAGAGTGACGAAGATACATCAGCCCTTTCTGGTAATCGTCACGCTCTCTCTATAGGTTGATGACTAATCACCCCACTCTGTAGGCTGGTGACTAATCACCCCACTCTGTAGGCTGATGACTAGTCACCCCACTCTGTAGGCTGATGACTAATCACCTCTCTCTGTAGGCTGATGACTAATCACCCCTCTCGTCAATACCACCTATGGGGTCCATTCCACGTGGCTTCGGCCCATGCTGTGGGACCCAGCTGACGTGGTTCGCCCTTTTCTACCTGTTCTCGGTGTCTGAGGACTGGTCGGTACACAAGCCCCCCAGTCTCAAGTTGTTAACTTATTTCAGCGAAGAGACTAAGTCATTGGCTCGGGCGACCTATGTGGCTCTGCGCGTAAGGACATGAGTAGCGCGCTGAAGGGACATCTCACCACCTTGTCATCGCCCACATCTCTTAACCCTCTGAGGACTTCATTAGTGAGCTCTCTGCTCGAATTGAGGACTTCTTTCTCGACAAAGAGGTGTTAATCACCCTTCTCCCCGATGCTTCATTACCTCTCGCGCTCTGCTGTCAGGCGCTCATCTAGGAACTGATCTGCTGGTGGTGGTCACTTTAGCAACTGACCACCGATCACCGTTCTGAGTGATCTCCTCTCTGATTCACCTGCTATCTTCTACCACGTGTCACCCTGTGAATGGTCCACGTGGTCATCTGCTGCTGAAGTCATCGACTACCGATGACCGACCGTATCACCAAGCAATTGAGAAAGCTGCTTTGGCAGTAGTGTTCACAACTAGGAGGCTATAACATTACTTCCAGAGTTTCACTGTGGTAGTGATGACTGATCTGCCCATCCGCAAGGTTTTGCAAAAACTTGACATTGTAGGACGGATGGTGCGGTGGTTAGTGGAACTGTCTGAGTTTGATATCCACTACGAACCAAGAAGGCCGATCAAAGGGCAGGTATATGCTAACTTCGTGATTGAATTGGTGTTTGAAGGTCCTCACCCAGACCCTAAAAACTTTCGGGGGATCCTGTGTAACATCCCGCCAAAATAAAGCCATACATACATGTATAATGAAAATAAAGGTGAACAAATAATATTGAAGAATGATAATATATATATATAAGTAATGAAGTTGCTCCTCTTAGGGAGTTTAATACATAACCAGTCAAATGTTTTCAAAATTTAACGAAATTCAATCAAATACAACAAGATCGGCGGTCTCCACACATGAACCGGCGATCTGGTAACAGAAGGCCCAAACAGGCGATCTGCTAGCAGGACATAAATCCGGCGATCACCACCAAGAGATAGAAAACCGGCGATCTCTTCCTCGGCGACCACTCACTAAGGAGCTCTACATCCTGGAAGATCATCTGCTCCCGTGTAACAATTACACGATCATCACAGTTTTAAGAGAACAGCCACAGAACCAAAACACGCAGGGTAAGCTAGATATTTTAAAGAGAGTTTAAATAAGAACATTAAAATCAAGGTAAAAACATTTTTCAAGATATCCATGTAAAACTTAGAGTTGCTCATACCCTTCACCTGATCGCCCAGAAACCACACATTTCACAATATTTTCCAGAGTCATTCTATTTCACAACTGTATCAAGTGTCTATCAATTTCAAGTTCCTCATTTCACATGTCAGACCACCACTGACTCAGCACACAAGACACTTGACACTACTTCCGGAAGACTCATGCATTGATTAGACTCAGAGATCTGCACCTGTCATACCATACCACTGTGAAATCCACACAGGGTCACTGTGAATCCACACAGCATGCGCATATATAATCTCAATGTCAATAGTTCTCCCGGTATGACAGGGTTAATCCATAGAACAGGCGGAGCTCGTTCTTTTTCACACGAGACGCCCATTCATATGAACCTCCTTCGACTCTCACCAACTGAGTAACTTCCTCTATGTGATTCCATTATCTCAGCAGAGTCAGGATATCCCCTTAGGAATCACCGATCAATGCACATCCTACACGATCCTACACGGTATTTTCTTTCCTGAAAATACTATGCCTCGATCCACATTCACAACATTCAACACATCATACCACTCTCAACTAGATGATTCAATCACCGCAATAGTCATTTCAAAGGTTCATGTTTTCGAATATGTCATTTGAATCTCAAACAGTTTTCAAAGCAACACCAAAAACAGAGAGTTCGCAAACAACGCCAAAACCGGCGATCTAGTTCAAAAACAAGGTATTTCGAAGACTGTATATAAAACCGGCGACCACGTCGCCCAAACACATAGAACAGAGCATTCACGAAGATGAAAACGAAACCGGCGACCACGTCGCCCTCACTTCAGAAATAGCTAAACTATGGCTTGTATTTAAAATGAAGTCTAGCTTCCCTTACCTGGACTTGCGCACACACCTAGAGTTCCGAAACCCAACGAAGCTTGAAGAACGCCTTGGCTCTGTTTTTGCGTCTGGTTGAAGGACTTGCAGAGAACTGCCCAGGTGCTCTAATGGTGGCTGTCGCTCGTCGTACTCTCGTGTGAAGGTGCTAGAATCGCAGCGCGAAGGAGACAACTGGAGGAGAAGGGAGGTAACTCACTCTTTCTCTCTTTGAAGGCTGCAACGTTTCTTTCTCTCAGCAGTGGGTTTCTGCGTCTTAAACCAACTTATCCACCAAAAGCAGCTGCCACCACCCACTCTGCAGAGAAGTCTGAGTGTACGTTTCCCTGAACAGTACGACTACAGTTGTCTCTTGCGCAGGCCAACTGTGCAGGCTAACACTCTGAGGTCACTATTCTGAACCACCCTTTTTGTCTACGTGGCGTGCGTGCAGTACGTTCCATGCTGGAAGTCTGGGTCCCACCTTCTCTGTGTGTAACTCGACGTCGCGCGATGACCTTTCACCGATGACCACAGGCGCGAAGACTATCCACCGATGACCTCTTGCGCGAAGGCTATCCATCGATGACCTCTCGCGCGAAGGCTATCCACCGATGACCTCTCACGCGAAGACAATCCACCGATGACCTCTCGCGCGAGGACAATCCACCGATGACCTCTCGCGCGAAGACTATCCACTGAGGACCTCTCGCGCGAAGGCTATCCACTGAGATCTCATCCTGGAGGACGACCGATATCTCTCCCTGGGAGACGACCGATGTGTCTCTCATATCGGCGATGACTGATATGCCTCATCCCGGTGATGACTGATTCCTCACACTGGCAAACAACCGATGTCCGACTACTACGAAACTTCATTTACCAGCTCTTTGTATTTTAAATAATAACATCTTCTGAAATTATTTAAATATAACACTTTCATTCCAATAAAATTTGCTGGGTCCTTACATCCTGTCAGTAGATGGATCTTCCAACCAGCAGGACAGCAGAGCAGGAGTTATTCTAGAAGGGCCCAGTGGTTTGTTGATCGAGCAATCTTTGAAGTTTTCATTTAAGGCTAGCAATAATCAAGCCGAGTATGAAGCGTTGATAGCAGGGATGCTGCTATCTCAGGAGTTAGGAGCTAGGAATATGTTGGTGAATGATCCGGTCAGTCATCGGTAGTCGATGACATCAGCAGCAGTTGACCACGTGGACCATTCACAGGGTAACACGTGGTAGATGATAGCAGGCGAATCAGGGAGGCGATCACTCAGAATGTTAATCGCCTCTCGCCTGTGATGATGAGTAATCGCCTATCGCCTTGAGGTGAGTAATCGCCTATCGCGTTGAGGATGAGTAATCGCCTATCGCCTTGAGGTGAGTAATCGCCTATTGCCTTGAGGATGAGTAATCGCTCATCGCCGGTATGGATCAGTAATCGCCTAGATTGCACATGATCGCCTGTGTTAAGGTTAGGAGATCAGGTGGTCAGCAAGTCGCCGAAAGAGCACATCGCCGGGTGTTTGAGAAGACTTGGCAAGCACTTGTTGTGAGTACAGAGGATAAGTGGCATATCTGCCACCATGTGTAGTGTGAGCTGCAATGCCCAGGGTTAACCAGCTCGCCATGTTAAGGTTGCGCCCAGAGTAGCCTGTGTACTAAGCTACTCCCTGTGTGGATAACTTAGTCGCAGGGGCACAGTGAAAGTAACGTTTCAGCTACAGGTACTCCTGATGGTGACACATGTATGACCAGATGTTATCCACGTGTCAAGAGGAATAACCGTCAGGAGAGAGAAAGACTCAGGTATATATACAAACTCTTAACGAAATTGAGGGAGAGGTTTTACAGATTCTTACAGCTTACACATTTGAAAGTCTGAGTTACACACGAGTCTCACAGAGAGATTTAGATATAGTTTTGGTGTTCCTGTTGCCTGACTTGAGCGTCGGAGCTACAACGGCCGCCAAAGGCGCCGTCTGTGTGTTTTGCAGGCAGCGTTTGGAGTTCCGGCGGTGGTTCTTGGAGCGTTCCTGCAGAACAGAAGGCTAGACGAAGGAGTGACGAGGCAATCCTCCACGTTCGAGTCAAGCGGCTGGATCAGTGAATAGCGACTCATTACTTGTTACTGAACAGGTGACAGGCAGATATCAAGCCAAAGATCCACAATTGGCTACGTATCTCAAGTACGTCACATTGTTGAAAGGAGCTTTCATCGAGTTTGAGCTTATTCATGTGCCGAGAGAGCAAAATTCCCGGGCTGATGTTTTTAGCCAAGCTACCCAGCTCGGGAAAGGGAAACCAGCAAAGGTTAGTGATTCAGGAGACCTTGAAGTCGCCTAGAACGACAGAAGAAAGCTCACCTAAGGATGTCCAAGCAGAGGTCTTGGAGGTAAACGCCAGGGTAGGAAGGAGTCATCGATCGTTGACCCAAGAGACACTGAAAGTTCCCCGAGTAGTTGCATGCGAGATACTGGAGGAGGAAGTGGTTGTTATCTCACAAGGCAGTACAATGGATACTTGGATCACCCCTTACCAGCGTTATCTAGCTGATGGGTTACTTCCCGTTGAGCCCGTAGAAGCTAAGGCGATAAAGAGGAACACGGGAAAGTATACATTAATCGATGGCAAGTTGTTCTGTCATGGCTATGCTCACCCTGCCCTCGCTTGTATCACTGGAGATCAGTGTGTCCGTGTAATGGTTGAGTTGTATGAAGGTATTTGCGGAAGTCATATAGGTGGCTGAGCACTCGCATTGAAGGTCATCCAAGCTGGGTATTATTCGCCGACGATTAAAGAAAATTGTTGGAGATATGCCCAGCGATGTGAGCAGGGCCAAAAACATGCTTATTGGCACCATGCACTAGCAGAGGAGCTGTGATCGATCTATAGTCCATGGGCATTTCACACTTGGGGGATAGACATTTTAGGTCCTTTCCCCTTGGCGATACGTCATATGAAGTATCTCATAGTAGCCATTAAATACTTCACAAAGTGGATTGAAGCTGAGCTAGTTGCACAGATAACCGCCCACAAGGTGCAGTACTTTGTATGGAAGAACATAGTGCACTGCTTTGGAATTCCTAGACATCTGGTTTAAGATAATGGAACACAGTTCGCCAGTTAGAAACTAGGCAAGTTATGTTCAGAGCTCGGGATAAAGTAAATATTTGCTTATGTGGAGCACCCCCAAACGAACAGCCAGGTAGAATTGGCCAACATGGTCTTAATTAGAGGTTTGACAAGGAGATTAGGGAAAGTGAAGGGAACATGGGCGGAAGAAGTTCCTCGGATTCTGTGGGCCTACCATACCACGCCCCAGTCAATCACCAAGGAAACGCCTTTCAGTTTGGTGTATGGGGCAGACGCTATGATTCCAGTGGAAATTCAGGAGAACTCTCCCCGGTTTCAAAATTTCGTTGTGGAAAAGTCCAACAAAGGGAGGAAGGTGAATTTAGACTTATTAGATGAAGTCCGTGAGCAAGCCTGTGTTAAGTCAGAGGCACTGAAAAGAAGGCTAGAATTGAAACAAAAAACCAAAGTCAGACCCAAAAAATTTCAGGTTGCCGACTTGGTGATGCAGAAAGCTCATCATCCTTACTAGCTGGAGAACATGTTATCTCCAAAGTGGACGGGACCGTTTCGTGTAGTTGAGGTGCTTAGGAATGGCGCGTGCAGGTTAGAAACCTTGGAGGGAGGAGTTATTCCTTGGACATGGAATGCCGCCAATCTCAAGTTTTATTTCAGTTCATCTATCTGATTAAATGTTTATCGTTGAACAATGTGATGTTAAGGGATGACACTCTTTTTCCCTAAAGAGGGTTTTTTTAGCGAGGCCATCTATTGAAAAGTTGTTTGCGATGCACTGTCGTCTTTGTCTTGTTTATTTTTGACACATGATATGAAAACTTTTCTCAGAGACTTTTCCGAGTAAACGCCTTGTGTACGAGTAATTACCATTGGCAGATAAACCGACCTTCCTTGAGAAGTCACCCTGCAGGTAAAGTTGCATGTGCAAATTATTACAATCGGCAGATAAATCAACGTTCCTTGAGAAGTCACCCTGTAGGTAAAGTTGCATAGATGAATCATCCGGTTTAGCACATGGTAAGTCGGTTTAGGCACTCTGCGAGATGAGTAACAGTTGCATAGATGAATCACTTGATTTAGCACAGAATAAGTCGAGCTAACTCAGCGTGCCGAGTCTAGGCGCTCTGTGGGATGAGTGAAGTTGCATAGATGAACCATCCAGTTAAGCACATGGTAAGTCGGGCTAAGTCACCATGTGAGTGATCACCCGAGCTTAGGAACTGTGTGGGATGAGCAAGTTACGCAGGTGAATCATCTGATTTGGCACAGGATAAGTTGGGCAAACTCAAGGCGTTAGTAGTCACTTAAGTTTAGGTGCTCTATGAGATGATTTTAAGTTGCATAGTTTGATGGTCCAATTATGCGATGGCAAGTAAGTTGGCCTCTCAATAAGGTTCTCTAAGCAGGCACCTTGCGAAGGAGTGCTGTGACTAAGTCATGTGGTCGCACAGCAAGCTAGAATAGCACGTTGAAAGAACGATCATGCCTAAAAAGGCGCAACTATCTAAACATGCTCTATGTGAAGCAGTACTTGGCGAGATCAAGGTAGAATACCTCTAGATGCGTCAAATTTAAGCACTAGCCTGTAGTGGCTAGGGAAAACGGTTCAGCAAAAGGTTAGTTTTCGTTGAACTCTTGTTTTCTTTATTATCCCATGATGGGAAAGGTTAGCATAGATGATAAGTTGTTTAATTGATGTACTTAAATGCATGTGCATTAGTATAAGTTACATAAGCTAGTCAAGATACACTATGGCATGCAAAGTAATTACGTCAACATAAGACAAGAGATAAATGATAAGAGTACGAAAGAAACAAGAAGTTAATGTTTACAAAGTATTGGTCATCCTATTTCTCTATAACTTGGTCGTCCACCACCTTTTTGCCTAGCCCAAGTTGGGAATAGTCCAAGTCTAGATAGAGGCTAGAGGCTTGGTCAATAGTAATGTCGAACCCTACCAGGAGGGCTTGGGTAGCTTCTCCCTTGTAGACCTCGATTTCACTGGCGAAGAATTGATCCTTCTGGATTAGCTCTTATTGCAGTTTATCAAGTTGGTCTTTTTGATCTGCCATGCGAACAGCTTGCTTGACAACTTCTTTGGTTTTGTCAGTCAAAAGTTGTTTAGTTTGTTGGCGGAGAGCTTGGAGGTTCTAGAGTTCTTGCTGTAGGCTTGCCACCTTTTGATGAAGTTCCTTTTTCTCACGAATCGACGACTCAGTTGCGGCCTCTTGGCTTCGTAGCTTCTTCGTGATCAAACAGTTAGCCGCTAAGGCTTGCCCAGACTACCTTAGGGCCTCCTGGATTAGATGGTGACTTTCTTGCCCCATCAGTCTTTCCTCGTCCTCGGGTTGTAGCAGGGCATCCACGAGGTAGGAAGTGATGTCCAGACTGGGATCCCATATCCATTTCCTCTTAGAGCTTTCCGCGCCACCTTCAAGGTTGGGCATGGTGGTCGGAGGAGAAGTTGTGTTAGATACGACTTGCCCGCAGGAAGGGGTGTGCTCAGAGAGAACAGCTTGCGCTCTTCTTCTTCTGTTGAAGACAAGCCCGGAGGTGGTGTCTTCATCATCTTCAGCAGGTGCAGGACTAGCCAAAGCCTTCAATGACATCCGCCTTGGCCTTTGTTGCCATTTTCTCCAAGTCTTCTTTGCTAAAGTGCACCAACATCCTTTCTGCGGACAAACAAAGGAAGAACCAGTTACAATTTATAAGGAGGAATACTACTCTCTAAGGCAAAAGAGAAAAGTGTACCAGTATATCTCTTTAAGGAGTTTGGGATGAACTTGTTGGCCAGAAGGAAAGTAGTGTCAAAGACAACTTGTAGGCTTGACAGAAACTTGCAAACCTCCTGATCAGTAGGAGGCATATCTTCTAGGCGCCGAGCCACCTTGAATCTAGGTTTCTCAGTCCAATACAGCGGAAATCCATCCAGAAGGTTCAAATACCGCTTGTTGGCACGAACCTTTAGGAAGTGGCCTTTGAAATTTTTATAAGAATATTACAAGAGTGATGTGAGTTGATTTTATGATTTAGCATTTTATGGGGACACTTTACTTAGGATTGGATTTTAAGACAAGTAAGGTGATAACCTAAGGAAAATCCCCAATGGACATTAACTTAACCAAGTGGTTAAGTAGGTGTGAAGGTTCATTTCCATAAGACAAAGAGAAAATACATGAATAAGGTGAGAATGAATGCACTAGCCGAAACTTAGAAAACTTAGAAAGGAGAAAATGAATGCATCAATGGTGTACAAGCCATTCCAAATGATGCTCCTCACTCAAAAGGAGTATCCAAAAACCGAAACACAAAGAAAAGCAACAAGGAAACTAAAACGTGAAAATGGAATGGAGTTAATGGAAGAGTTGATGAAGGAAGAACTTATGGAGATGAAGACAATGAGGAATCACGCCACTTGATGGGGTGGAACCACCAATATGAGTGGAAGGAGGTTGCCACTTGAGAACATCAACACCCACAAGATAAGAACAATTTAGGAGGAGCTCACTCACTCATTACTCACACAAAATTTGTGCAGAATTTCTTTACTATAATTTTCAACTTAAAAAATACGCTAGGTAGGCCTCCTATTTATAGGTGAAGGAGCCTTGGAGAATAAGCTAAAGGGGTAGGATGGGAAAAGGGAAAATATGGGCAGCCTTAGGGTTTGACTAAGTCAAACCCGCATCCTAGACTTGTCCTTCTAAAAACTAGGTCAAAATGCCTTCCAAAAGGGCCAAGAACAAGCTAAAATGCTAACTACACCCCCTACTATGCTAAAGGCACCTTATTCTAGCCTATCTTTGCTATTTGGACTCCTAAAGTGAGCCCAAATTATTTACAAACATATTATATTTTTTTAAGAAGACCAAAAGGAAGAACTTCTGGTATTCTGGTTTATATCTTCTTCTTTTGCTGATTCTTTCTCGAGGCTTGGTGGGGCCTGGCTTTGTATCTTGAGATGACTGACCCTTTTGGGCAGTGCTTGTTGTGTCCTTAGTCATCTGTCGATTTGTATCAAAGAGGGTAAGTAAGCCCTTCCCAGGAGCACCATTCAAGGATACCCAGAGTTGACGACCTAACTTCTTAGCCTCAAAGAACTGAAGGAAGACTTCTACTGATGGTGAAAGGACGATCTCGAAGCAGAGGATTAAGAAAGCTCAGATGAATTCCCAGCTATTGGGATGTAGCTGGGCAGGAGTGACGTTAAGATCAATCAACAACTCTTTTTTGAAGATAGATAGGGGAAGGCGTAAGAGAACCTTTTTGAAAAGTGTGGGATAAAGGTAACAAAAGGGTTTGTCGAGGGATATAGATTCATCACAACATACAGGTTCATCCTCCCTATAGGTTACTAAGTTTATCCGATCATCTTCCCTACCGAAATGGCAACCACTCTTCCTAAGAAGTACTATTTTTTCATGGGATATATAGGAAGAGGTTTCTTCTAAAAGACTTTGGGGTGCCCAAGGGTATAAGGTTTTATAATCCATTGTGGGTTGCATCTAAACGCAATCACAAGCAGAATGCGGAAAACAACTCAGACCAGGTAAAATAGAAAAGCAAGCAAGATGAACATGCATTTCAGAATTCATACAATGTCACACAAATGATCGATGTATATATGTCTAACGGTAGACATATCAGATAATTATCCCAAGTAGAGCAGGTATTGTGAATAATCAATAACTAAGATTGGCAGAAAAGAAATACCTTTTGAAGTCGAAAAGGAAGAAGCTTTGATGAGGAAGCACAGACTTTAGGGCAACGAGAAGGGCTTGGAGAAGAGAGAGTTTCGAAAGTTTGAAGTAATGAAACAGTGAGGCGCTAAAATGAGGTTTTAAGTGAATGGGGAATTTGAAACGTTAAGGGTTTTCCACCGTTGACAATAAGCCACCTGTATGCATGAGATTAAATACAGCAAAGTGTCACGTCAAAGACGCTTTGTGTGTCGTGCCCTACATACCCCCTGAGAAACCGTCACATCAGTTGCCAGGGTACTCGAAGACTCTTCGCTTAGCCAAAATCAGCTTGAGCCTGGGGGGCTTGTGTACTAGGCAAGAGTTCGGTCCTCGATCTTGGACTAGTTATAGCTTGATTCTCGGGTAAGGTTAAGGTCAGCTCAGTTGTGGGCCTTGCGTCAAGGCCTTGATGCAGGCCCAGTTTAACTGATGGGCCCGAAACCCTTAATAAAACTATTGTGTGCTAAGAATCAGTTGCATGTGCTTATAGATAAAGTGCAAGTAGTTAAGTGCATGTTTGTTGTTGTTATTATTATGTATAAATATTTTCTATTGAATGTTTTTTACACGTCAAATACTTGTTGATAGTTGCTATTAACCTTAAAAAGATAGGGACGTGCATTTACAACAGAATGTTGGCCTGCAGTTTAGCACTTGAAGGTCATTGGTGCCCGTGGCAAGTGATTTTTCTGTTAGAGGTAAATGATTAATGAGCTTATTTTTAGTTAAGATTTTCTTCTCTCAAGTGAGATATGTTGCATATGCGATTATAAAAGGGGACTCAGACCCCCGGTGAAGGTACGTTGTTTTTGCACACTAAACTGAAAATTGTTTACTTTTGGTGAGCCTTTACTGACTTGAGCGTCGGAGTATAATCAACAGGTAGAACACCGTCTGTCACAACGGAGCCACGATTCAGTGCAACAAGGTGACATGAGTCAATACCCAACTGATGTAAATCCAAGAAGAGGCATTCAACCTAGTCAATCGACGGGAGAGTCAACCGGCGAGAACAACATTGAAAATTAAAACACACATAATATTGTTCAAAATTTGATACATAATTGAAAATTAAGATACAAATAATTTTTCAAAAGATGATACATAATTTAAAATTAAAACACACATAATTGTTCAAAAGTTGATAGATAATTTAAAATTAAAACACACATTGTTCATCCCTAATCAATTTTGCTTCCAACACTTGATCCTATTATTTGATTAGATGATGAAGCACCACTTCCAGTATCTGATGCCTGAAATAAATAATTTTAAGTTAATGATTTTGAATGTTTATAATTATAAAATAAAAGACACCAATAAATATTTAAATATATTAATATCTCATTTAAATAGTCTTTATATTACATAACCTATTAGAAGAGAATTAGAGGAAATGGAACTAATTGAAAATGATTATTACATCAAGCCATTTACTTCACTTGTTACAATGTGAGTAATAGCCAACATTTATGTTAGGAAAGATGGCTTTAAACTAGAGGGGGAGTGAATTGTTTAAAGAGGTTTTCGCAAACTTTTCCAAGCTAGAATGAATATCTTTCAGAAATCAAATGATTAAGCAATTCAGTTTGCCAAAACAGCAAGCAAAACAGCACTGCCAGGAAAACAATCGGTTGTTTCTTCGAAACAATCGGTTGTTTATACCAGCAAACAACAAATAAACTGAAATTAAAGAGTTAGGGATAGAGAGATTGTACACAGATGTTTTATACTGGTTCACTCCAACCCAGAGCTACATCCAGTCTTCTCAGAAACCCTGAGGAAATCCACTAAGCATTCAACACTAGATTACTTACACACAACCAAGAAAGTGACCTTGAACACCCTCAAGAAACACACTTTCCTTGGTCAGCACACCACACTAAGAAAGCTGATCTTGATCCCCTCAAGAACACACAGCTCTTCTTAGCAACAGCACAAAACGAATGTTCACAGAATTACTAGGATTACACTTGTTACAGAAGCAATCTGAAATCAATACAAGAGAATCCTATCTCAGCACTTTGATCAACCAAAACTCTAAGCAATCTCCAACTCTTAGAAAAACTTTCACAATTCACTTAGGTTCTCTTTTTTTTAAATCTGTTTTTCTGTATATATATAAAGAAGAAGTTTGTAATCAAATCTTAACAAACTCTTAATTGCTTTAGAAAGATTGGTCAAAGCATTTAATGACTGGAGCGTATGAATTAAAACCATTTAAAGCTCAGTCAAAGTCAAAACTGTTTTCTGTTATAAAAACATAACAAACAATCGATTGTTTCCTCGAATCAATCGGTTGTTTTGTTACTTAACCAATTTTCACATTTCAAAACAGTTTTCAAAACACCTAAGCTTAAACAATCGGTTGTTTCGATAAAACAATCGGTTGTTTTAACTCAGTTTGAAAAAACACTTTACTTTGTTTGAAAGTTGAGATGCTTGAGCTTTAGATTCAATCAAAGGTTGAGTTACACAACTCAAACTACCCAGATCCTAACTAAACCAGCACAGCAACAGCAAGCACAGCAAAAGCTTCATCATCCTTCAAAGGATTTGGATTCTTCAAAACCTTGAACACCACTTGGTTCAACAATCTCCCCCTATTTGATGAAGACAAATCCCTGATGCTTGATCCCTGATGCTTTATGTTGATCTGATTAAATCTGAAGCAGTTCCTGCAAACGAACTTTTAGCAGACATTGAACCTCTGATATTTGGTTAGAAAATATATACACAGTTAAGGCTTAAACAATTAATATCAGAAAAAAACAGCTAAAAGCAGTCTTAAACAAGCATCTAAGCAAACAAGCATAAAATCTCCCCCTATTTGTCTTCACAAATAGATAAATATAAGAGATAAAGCCATAAAAAGTTCATATTACATCAGAATTATAAAAGCAACAGCAGAAGGAAAGAAAAGAAAATCAAACTTCAACAGCAGCAAAAACAATCGATTGTTTCGACAATCCAATCGGTTGTTTTTCTTCATTCTTCCTTATCTCCAAACTGAAGATCAAAGATTTGGTTCTGAACAGCTTCAATTTTTTCATCTAGGCTTATGAACCTTGCATCCATAATGTCAAACCTGGTATCAAACCTTTGGAAATTGCTAACACACAGATCATGGAGGTTTCTTTGGTTTTCAGCAAAGCTATCCATCCTATTCATCATGAACCTTTCAAAAGGTGACATTGATTGAATCCTTTCTTCTGGATGTTCAGCAGCTGCACTGGGTCCAGCATCTTGAAATCCTCCTGTTGGATCTTCATGTTCAACATCCATATCTGTAGGTTCTTCTTGAGCAGCACCACTAGAGGAGGCACCATGATCACCATCCTTGCTTACCCATTTTCCACCTATTTTTGTAAATCCCATCTTGCTGAGTGATCCATTGTTCAACTCTTGAGTTGACTTGACCAGCTCAGAAGTCTCATCTTCCAGATTAACTTCAAAATAGTTTAGGAATTTAGATATCAAAATAGCATAGGGATAGTGATAGTCACCCAACCTCATTGCTTTTTGCATGTGCTCTTTGATGATGTGAATCCAATTTAGCTTGACCTTCTTGGTGATGCAGAAGATGTAAACCAGATCTTCTTCAGTCAAAACAGAATGGTTGCTCCCCCTTGGAGTTAGAATCCATGTCACAATGAGAGCAAGCAGCCTCTCATCCAGTTTCAATCCTCCAACTGAGCATGCACTCACTTGAGCTTGAGTGTTTTTCAAACAGCTTCTGTAAAACTGAATTTTGTTGAAATCCTCCACCACACCAAGATTGCCTTTGCTGATTCGCATACCAGAAAACTTGAGTCCAGCAACAGCAGCCCAAACCTCATGGGTTATCTCCATGTCCACACCTTTTACATGAGAAACTAGGTTGTTTCCCTCAAATTTCAAATTGGTGTAGAAGACCTTCACCAAGTCTGGATATATGTTGCCCTTCATCTCCAGAAACCTTCTGAGATACTGATCTTTGAGAAGTTTCCTCACATTGTCCAGCTTTTGACTTTTCAGCCAATCAAAACTCACAACCTTGGGGTTATTGATTTTCTTGAGACTTGTCTCATATCTATATTTTTCTATGAGATCTTTATCTCCAGAAAACCATCCTTCCAGCCTTCCTCCAGACCTTACAGCTCTGGTTTTGATTCTTCCAGAAGTGGGAGGAGTTGATTCCATGGCAGCAGAGATGAGAAAACAGAGGGCAGCTCTTCTTTACAGTTTTTCTCAAGAGATGGTGCAAGAGATGTTGCAAGAGATGTTGCAATTGGTTGTTCATCTGCACCTGATTTTATAACCATCCGAAAACCAATTTATGATTAATTCCATTCAATGGGTACCTGATTTTCAGAGAGAGAAGACTGTTCAGAACATGTCAGAAAAAGCTGAAAAACACATGGTCTTCACATGTGGACTTTGACTTGTCATTAAGGCACTTGAATTTCCAAGATTTTGGAATATATTCCTTTATGATATTTGTAACTTCTTTTCTGAACTTGTTCAGCATTCAATCACAGTATCATTGACCAAGATTCTCTATTTGAAATGATCTGCAACGAATAGAAATCCAAAAATAGAATTAAATCAATTTTCTCACAGTGCTATCAGACCCAAAACAATCGGTTGTTTCGAAGAAACAATCGGTTGTTTTTCTGCAGCAGTTAAAACTTGATTTTAAGAAATTTTAACCAAAAACAGAAGCAGATAACAACAGATAACATTGACCAAAGAGGGATTAAACACAGGAAAGAACTTTAATACTTAAAAATAGAGGACAGTAAAAGAAAAAACTCATCCTTGTGTTGTTTCCTCAATGAGCCAATTGCTTGTTGATCAAGAAGGCTTCTTTTCATTGAATTGACCTTCTGCAAAGCATTGATTCAGCTTCAATGATTGCCCTTTGTCTTTCACAGTCTAACCAGTTGGCTCAGCTCCTTTTTTTCTATTAATTTTCCTGCACAAACATTAGTTCAAGCAACAAGATTTGGTCCTTTCACAAATGTGGGTCCAATTGGTTTCTTTTTCACACTTGGAACCTCACATCCTTTAGGGATCCATTTCATGTAGCCTCTTGGAACAGAAAACTTTCTTATTTTGCAGAATCTAACCGAATGGCCCTTTTTCATGCAATAAAAGCATGTCACAATCGATTGTTTCGTCTTAACAATCGGTTGTTTTTCTGGTTTTCTTAAAAAACTTTTTGAAAACCTATCTTGCTTGTTCTGTGGATTGAAGCCTAAACCAGCCTTTCCAAAAACACAACTTTGAGATGCCAAGACATTCTCAAAGTTTGATTTCCCTTTTGAAAGCTTGTCCACAGTTTCAACAAGATATTGAACCTTTTTCTCAAGATTTTCACAATTTTCACAAATGAGAGTATCACACTTACAAGAGGTGTTTTTGAAATGATTTTCCATCTTTTCAAAATCAATTTTTGCTTTTCTCAGATCCTCTTCAAGTGATTTAACTCTCTTTTCAAGCCCATTGTTAAGATCTCTCAATCGGTTGTTTGAAAGCACCAAGCGATTAGCTTCATCATGAGTTTCTTGAAAAGCTTCAAGCAATTCACAATAATTTTGTTCATTTAAGGAAGCACAAGAACTTACCTCACTTGAACTGCTTGAATCATCATCATCTTCAGCAATCAAACATAGGTTTGCTTTCTCATCTTCACTTGATGAAGAACTTGATGATGATACCTCATTTTCATCCCAAGCTATGTAGGCTCTCTTTGTCTTGCCTTTCTTCTCCTTGTAGCTTGCCTTTTTCTCCTTGCTTGTGTTGGGACAATCTGCCTTTATGTGACCTTGCTCACCACAACCAAAACAAGTATAGTTATTTGAATTTAAATCATTGGATTTCTTGTTTCCATACCTATCCCTGTTGTTGTCTTTGTTGCGGTTTCTCTTTAGGAATTTGCTGAATTTTCTTGACAGCAAACTCAGATTTTCCTCATCACTATCATCACTTGAATCTTGCTTTCCCTTGTGTTTGGATGCTTTCAAGGCTATGCTCCTTGTGTGCTTATCTTGATTCTCTTGAACATTGAGTCTATTCATCTCTAGCTCATGTTCCCTAAGCTTTCCAAACAAAGAAGCAACACTTAAGGATGTTAGATCTTTAGATTCAGAAATAGCAGTTACCTTTGGTTGCCATGCTCTATCAAGACATTTCAAGATCTTGATGTTTAGCTCTTCTTTGTCAAAAGTCTTGTCTAGGCTCTTAAGGTGATTGATGATATGAGTAAACCTTTTCTGTACTTCAGCAATTGTTTCACCTTTAAGCATTCTGAACATTTCATACTCTTGGATTAGAGCATGCTTTCTAGCTCTTTTAACTTCATTTGTTCCTTCATGAGTGACCTCCAAAGTATCCCACATTTCCTTTGATGATTTACATTGTGATACCCTGAAAAACTCATCAGAATTTAAAGCAGAGGTTATAATATTTTTGGCAATGCAATCAAATTTGGCCTTTTTGCTTTCTGCATCAGTCCATTGAGACCATGGCTTCTCAATGACAGAACCATCTTTTTCAAACTTTGGTATAAAAGGACCATTTTCAATTGCATCCCAAATTCCTTTGTCAAGAGATTCCATGAATATTTTCATTCTAACTTTCCAAAACTGGTAATTCAAACCACAGAACAAGGGTGGTCTGTTTATTGAAGCACCTTCCCCAAAAGGTAGTCTATCAGCCATTTTAAAAGATTTTAGGATCAACTTGAATGACTTTCAAGAACCAAGCTCTTGATGCCAATTGTTAGGAAAGATGGCTTTAAACTAGAGGGGGGGTGAATTGTTTAAAGAGGTTTTCGCAAACTTTTCCAAGCTAGAATGAATATCTTTCAGAAATCAAATGATTAAGCAATTCAGTTTGCCAAAACAGCAAGCAAAACAGCACTGCCAGGAAAACAATCGGTTGTTTCTTCGAAACAATCGGTTGTTTATACCAGCAAACAACAAATAAACTGAAATTAAAGAGTTAGGGATAGAGAGATTGTACACAGATGTTTTATACTGGTTCACTCCAACCCAGAGCTACATCCAGTCTTCTCAGAAACCCTGAGGAAATCCACTAAGCAATCAACACTAGATTACTTACACACAACCAAGAAAGTGACCTTGAACACCCTCAAGAAACACACTTTCCTTGGTCAGCACACCACACTAAGAAAGCTGATCTTGATCCCCTCAAGAACACACAGCTCTTCTTAGCAACAGCACAAAACGAATGTTCACAGAATTACTAGGATTACACTTGTTACAGAAGCAATCTGAAATCAATACAAGAGAATCCTATCTCAGCACTTTGATCAACCAAAACTCTAAGCAATCTCCAACTCTTAGAAAAACTTTCACAATTCACTTAGGTTCTCTTTTTTTTAAATCTGTTTTTCTGTATATATATAAAGAAGAAGTTTGTAATCAAATCTTAACAAACTCTTAATTGCTTTAGAAAGATTGGTCAAAGCATTTAATGACTGGAGCGTATGAATTAAAACCATTTAAAGCTCAGTCAAAGTCAAAACTGTTTTCTGTTATAAAAACATAACAAACAATCGATTGTTTCCTCGAATCAATCGGTTGTTTTGTTACTTAACCAATTTTCACATTTCAAAACAGTTTTCAAAACACCTAAGCTTAAACAATCGGTTGTTTTGATAAAACAATCGGTTGTTTTAACTCAGTTTGAAAAAACACTTTACTTTGTTTGAAAGTTGAGATGCTTGAGCTTTAGATTCAATCAAAGGTTGAGTTACACAACTCAAACTACCCAGATCCTAACTAAACCAGCACAGCAACAGCAAGCACAGCAAAAGCTTCATCATCCTTCAAAGGATTTGGATAATTCAAAACCTTGAACACCACTTGGTTCAACAATTTACACATTGTATCTCATAACAATCTACCTTAAAAAGCAATGACAGAGGACCCGAAAAGTAAGGGAAGTATTGTCTTACTAGAGCAAAAGGAATTATTTGGCTATGCAGATAAAATAACTATCAATCTTATATAAATCACATAAGCATAATTTTGTTCATGGAATGAAATATTAGATTAAGTATCCATTTCCAGACCTTTTCCTAACAAAATTGACTACCTGCATAACGATATTAATAAAAGTTGTAAGAACCTAGAAGTTTATATTGGAATAAAAGTGTTATATTATAAATAAATTCGAAGCACGTGTTTATTTAAATATAAAGGAAGGAATGTATAGCTGAGAAAACTACGAGATCGCCGTTATTAAGCGGGTAGGCGATCTCCAACTTCTCTGGCACTTGAACGCCTATCGCCTAGCTTATGCTTGAACGCCTATCGCCTAGCTTATGCTTGAACGCCTATCGCCTAGCTTATGCTTGAACGCCTATCGCCTGTGTGTACCTAGTAGCCTGTCGCCTAGAGTACACCTAATCGCCGAAACTACACTTAGTGTGTAGCCAAAATGTTGGATCAACCCTGGTACGTCCCAAAAGCCACGCGTATCAAGGTGTGGGTTAAACCTTGGATACGCTGGGCAGGCGAAGCTCTATACTTGAGCATAAGAGAATCATCCTTAACGTTACACGCTTGGGCGCACGAGGACTTGTGCTAATCAACTCTTGGAAGTGTGAAGCTACCGACGTCACCAAGCCTTGTGGAGAGAATACCCTGGATGTAACATAGTGGAATGAAGAACCTCCAGGAAGGCGTGGCGATGTGTCATCGAGCATCGCCAGGGGGAGAGGTCATCGGTTGCTAGCCCTCGCGCGAGAGGTCATCGGTTGTTAGCCTTCGCGCGAGAGGTCATCGGTTGTTAGCCTTCGCGCGAGAGGTCATCGGTTGTTAGCCTTCGCGCGAGAGGTCATCGGTTGTTAGCCTTCGCGCGAGAGGTCATCGGTTGTTAGCCTTCGCGCGAGAGGTCATCGGTTGTTAGCCTTCGCGCGAGAGGTCATCGGTGGATAGTCTTCGCGCCTGTGGTCATCGGTGAAAAGGTCATCGCGCTACGTTAAGTTATACACAGAGAACGTGGGACCCAGACATCCAGCATGAGACGTTCTGCACGCGTGCCACGTAGACGAAAAGGGTGGTTCAGAATAGTGACATCAGAATGTTGGCATGCGCGGGAGACACTCGCGGTCGTACTGTTCAGAGCAGTGGCTGGCATGCACAAGCGACAACAGTGGCAGTACTGTTCAGAGCAGTGGTTGGCATGCACCAGAGGCAACAGTGGTCGTACTGTTCAGGGAAGCGTGCACGCAAACTTCCCTGCAGAGTAGGTGGTGGCAGCTGCTTTTGGAGGGATAAGTTGGTTTAAGTCACTGAAATCCACTACTGAAGAGGAAGAAAACGTTGTTGTAGTCGAAGAGAGAAAGAGTGAGTTCCCTCCTCCGCGTTGCGATTTCAGCCTCTCCACACAAGAGTACGACGAGAAGCAACACCATTGGAGCACTTGGGTGGTTCTCTGCAAGCTCTTCAAAACCAGACACAAGAACAGAGTCAAGGCGTTCTTCAAGATTCGTTGGATTTCGGAACTCCTGGTGTTTGCGCAAGTCCAGGTAAGGGAAGCTAGACCTCTTTTTCCATACAAGCCATAGTTTGCTGTTTCTGAAGTGAGGGCGACGTGGTCGCCGGTTTCATCTTTACTACAAGCCATAGTGTAGCTTTTTCTGAAGTGAGGGCGACGTGGTCGCCATTTTCGTTTTCATCTGCGTGAAATGCTTGGGTTGTGTGCTTGGGCGACGTGGTCGCCGGTTTTATAAACATAGTCTTCGAAACACCTCGTTTTTGAACTAGATCGCCGGTTTTGGCGCTGTTTTGCGAACTCCTTGTGTTTGATGTTGTTTTGAGAACTGCTTGAGATTTACATGAGATATTCGAAAATATGAATCCTTTGAAATGGCTATTGCTGTGATTGAAATCATTCTTTTAAGTGTGGCATGATATGTTGAATGTTGTGAATGTGGGGTCGAGGCATAGTATTTTCAGGAAAGGAAATACCGTGTAAGACCATGTTAGATGTGCATTGATCGGTGATTATGAACGAGATATCCTGACTCTGCTGATAATGGAATCACATAGAGGAAGTTACTCAGTTGGTGAGAGTCGAAGGAGGTCCATGTGATGGGCGCCTCGTGTGAAACAGAACGAGCTCCACCTATCCAGGATGGGCGCCTCGTGTGAAACAGAACGAGCTCCACCTGTCCATGATGGGCGCCTCGTGTGAAACAGAACGAGCTCCACCTGTCTTGTGGATTAACCTTGTCATGCTGTATGGTGATGTGTTGAGATTCATCGTACGCTTGTGAATGTGTAAGATTTCACGGCGACCCTGTGGATGTGTGTGATTCCACAGTGGGCAGTGTGACAGGTGCAAATCTCCGAGTCTAATCAATGCATGAGTCAATCCGGAAGTAGTGTCATGTGTCTATGCTTTGTGAGTCAGTGGAAAGTCTGACATGTGAAATGGTGAAATGAGAAACTTGAATATTGATAGACACTTGATGCAGTTTTGTGAAATAGATTGATTCTGAGAAATGCTGTGAAATGTTTGGATTTTTGGGCGATCAGGTGAAGGGATGAGCAGCTCTATGTTTTACATGGATAATCTTGAAACTTGTTTTACTTTAATTTTAATGTTCCTATTTATACTCTCTTTAAAATGTCTAGCTTACCCTGTGGTGTTTTCTTTGGTGTTGTGTTTGGTTCTCTTTAAAAACTGTGATGATCGTGTAATTGTTACACGGGAGCAGATGATCTTCCAGGAAGGAGAGCTCCTTAGTGAGTGGTCGCCGAGGGAGAGATCGCCGGTTTCTACCTCTCGGTGGTGATCGCCGGTTTTCGTGTCCTGATAGAAGATCGCCCGTTTTGAGGTCTTCTGTTAGAGATCGCCGTTTTAAAGTTGGAGATCGCCGTTTTCTTTTGAGACCGCCTGTCTTACTGCATTTCTTTTATTTTCGTAAAATCTTGCAAACATTTGATTTGGTTATGTATTAAACTCCCTAAGAGGAGTAACTTCATTTCTGATATATATATAAATACATATTATTTTGCACTCTTCAATATTATTTGGTTACACTTAATTTCAATTATACATGGATGTATGTATTATTTTGGCGGGATGTTACAAAAGTGCTCAAGAAAAAATCATTGTAATGTGAAACATCAAGTAGCCAAATGTAGAAACATTAGTGAGACTATGGTAGTCTTTATATTACATAACCTATTAGAAGTATTTATTAAAAATCAATTTGGAATTGAAAAGAAACACAAAAATTGATTTTCTCAGGTATTGGAGAGTTTAACATACTTGCTCCTTTGCTGAGAGCGTCACTAGAATGATAAAATGCTGCTTTTGTAATTAGCCTCAAAGCAGAGGTTAATACTCCGGATGCTGCCAAACCAGCAAGGAATGACTATACCAGAAAAACCACAGTAAAAAAATCCATGAGCTTAATGAATCTTTAATAACTTCATAATAATTCTAATATAGGCCGACCTCAATGAATTCTAGATGCATGTAGGAAAGGTCTCCCACCATTCCACCTTGAACATGAGCATCTGCAACTCCAAAAGCACCACTAATTGCACATATAACAATAAATATTCCAATCCCTCCTTTACCAGATGCTGCTGAATTCACCTATGGCAGATTAGTAGGAAGTAAATCAACACCATCCTAGAGGAATCAATTATCCAAGTTCTCAAACTAATGAATAGGACTTACAATTAACACCAAAAACGTGCTTACGAAAAAAGTATATTTCCAGACATATTCCAAATTCGTGTATTGAGTTTTGCCTCATTATACGTTAGTATTTCAAGTGTTCCAACTGTAAATGACTGATATACAAGTGTAAGCACCCTAGAGGGATGATATTTCTGCACAAGGAGAATAACAAGTTAAACTACTTCTAATCTGTGCAAGACCATTACAACATTTTGAATATGAATAATGAAGAATAAGAGTATGTATGCATCACTCACTGGAAACAAGTAAATTTGTAAGGACCTGAAATTTATTGGAATGAAAGAGTATGTTTTAAGCAAATTCTAAGTATGTTTTATCTAAGTTAAAAAGGAAGGAAAGTGTAGTCTGGAAAAAACTATAAGAGTTCCTTGTTTATACATCATCGCCGGTCGCCTGCTACACATGAGCGTCAGGTGGACATCGCGCGGGTGCGAGAGGCATGCAGGCATCGCGCGGGCGCGAGAGGCATGCAGGCAACGCGCGGGCCCGAGAGGCATGCAGGCATCGCGCGGGCGCGAGGCATGTGGGCATTGCCAGGGCGCGAGGCATGTGGACGTGGCCAAGGCGCGAGAGTTATGAGGGCGTCGCCAGGGAAGACATCGGTCGTCTCCCAGAGGAAGACATCGGTCGTCTTCCAGGGCGAAGGAGACATCGGTCGTTCGCCAGGATGAGTCAGCAGTGGAAAGTTGTCGCGCGACGTCGAGTTTCACACCTTGAAGGTAAGACCCAGACTGCCAGCATGAAGCGTAGTGCACGCACGCCACGTAGACAAAACGGGTGGTTCAGAATAGTGACATCAGAATGTTGGCATGCGCGGGAGACACTCACGGTCGTACTGTTCAGAGCAGTGGCTGGCATGCACAAGCGACAAACAGTGGCAGTACTGTTCAGAGCAGTGGTTGGCATGCACCAGAGACAACAGTGGTCGTACTGTTCAGGGCAGTGGTTCTCAGACTTCTCTGCAGAGTGGGTGGTGGCAGCTGCTTTTGGTGGATAAGTTGGTTTAAGATGCAGAAGACCCACTGCTGAGAGAAACAAGAAACGTCGCAGCCTTCAAAGAGAGAAAGAGTGAGTTACCTCCCTTCTCCTCCAGTTGCCTCCTTCGCGCTGCGATTCTAGCACCTTCACACGAGAGTACGACGAGCGACAGCCACCATTAGAGCACCTGGGCAGTTCTCTGCAAGTCCTTCAACCAGACGCAAAAACAGAGCCAAGGCGTTCTTCAAGCTTTGTTGGGTTTCGGAACTCTAGGTGTTTGCGCAAGTCCAGGTAAGGGAAGCTAGCCTTCATCTTTACTACGAGCCATAATTGAACCATTTCTGAAGTGTGGGCGACGTGGTCGCCGTTTTCGCTTTCGTCTTCGTGAAATGCTCTGTGTTGTGTGCTTGGGCGACGTGGTCGCCTGTTTTAATATACAGCCTTCGAAATACCATATTTTGAACTAGATCGCCGGTTTTGGCGCTGTTTTGCGAACTCCTTGTGTTTGATGTTGTTTTGAGAACTGCTTGAGATTTACATGAGATATTCGAAAATATGAATCCTTTGAAATGGCTATTGCTGTGATTGAAATCATTCTTTTAAGTGTGGCATGATGTCTTTGAATGCTGTGAATGTGGGATCGAGGCATAGTATTTTCAGGAAAGAAAATACCGTGTAAGATCTTGTGGTAGGTGCATTGATCGGTGATTCCTAAGGGGATATCCTGACTCTGCTGAGGTAATGGAATCACGTAGAGGAAGTTACTCAGTTGTTGAGAGTCGAAGGAGGTCTATATGATGGGCGTCTCGTGTGAAAAAGAACGAGCTCCGTCTGTCCTATGGATTAACCCTGTCATACCAGGAGAACTATGGTAACATTGAGATGATATATGCGCATGCTGTGTGGATTCACAGCGACCCTGTGTGGATTTCACAGTGGTGTGGTATGACAGGTGCAGATCTCTGAGTCTAATCAACGCACGAGTCAATCCGGAAGTAGTGTCAAGTGTCTTGTGTGGTGAGTCAGTGGAAAGTCTGACATGTGAAATGAGAAACTTGAATATTGATAGACACTTGATGCTGTATTGTGAAATGGAATGACTATGGGTGAATGTTGTGAAGTTTGTGATTTTGGGCGATCAGCTGAATGCTATGAGCAGCTCTACGTTTTACATGGATATTTTGGAACTTGGTTTACTTGGATCTTCATGTTCTTGATTTAAACTTCTTTTAAATTATCTAGCTTACCCTTTTATCTGTTATTGTGGTTGTTTTCTCAAAACTGTGATGATCGTGTAATTGTTACACGGGAGCAGATGATCTTCCAGGAAGAAGAGCCCTCTAGTGAGTGATCGCCGAGGAGGAGATCGCCGGTTTTCTGTCTCTATCGGGTGATCGCCTGTGTCTGCCTCCATTGGGTGATCGCCTGTTTTTTTTTCTGTCTTGATAGGAGATCGGTCTCGTCCGATAGGAGATCGGTTTCTTTCGATAGGAGATCGCCTGCTTTGTTTTTTTTTGTATTTTGTTTATGTTTCTGGACAATTTTACCGAATTTGTATTAAACTCCCTAAGAGGAGCAACTTCATTTCATATATATAATATTTTGTTCATAGAATCTATTTGTTACCTTTATTTTCATTATATACATTTGTATAGTATTTTGGCGGGATGTTACAAAATTTAGTAATCTTCTATTGTCAGCATACTATTCCATGAAAAAAGACATCCATTTCCGAGAAGCCAACAAACCACTATAGCAGCATATTTTCCCTATTGAATAGGCCAAACACAAAAAGATTAAAGATTAATTACTTTGCGTTTCTATGTTGAAATTGTAGTAATATAGATAGATCCAGGTACAAACCTCTAGCTGTGTTGAAATCTCACCATTGACCATGTTTGCCATGGATGTTTCTCTTCAATCAAGAAATTAGATTCATTACCTCAAGGCTTCAACGTGTATATATAAATGTAATAAATTATTCTCCATCATATGTGCTGATTCCAGTTAACAGAGAAACCAAGCTATACAAACAACAAATACAACACTTCACAGAGACAAGGAAAATGTTCAGCAGTGCAAAGCATGCTGCATTTATAAGGAATATCATAGAAAGTAAACACATTAATTGTGTATCATGTGAGCATTCCCATTAGTCATGGGTAAAATAGATAATATCACACAATTAGACAGGGTTATGAGAAGTTATACCAAGAATTATATTCAGAACAACCAACTATAACATTACGGGCAATAATGTGCTGCTCCATTTACGGCAAAGATAATTTTGTATGTTTTATTACAGTAGCTTGATAATAAGACCATAACATTCTGGCCAGTAAGTCCATATGAAAATATGTGTAATATAATTTTAAAATATCAAATGCAATTCTAATAAACGAGTTAATTCTAAACAGATTTATAAACTAGTGTACAAGATTCTATAGTGACTTTCATAACTTGATTAATTGCCAAAATAATATTGAAAGAGATAGAATAAAAAACAAGAAGACTGAAAATCGGAATCTGGTACCTCCGTAAAATTTGCTTCTGTCATGATTTACTTTGATCATTAGATTTTTGACAAGTGAAGGATCATTCGTTAACACAAGGCAAGTTACCAAGCAGGACAAGGCAAAGACAATAACGCAATCAGCATAGTCATACATAATAAATTCCACAAATTAAGAACAATAGATTTCACAAATTAAGAACCACTATAGATTTGAAAAATTAGGAACAATCCAACAGTAGATTCCGAACCTAAACAAACGATGGCGAAGGAGGCGGCGATGGCGGACAGTGGCGAAGAGTGTAATGCGTGAATGGGAGAGTGAAGAGAGGTAGATTTGTGGAGAGTGAATGTGAGAGTGAAGAGAGGTAGGGTTCATGGACAATGATGCGAGAGTGAATGAAGAGTGAAGAGTTGTAGGGTTTCGTGAGTGTTTCTAGAGAGAGAGGGAAGGTGTTTATGAAAACTGTGAAGAGTGAAAAGTGTATTTAGTTTCCAAGAGTCAAACAAAGTTTTCAAAAAAAATTGGGAATAATGAGAAATGGTGTACAGAGGGAAGAAAAATGCAAGTTTTTAATTCTAAAGGATAATTGTGACGGTTACTAGAACGTCATACTATATGAAAACTTGTGGTGGTTATTAATAACTGCCATATTAAAACCGCCATTTTATATACAATTTTTTTTAGTGGCTCCAACAAATAATAAGGAATGAGATAGATGATAGTTGAAGCTTTAATTGATGTTTAGTTTTCTTAATAATAGTGAATTTTTTAATAGACATTGGTATGTTAGCTTTAATTATATTCTTTGCTACTGATTCCATTCACATTATATAATCTATGACTATTATAAACTATATTGAATATGAACATTGCTGCCAAATGACATTTTCTCTGCTTACACCTTTCAATTGCATCATCTGGGTTTTCTTACCAACTATTTCCCATTATAGCTTCATAGGTTAAACCTAATGCAATTACCCTCATGCTTTCCTAATGCACTTCAATTTTGCTACCTCGGTTCTCTTGTTTTTATTTCTTTGTTGTAGCTGTAGGTTTAGACCCTTGTCAATATTAAACTGATCTTTCAGTAGAGACAACTAAAGGTAAGGCTAACTTCCATGTAATTAATGGTTATTTTCGACAATAATGTTTTTTTTCTAGATGTAGTTTTGATTATTCTCATTGCATTTTGAAGCATGTATATAGATTTTGCATCCCTATTCCACCATGTCCCTCATTCAGTAAGTTTATATCCTGCTTTAACATTGGCTTACACACATTTCCCCTTCCATCCTATAGCCCATGTTTCATATTACATGATCTGCAAACCTTATTTTATGTAGTTCCCAATCTCAAACTTGTTGGTCCATGCCATAGGGGAGCAGTAGTACCCCCTTAGGCTAGTTTCATCCTTCCAGCTACTATGACTATGTTCATGTATATAATTCTGCAGGCACCAGTTCAATAATATGGAGTATTGTGCTTAAATTGCTATCATTTGATTCATGCACCTCCAATGCTCTAGATGAATCCACACCTGTTCAGCTGAGCTTTAGTTGGTTTTTGGTGTAAAGCTTACCTAGATTAATCTAACATGTTTCCCTAGACAAGATAAAAGATCACACTTGACTGCTCTTACATTTAAGGTATCTCTTAGCTTTCAATTATAATTATAATTTGAGTGTATTGTATTTTTTTTATCTAGAAGAAAGAGAGCCATTATATAGGTCCATTGAGAAGTAAATTAGCATAAATATCTAGAGCTAGGGCTACTACATTGATGTTCTCATTAGCCCTATTACAATGTCTCCATATGTAATGATTATATTGTTGATTTTCATATTCAAATATCAACCAGCCACCCAGGTACACATATTTGGTGTGTGTCTGTACATCACTCCAGGCATAGGAAATATATACAAGTGTATGGAGACTTTCTCTCCAAATTACAAGCTAATTATGTGGTGATCCACTAATCATGGGATTCTATCATTATCAAGTTAACTGTGTATAATTTGATAATCATTATTTCCTTAATACTCCCCCTAAAGTTGGTAGATGAAGATCATGAACCCCCAACTTGCGTCGTAGCGTCAAAAAATGTTCCTTACCTAGTGCCTTCGTAAATATATTTGCGAGTTGGTATTGTGTTGGCACATACGAAGGATTGATTATCCCGACTTATATTTTTTCTCGCACAATGTGGCAGTCTATCTCAATGTGTTTTCTGCGTTCACGAAATACTAGGTTCGCTACTATATGCAAGGCCGCTTGATTGTCATAGAAAAGTCGAGCTAGTAAGTTACATGGCACCTTTAAGTCCTGCAACAAATATCACAACCAAACTATCTCCAAACAAGTATATATGGGCCATCGCACGGTATTCTGCTTTTGCAGATGATCTCGATACGTTTGTCTATTTTTTTGACTTCCATGACATAATAGAAGAGCCAAGAAAAATGCAATACCCAGATACTAATCTTCGAGTTGTCTAACAACCACCCCAATCTGAGTCGCAATAAGCTGTCAATCACTAGTGCAAAATGATGAAAGGAAGACTCCTTTCTAAGTGCGGTTTCGCGTTAAAACGCATTTGTTAAAAACGCGGTGGCATTTTTGAAATTAGTTTGTTTTACAAATGCGGTTATTGGTTAAAACCGCATTTGTAAATGAAAGCTTTTCATTTACAAATGCGGTTATGTGTATGACTGCATTTGTAAATGAAAAGCTTTTCATTTACAGATGCGGTTATGTGTATGACCGCATTTGTAAATGAAAAGCTTTTCATTTACAGATGCGGTTATACACACAACCGCATCTGTAAATGAAAAACGCTAAGACCCTTGCCGTGTTCCATTTCTTCTTCTTGTCCTCTCCTCCACCCTTTGCCCATCAGTGCTCTCTCCACACTTACCCTTTCCCTTCACCACCGCGTCTTACTTGAGCCATCTCTTTCGCGCCTTTCGCTCCATCTCCACCACCGTAAACCTCCGCCAAGTCTTCTGGCCGGCAACACCATGCGGCAACACCTTGGGGACTTGGTTGCACCCACAACTATAGAAGGTTAGTTTTTTTAGGGTTTACGGTTTTAAATTTCTTAATTAATTTTTATAATAAATATTGATATTTGGATTTGGATGTATGTTTAAAACTTGATTGTAGTGTGTTTATGTGTTTAGTGTGTGTATGTTTAGGATTTAATGTGAAAAATTTGTAGGAAAACTTCAAACGACCATAACTTTTGATGGAGAAGTCGGATGGAGACGCATAAAAAATGAAAGTTGCTCGAAATGAGGTAACGAACGCCATGGCCAATCCCCATTGGCCTCACCAAAATTTCAAAATTCCACCATTTACTATCACTTTTTTATTTTTTAGTATTATTTAGGTCTTTTTTAGGATATTTTGAGGTTTTAGTTCTTATATTTACACTTGTTAGAAATTTCTAAAATTTTGCATAACGTTTTCTAGCATAAATTAGAGATTTATCAACCTATTTTGAAATGTAGTTCTTCACGGATGAGGAACCCATGAGTTCGGAAGCCATGACATATGTGAGACAATCTTCGTCCGCATATTTCCTAAACTTTTATAACTATCTGAATCTGTTTATCTGTCTGGTTGGCTGGGTATAATGAAACTGCACAAATGCTCTAATAAAAAAAACCTGATTTACAAATGCGGTTGTTTACCTTAACCACATCTGTAAATCAATGAATTGATTTACAGATGCGGTTGTTTACTACAACCGCATTTGTAAATGTGATTTACAGATGCGGTTGTTTACTACAACCGCATTTGTAAATAGTATTTATAGATGCGGTTCTTTATAACCGCATTTGTAAATCTCTGATTTACAAATGCATGTTGATCAAATGCGGTTGTATAGCCGCATTTATAAAATGAAAATAATCGCATTTGTTCTACGTTTCTGCACCAGTGAATGTAGATTGTTCTCAGATGGCAATAGCAATCCTTGTCCTGGTAATCCTCTTATGTATTTTAGGACTCAAATTGCGGCATCCCAATAAGGTTTTCGTGGAGCCTATATATATTGACTTAAAGTATGAACCAAAATCACTATGTGAGGCCGAGTAACCATGAGGTATATCAGTCATCCTGCAAGCCGCCTGTATTTGACTGGATCCTTTAATAACTCTCCATCGTCTAGTGTGAGTTTTAGGTATTACTCCATTGGAAATTTGTCTGGACGAGCACCTGTGAATCCCGTATCCTACAAAATATGAAGTGCATATTTTATTTTTTTACATGTAAACACCAGCTTTGGAACAGGAAAATTCAATCCCTAAAAAATATTTCAAGTCTCCAAGATCTTTAATGTGAAATCTTGGTAATAGACAGTCTTTAAGACACTACATTTCTGTTAGATCATTTCCTGTCAAAAGAATATCGTCCATATAAATCAAAAGAGAAGTAAATGATGAGTTATCCCATATTGTAAATAAAGAGTAGTCCACCTTGGACTGTCGAAATCCTGCAGATTTAATCACATGAGAAAATGTTGAAAACCATGTCTGGGAAGCCTGTTTGAGACCATAAAGGGATTTGTTGAGTCGACATACAATGTTCTCTGTAAGGACCTGTAAAATTAAATTGGAATAAAAGAGTATATTTTAATTGAATTCTAAGTATGTTTTTATTTAAAATAAAAAGGAGGGAAAGTGTAGCTTAGAAGACTATAAGATTTCCTGGTTAGTACATAATCGCCGGTCGCCTACCACACATGATCGCTAGGGCGCGAGAGGCATGCAGGCATCGCCAGGGCGCGAGGCATGTGGACGTCGCCAGGGCGCGAGAGGCATGCAGGCATCACCAGGGCGCGAGAGGCATGCAGGCATCACCAGGGCGCGAGAGGCATGCGGGCGTCACCAGGGATAGACATCGGTCGTCTCCCAGAGAGAGACATCGGTCGTCTGCCAGTATGAGACATCAGTGGATAGTCATCGCGCGAGCGGTCATTGGTGGAAGGTTATCGCGCGATGTCGAGTTTCACACAGATGAGGTGGGACCCAGGATCTCAACAGGAGACGTACTGCACGCGCGACACGTAGACAAAAAGGGTGGTTCAGAATAGTGACCTCAGAGTGTTAGCCTGCGCAGAAGCACGCGTAGTCGTACTGTTCAGGGAAGCGTACACGCAAACTTCCCTGCAGAGTGGGTGGTGGCAGCGGCTTTTGGGGGCAAGTTGGTTTAAGATACAAAAACCCACTTCTGAGAGGGAAAAGAACGTTTTTAGTGGTTCAAGAGTGAAAGAGTGAGCTCACCTTCATCCTTCTCTTTTCTCTCCTTCGCGCTGCGATTCAGGCATCCTTAAGCACCAGTGCGACGAGCGGCGACTACCCTTAGAGCACCTGGGGAGGTTCTCTGCAAGTTCTACAAACCAGACGCAAAAACAAAGCTAAGGCACCTTTAAGCTTCGGTGGGTTTTGGGGCTCTTAGTGTTTTGCGCAAGTCCAGGTAAGGGAAGCTAGCTTTATTTTCAATAAAAGCCGTAGATTTGCTGTTTCTGAAGTGAGGGCGACGTGGTCGCCGGTTTCATATTCTTTTTCGTGATTCTCTGTTCTATGTGTTTGGGCGACGTGGTCGCCGGTTTTAAACCCCTTTTTCATGATGTTCTGTTCTTATGTGTTGGGCGACGTGATCACCGGTTTTAAATACAGATTTCGAAACCCCCTGTTTTGGACGTGATCGTCGGTTTTGGCGTTGTTTTTCGAACTCCCCTGTTTTGGTACTGTTTGAAAACTGTTTGAGATTTAAATGTGAAATGCATGTGATATTTGAAAATCTGAACCGTGGAATGAATGTTGCTGTGACTAAACCGTTCATTCAATGTTGTATGATGTATTGATTGTTGTGAATGTGGGATCAAGGCATAGTATTTTCAGGAAAGAAAATACCGTGTAAGATCGTGTGAAATGTGTATTGACTAGGGGCTTGTCTAGAAGGAGATATCCTGACTCTGCTGATATAATGGAATCATGTAAGAACCTAGAAGTTTATATTGGAATAAAAGTGTTATATTATAAATAAATTCGAAGCACGTGTTTATTTAAATATAAAGGAAGGAATGTATAGCTGAGAAAACTACGAGATCGCCGTTATTAAGCGGGTAGGCGATCTCCAACTTCTCTGGCACTTGAACGCCTATCGCCTAGCTTATGCTTGAACGCCTATCGCCCAGCTTATGCTTGAACGCCTATCGCCTGTGTGTACCTAGTAGCCTGTCGCCTAGAGTACACCTAATCGCCGAAACTACACTTAGTGTGTAGCCAAAATGTTGGATCAACCCTGGTACGTCCCAAAAGCCACGCGTATCAAGGTGTGGGTTAAACCTTGGATACGCTGGGCAGGCGAAGCTCTATACTTGAGCATAAGAGAATCATCCTTAACGTTACACGCTTGGGCGCACGAGGACTTGTGCTAATCAACTCTTGGAAGTGTGAAGCTACCGACGTCACCAAGCCTTGTGGAGAGAATACCTTGGATGTAACATAGTGGAATGAAGAACCTCCAGGAAGGCGTGGCGATGTGTCATCGAGCATCGCCAGGGCGCAAGGCATGCAGGATCGCCTGGGCGCGAGGGGCATGCGGGCATCATCAGGGGGAGAGGTCATCGGTTGCTAGCCTTCGCGCGAGAGGTCATCGGTTGTTAGCCTTCGCGCGAGAGGTCATCGGTTGTTAGCCTTCGCGCGAGAGGTCATCGGTTGTTAACCTTCGCGCGAGAGGTCATCGGTTGTTAGCCTTCGCGCGAGAGGTCATCGGTTGTTAGCCTTCGCGCGAGAGGTCATCGGTGGATAGTCTTCGCGCCTGTGGTCATCGGTGAAAAGGTCATCGCGCTACGTTAAGTTATACACAGAGAACGTGGGACCCAGACATCCAGCACGAGACGTTCTGCATGCGCGCCACGTAGACAAAAGAGTGGTTCAGAATAGTGACCTCAGAGTGTTAGCCTGCGCAGAGGCACGCTTAGGTGTACTGTTCAGCGAAGCGTACACGCAAACTCCCTGCAGAGTGGGTGGTGGCAGCGGTTTTTGTGGAGAAGTCAGCTTAAGATGCAAAAACCCATTTCTGAGGGAAAAGGAAAGAAACGTTGCTGTGGTTCCAGAGCTAAAGGGTGCGTTTATCTCCCTTCTCCTCCATTCTCTCCTTCGCACTGCGATTCTAGTACACCTTCACGCGGGAATACGACGAGCGACAGCCACCATTGGAGCACTTGGGTGGTTCTCTGCAAGCTCTTCAAAACCAGACACAAGAACAGAGCCAAGGCGTTCTTCAAGCTTTGTTGGGTTTCGGAACTCCTGGTGTTTGCGCAAGTCCAGGTAAGGGAAGCTAGACCTCTTTTCCATACAAGCCATAGTGTAGCTTTTTCTGAAGTGAGGGCGACGTGGTCGCCATTTTCGTTTTCAACTACGTGGAATGCTTGGTTTGTGTGCTTGGGCGACGTAGTCGCCGGTTTTAAACACAGCCTTCGAAATACCATATTTTGAACTAGATCGCCGGTTTTGGCGCTGTTTTGCGAACTCCTTGTGTTTGATGTTGTTTTGAGAACTGCTTGAGATTTAAATGGGATATTCGAAAATAAGAACCTTGGATTGAGTTTTGCTGTGATTGAAATCATTCCTTTAAGTGTGGCATGATATGTTGAATGTTGTGAATGTGGGGTCGAGGCATAGTATTTTCAGGAAAGGAAATACCGTGTAAGACCATGTTAGATGTGCATTGATCGGTGATTCCTAACGAGATATCCTGACTCTGCTGATAATGGAATCACATAGAGGAAGTTACTCAGTTGGTGAGAGTCGAAGGAGGTCCATGTGATAGGCGCCTCGTGTGAAACAGAACGAGCTCCACCTATCCAGGATGGGCGCCTCGTGTGAAACAGAACGAGCTCCACCTGTCCATGATGGGCGCCTCGTGTGAAACAGAACGAGCTCCACCTGTCTTGTGGATTAACCTTGTCATGCTGTATGGTGATGTGTTGAGATTCATCGTATGCTTGTGAATGTGTGAGATCTCACGGCGACCCTGTGGATGTGTGTGATTCCACAGTGGGCAGTGTGACAGGTGCAAATCTCCGAGTCTAATCAATGCATGAGTCAATCCGGAAGTAGTGTCATGTGTCTATGCTTTGTGAGTCAGTGGAAAGTCTGACATGTGAAATGGTGAAATGAGAAACTTGAATATTGATAGACACTTGATGCTGTATTGTGAAATGGAATGACTATGGGTGAATGTTGTGAAGTGTGATTTTGGGAGATCAGGTGAATGAGATGAGTAGCTCTACGTTTTACATGGATATTTGAAAAATGTTTTACCTTGCTCTATTATGTTCATGATTTTAATGCCTTATTCTAAACTCTCTTTAAAATGGCTAGCTTACCCTTTTATCTGTTATTGTGGTTGTTTTCTCAAAACTGTGATGATCGTGTAATTGTTACACGGGAGCAGATGATCTTCCAGGAAGAAGAGCTCCCTAATGGGTGGTCGCCGAGGGCTGAGATCGCCCATTTCCACCTCTCGGTGGTGATCGCCGGATTTTGCCCTACTATCAGATCGCCTGTTTTGAGGTCGTCTGTTATGAGATCGCCGATTTTATGTCTGGCTAGCAAGTCGCCTATTTTTGGGGACTTCTGGTGATCGCTGGTTTTATGTATGGAGACCGCCGGTCTTGCTGTATTTGATTGTTTTCTTTAAATTTCGAAAAACATTTGATTTCGTTTATGTATTAAACTCCCTAAGAGGAGCAACTTCATTTCAAATATATATATTATCATGTTATTCTCTTCAATATTATTTGGTTACATTTAATTTCATTATACCTGTATGTATGTATTACTTTGGCGGGATGTTACATTAATGGTATCAGAGCAGTTCGTCCTTAGGATGACCTGAGGGCTGTGGATCCATTGTGTTTCTTCTGCTCATGAAAGTTATTTGAATTTAAAATAATAACTATAGTGAAAGGTTTTCAAACGTTTTTGTATTGAAATTTTGTGTGTGCTTTGGTGAATATATGTTCTAATTGAAAATCTTAGTATTAAGAATGAGAAGGTCTTGATAAAGTAGTGAGGGTGCACACTCATAACTGGATCGAGATGAGTCTCAATCTTAATTCCAAAGGTTTGATGTTTAGCATATATTGAATTCTGGTGTGAGCTATCTCATTCTCTTGAGTGTCTTTGTAATTGATTGGAAATGGCTGATTGGACTGGTGACTGCATACCAGTAGTTGTGCTGGTGTTATGCTTGATGTTATAAGCATTATGACTCTGTTGTTGAGCTCAAATTCTTAATGATTTTGAGATGCTAACCTTTGTAAGGTCTAGCTGTTACCCCCCTTGAATGAATTGATTTCTTATCGATCTCATTCTTGTAGTTGTAGGGAATATAGGAATATTATAGTTTCAAAATCTGAAAACGAAGGAGATGGCACGTAGACCTTCTACCCCTCCCCAATCTTCTTCGGAGATGAGCCAGATCGCTAAGGCTATCGAGATGATGGCAACTGCCATCCAACAGCAGAATACGGTAATGGCCCAGATTCATCAGGCTGTAATGAATCATTTGGAAACTGCTGGATCGGCTGCAACAGCTTCCCAGGTCAATCAGCCTCGGGAGCAGGTAGGGATGACCGAGTTCATGAGGCGCAACCCACCCAAGCTCAGTGGGAGTGCTACCCCTGATCAAGCAGATCCGTGGACCAGGGAGTTACATGCCCTAGTAAGGAAGGCAAGGGTAGTGGAGACCCTGGGGAGGAGTGGTTCCAGAGTAATCAGATCACAACCAGGGGGTCCCTCCAGTGGGAAGGCCAAGGTGCAGCACCCACAAAGCAAGCCTTATTCGAGACCCTCTCAGCATAAGGCAGAAGCAGCACCGCCCCAGCTTCAGCAGCAACAACCCTGGAAACTTAAATGTTTCCACTGTGGTGGACCACACACAGCCAATGTGTGCCCCAAAAGAGATTCAGAGAGAAGATGTTTTGCCTGTCAAAGGACGGGACACGTTGCTAGAGATTGTCCTACCCAGAATAGGATGACTCAACCCAGTGGATCCCAACAGTTGAGGAATGGAGGCAGTCGACCTCAGGCAGCAGGGAGAGTGTTTGCCATGGCTGGAGCGGAGGCATCTCAGTCAGGTAACTTAGTGCAGAGTGTTGTTCTATAGCTGGTAGATGCGTTAGAATTTTGTTTGATTTTGGAGCGACACACTCCTTTGTGTCAAGCCTGTGTGTAGCCGAGTTGGGCCTTCTAGTGAAGGAGTTGCCGTTTGAAACTGTTGGTCTATACACCTGCATCAGGACAGGTGTTGACCTCTACAGTTTGCCCTGAATGTCCAGTGATAGTAGAGGGACGCAGATTCAAGGTGAACTTGATCTGCCTACCTCTTCAGGATCTGGATGTTATCCTGGGAATGGATTGGCTAGCTGCCAATCACGTTCTCGTAGTCTGTGGTAGTCAGAAGATAGCGTTTCCAGACCTCCAAGAGGCAGACGTGTTATCAGCTCAGCATGGGTAGTCGGAGTTGGGAGAAAGAAGCGAGGTGCTTCGTGAATCCTAGCTCAGTTGGGAGTGAAGAATAAAGAGGACGTAAGTTGGATACCTGTGGTGAAAGATTTCATGGATGTAATTTCAGAAGAAATATCCGGATTACCTCCTAAGAGAGAAGTGGAGTTCTCTATTGATTTTGGTACCTGGGGCTGGACCAGTGTCAATGGCACCTTACAGGAGGGCTCCAGCCGAGTTGGAAGAGTTTACCTATAATAACGGTGATCATGCTGGCATTGGGATGGCAACGTATGAAGCTTTGTATGGAAGGAAATGCAGAACTCCTTTGTACTGGTACCAGGAAGCAGTATTGGTTGAACCAGAGTTGATTCAGCAGACGACCGAGAAGGTGCAGATCAGAGATGACTTGTCCTTTGAAGCAAAACCAGTTAGAATTGATGACCGGCAGGGTAAACGACTCAGAGGCAAGACCATCAACATGGTGAAAGTGGTGTGGGATGAGAAATCGGGTGATTCAACGTGGGAGTTAGAAGAACCCATGAGGGAAGCCTACCCATACCTCTTTTCCTTGTAATTCATTTTCGGGGACGAAAATTTTTCTTGTTGGGGAGATTGTAAGAACCTAGAAGTTTATATTGGAATAAAAGTGTTATATTATAAATAAATTCGAAGCACGTGTTTATTTAAATATAAAGGAAGGAATGTATAGCTGAGAAAACTACGAGATCGCCGTTATTAAGCGGGTAGGCGATCTCCAACTTCTCTGGCACTTGAACGCCTATCGCCTAGCTTATGCTTGAACGCCTATCGCCCAGCTTATGCTTGAACGCCTATCGCCTGTGTGTACCTAGTAGCCTGTCGCCTAGAGTACACCTAATCGCCGAAACTACACTTAGTGTGTAGCCAAAATGTTGGATCAACCCTGGTACGTCCCAAAAGCCACGCGTATCAAGGTGTGGGTTAAACCTTGGATACGCTGGGCAGGCGAAGCTCTATACTTGAGCATAAGAGAATCATCCTTAACGTTACACGCTTGGGCGCACGAGGACTTGTGCTAATCAACTCTTGGAAGTGTGAAGCTACCGACGTCACCAAGCCTTGTGGAGAGAATACCTTGGATGTAACATAGTGGAATGAAGAACCTCCAGGAAGGCGTGGTGATGTGTCATCGAGCATCGCCAGGGCGCAAGGCATGCAGGATCGCCTGGGCGCGAGGGGCATGCGGGCATCATCAGGGGGAGAGGTCATCGGTTGCTAGCCCTCGCGCGAGAGGTCATCGGTTGTTAACCTTCGCGCGAGAGGTCATCGGTTGTTAGCCTTCGCGCGAGAGGTCATCGGTTGTTAGCCTTCGCGCGAGAGGTCATCGGTTGTTAACCTTCGCGCGAGAGGTCATCGGTTGTTAGCCTTCGCGCGAGAGGTCATCGGTTGTTAGCCTTCGCGCGAGAGGTCATCGGTGGATAGTCTTCGCGCCTGTGGTCATCGGTGAAAAGGTCATCGCGCTACGTTAAGTTATACACAGAGAACGTGGGACCCAGACATCCAGCACGAGACGTTCTGCATGCGCGCCACGTAGACAAAAGAGTGGTTCAGAATAGTGACCTCAGAGTGTTAGCCTGCGCAGAGGCACGCTTAGGTGTACTGTTCAGCGAAGCGTACACGCAAACTCCCTGCAGAGTGGGTGGTGGCAGCGGTTTTTGTGGAGAAGTCAGCTTAAGATGCAAAAACCCATTTCTGAGGGAGAAGGAAAGAAACGTTGCTGTGGTTCCAGAGCTAAAGGGTGCGTTTATCTCCCTTCTCCTCCATTCTCTCCTTCGCACTGCGATTCTAGTACACCTTCACGCGGGAATACGACGAGCGACAGCCACCATTGGAGCACTTGGGTGGTTCTCTGCAAGCTCTTCAAAACCAGACACAAGAACAGAGCCAAGGCGTTCTTCAAGCTTTGTTGGGTTTCGGAACTCCTGGTGTTTGCGCAAGTCCAGGTAAGGGAAGCTAGACCTCTTTTCCATACAAGCCATAGTGTAGCTTTTTCTGAAGTGAGGGCGACGTGGTCGCCATTTTCGTTTTCAACTACGTGGAATGCTTGGTTTGTGTGCTTGGGCGACGTAGTCGCCGGTTTTAAACACAGCCTTCGAAATACCATATTTTGAACCAGATCGCCGGTTTTGGCGCTGTTTTGCGAACTCCTTGTGTTTGATGTTGTTTTGAGAACTGCTTGAGATTTAAATGGGATATTCGAAAATAAGAACCTTGGATTGAGTTTTGCTGTGATTGAAATCATTCCTTTAAGTGTGGCATGATATGTTGAATGTTGTGAATGTGGGGTCGAGGCATAGTATTTTCAGGAAAGGAAATACCGTGTAAGACCATGTTAGATGTGCATTGATCGGTGATTCCTAACGAGATATCCTGACTCTGCTGATAATGGAATCACATAGAGGAAGTTACTCAGTTGGTGAGAGTCGAAGGAGGTCCATGTGATAGGCGCCTCGTGTGAAACAGAACGAGCTCCACCTATCCAGGATGGGCGCCTCGTGTGAAACAGAACGAGCTCCACCTGTCCATGATGGGCGCCTCGTGTGAAACAGAACGAGCTCCACCTGTCTTGTGGATTAACCTTGTCATGCTGTATGGTGATGTGTTGAGATTCATCGTATGCTTGTGAATGTGTGAGATCTCACGGCGACCCTGTGGATGTGTGTGATTCCACAGTGGGCAGTGTGACAGGTGCAAATCTCCGAGTCTAATCAATGCATGAGTCAATCCGGAAGTAGTGTCATGTGTCTATGCTTTGTGAGTCAGTGGAAAGTCTGACATGTGAAATGGTGAAATGAGAAACTTGAATATTGATAGACACTTGATGCTGTATTGTGAAATGGAATGACTATGGGTGAATGTTGTGAAGTGTGATTTTGGGAGATCAGGTGAATGAGATGAGTAGCTCTACGTTTTACATAGATATTTGAAAAATGTTTTACCTTGCTCTATTATGTTCATGATTTTAATGCCTTATTCTAAACTCTCTTTAAAATGGCTAGCTTACCCTTTTATCTGTTATTGTGGTTGTTTTCTCAAAACTGTGATGATCGTGTAATTGTTACACGGGAGCAGATGATCTTCCAGGAAGAAGAGCTCCCTAATGGGTGGTCGCCGAGGGCTGAGATCGCCCATTTCCACCTCTCGGTGGTGATCGCCGGATTTTGCCCTACTATCAGATCGCCTGTTTTGAGGTCGTCTGTTATGAGATCGCCGATTTTATGTCTGGCTAGCAAGTCGCCTATTTTTGGGGACTTCTGGTGATCGCTGGTTTTATGTATGGAGACCGCCGGTCTTGCTGTATTTGATTGTTTTCTTTAAATTTCGAAAAACATTTGATTTCGTTTATGTATTAAACTCCCTAAGAGGAGCAACTTCATTTCAAATATATATATTATCATGTTATTCTCTTCAATATTATTTGGTTACATTTAATTTCATTATACCTGTATGTATGTATTACTTTGGCGGGATGTTACAAATCACATAGACGAAGTTATTCAGTTGTGGAGATTCGAAGGAGGTTCATATGAATGGGTGAGTCGTGTGAAAAAGAACGAGCTCGGCCTGTTATATGAATTAACCCTGTCATACCGGGAGAGTGATGATATTGAGACTATGTATGCGCATGGCTGTGTGGATTTCACAGCGACCTTGTGTGGATTTCACAGTGGTGTGGTATGACAGGTGCAGATCTCTGGGCCTGAGTCAACGCACGAGTCTTCCGGAAATGGAGTCATGTGTCTATATCTTGTGAGTCAGTGGAAAGTCTGACGTGTGAACCATGAATATTGAAAGTAGCGAATAGACACTTGACGAGTTTGTGGAATATGGAAATGTTGATGGTTGAAACTGATCTGGATTATGAATGGCGTGAAGATTCATGTTTTCTATTGATTTAAAGTTTCATATTTAAGGTTTTTAAAACATCTAGCTTACCCTTTGTATTGTTATGTGGCTGTTTTCTAAAACCTGTGATGATCGTGTATTTTTGCACCGGAGCAGACGAGGTTGCAGGAAGTAGAGCTCATCAGTGAGTGGTCGCCGGAAGGAGATCGCCTATTTCTATTTCTGTTAGGCGATCACCCCTTTTCTGTTGTCTGATAGGAGATCGCCCTTTTCTGATGGGAGATCGCCCTTTTCTGATACGAGATCGACTGTTTGTCTTTTGCTGTAATTTTGTTTACGTTTTTGGAAAAATCTGACCGAGTATGTATTAAACTCCCTGTGAGGAGAAACTTCATTACATATATATAATTATGTTCACTTCAATATATTTGTTTACCTTTATTTTCATTTTATAAATATGAATTGTATTTTGGCGGGATGTTACATTCTCCCCCTATCAATGATGCCCGAGCAGCAAGTCCATGTAAAGAATTTCGTGCAATGTTTCGTGTAAGAAGGCATTTTGCACGTCCAGCTAGTGAATAAACCAATTTTTGGCTACTGCAATGGTAAGGAGACACCTCAAAGTTGTTAATTTTGCTGTTGATGAAAAAGTTTCACAATACTCAACACCTTCAATCTGAGTGTACCCGTTCGTGACAAGGCACACCTTAAATCAGTCGACGCTGCCATCTTATTCATACTTTAATTTATTGACCCATTTGCATCCGATGGGTTTTTGCCTAGTAGGTAACGACATCAAGGTCCACGTTTGATTTAGCTGCAAGGCAGAAAGTTTTTCGTCCATTGCTTTTTGCGAATTTGGATCAAGGATAGCTTGAGCATAAGTATGAGGTTCTTTGGTGCCTGTGATGTTAGCAAGATATGCACTATGTGTAGAATAAAATTATGAATTAAAAAGAAAATGATGCATAGGATACCTAGTTCCGTTCTGCCAGTCTTGGGTAGTGGTTGAATGATTGGCTTGGGATCCCGTTACATAGTCTTGAAGCCAGGAAGGTGGAGTTGATGTGCGACTTGATCATCGAACAGGAAGGTCAGTTGGAGAAGGTTCGGTAATGGGTCATGGACTTCCTGGTGTGGGAGAAGAAGGTTGGTCTGCTAGAGTTTCAGGCACATTGTGAAGAGTAGGAGAAGATGGTGGATCGAGTGAATGTTGGACAAGAGTGGGTAAGTTAATGTCAATAGCAGGCAAAATATCTTGCGATGGAGGTGAGGATTGCGTCCGAGACTGTTAGCAAAATAGGAAAACACTTTCATGGAAGATGACGTCTCGACTTGTAAAAAAAGTGTCTGTGTCTATATCAAATAATTTGTATCCTTTTTTATTGTGGGGATAACCAATGAAGATACATTGTCGAGTGCGCGGATCAAATTTTTGCTTAGGAAAAACAACAGTTGCATAACAGAGGCAACCAAAAGTTTTTAGGTGAGAAAGTGAAGGTGGTTGATTATATAGCAGCTCAAAAGGTGATTTATTTTTTAGTAAAGGTGATGGCAAACAATTAATGATATATGTGGCGGTTAAAATGCATTCCCCCCAAAATTCTAATGGCAAATGGGACTAAAATAGGAGGACTCGTGTTGTATTTAAAATGTGTCTATGTTTGCGTTCTACTACTCCATTTTGTTGAGGAGTGTAGACGCAAGTGTGTTAACATTCAATACCTTTTTTGAGAAAAAAAATTACGCATTGAAATAAATTTTAATCCGTTGTCAACATGGATGATTTTAATAGATGCCTAAAATTGATTTTGTGCAAATGTAATGAATGATTCTAAGAGATGTTGGGTTTCAGACTTGTGATTCATAAGAAATAGCCAAGTATATCTAGTATAATCATCAACTATAGTGAGAAAAAAATGTTTTCCAAAATGATTTGGGTTTTATGAGGACCCCAAATGTCACAATGCAATGGATTAAATGGAGAATGAGATTTTATTGTGCTTAAAGGAAAGGGTAGCCTTGTCTGTTTAGTTTTGGGACAAATACTACAATTTTTATGAATGGAAATGAAATTTTTATTGATAGGTAGTAATGAAGATGCAAGTTGTAGATGCACATGAGAAGAATGTTTGAGACGCTTGTGCCATAAATCAAGGTCGGTCAAAATTTGAGATGCGCAAGCTTGGTTTAGAAGAGGGGACATGTAGTATAAGCCTGTGTATTGTCTACTCAAGCCAATCATCCTCTCCGTAGCCAACTCCTGCAAGACGCAACCATGTGGAAAAAGAATGACACAACAATTTAGTACACTGGTTATCTTACTAATGGACATGAGATTTAAATTAAAAGAAGGAACACAAAGAACATCTTTGAGAGTGATATTGTCATTGAATTTAATCGTGCTCGTAGATGAGATAGCTGCAGTTGAGCCTTTGGGCAGATTAACATTTGGAATAAATGATGATGAAGTGTGTGTGAAAAATTGTGAATCAGATGCAATGTGATCAGTTACTCCGCTATCCAAAATCCATGGTTTCGTAAAAGCAAAATTAATAGACGAGTTGATCCGGGCGCGGACTTGAACGTGGAGGATGTGCCTCATCACTCCTTCGTCTATCCTTCTGCAACTGTGCGTTCTGCAAGAACGCTCCAGGAATCTCCTCTGGAACTCCAATCGATGCCTGCAAAACACACAGACGGCGCCTCTAGCGGCCGTTGCAGCTCCGACGCTCAAGTCAGGCAACCGGAACACCAAATCTCTTTGTGCAATTTCTAGAGTTTTAAAACTGAGTTCTGTGTTTTCTCTTTCGTATTGCATCCCTTTGCTTGGTGTTCTTCTGTCCATTATATGGTCTTAGGGTCTACTGGCTAGTCTAGGGTTCACTTGATTACTTCTGCACTGCCAGCACCCACTTCTCTGGGCAACCTTGCGTGTGGATTTCCTCTACTTGAGTGGAAAGTCTGGCAGGATGGCCACGTGGGCGCCTCTGCACGCACTCAATCTCTGGGAACACCTTCATGGTCCACGTGTCACGCATGCAACCTCACTGGGAATTCTAACCTTGATGGGTTCTCGTCCCAACAGGATTCTGCACCCAACTGCGCCTTCCCAGCCTCATGCATGGTCGTTTCGTGACCAAGGCCACTCCCTGCCTGCGGGCGCTTTACTGATCACTAGTCGCGTTGTTCACAACGCCGTGGCCGATGTCACCTCGTCACACACCGATGACCGAGGTGTCTCTCATCTTGACCGATGACCTTGTGTCTGGCCACTACAGTATCTGAATTTCATTATCACTATGCAACGTGTATGAACGTTGTAACATCCCACCAAAATACTATTCATATTTATATAATGAAAATAAAGGTAAACAAATATATTGAAGTGAACAAAATTATATATATGTAAAGAAGTTTCTCCTCACAGGGAGTTTAATACAAATTCGGTCAATTTCCAAAACTTAAACAAAATACAGCAAAAGACAAACAGGCGATCTCCTATCAGAAGAAAAGGGCGATCTCCTATCAGAAAAGGGCGATCTCCTATCAGACAACAGAAAAAGGGGGATCGCCTAACAGAAACAGAAACGAGCGATCTCCTACCGGCGTCCACTCACTGAGGAGCTCTACATCCTGCAACCTCGTCTGCTCCCGTGCAAAAATACACGATCATCACAGGTTTAAGAAAGCAATCACAATACCAGATAAAAGGGTAAGCTAGATATTTTAAAAACTTTAAATATGAAACTTTATATCAGAAGAAAATATAAATCTTCACACCATACATACACTATATCAATTTTCAACCATCAACGTCCCCATATACCACAAACTCGTCAAGTGCCTATCCAATACATTCGATACTCATGGTTCACATGTCAGACTTTCCACTGACTCATAACATATAGACACATGACTCCACTTCCGGAAGACTCGTGCGTTGACTCAGACTCAGAGATCTGCACCTGTCATACCATACCACTGTGAAATCCACACAGGGTCGCTGTGAAATCCACACAGCCATGTGCATACATAGTCTCAATATCATCACTCTCCCGGTATGACAGGGTTAATTCATATAACAGGTCAAGCTCGTTCTCTTTCAAACAACTTACCCATACATATGAACCTCCTTCGACTCTCCACAACTGAATAACTTCATCTATGTGATTCCATTATATCAGCAGAGTCAGGATATCTCCTTCTAGACAAGCCCCTAGTCAATACACATTACACACGATCTTACACGGTATTTTCTTTCCTGAAAATACTATGCCTTGATCCCACATTCACAACAATCAATACATCATACAACACTGAATGAACGATTCAGTCACAACAACATTCATTCCACGGTTCAGATTTTCGAATATCATATGTATTTCACATTTAAATCTCAAACAGTTTCAAACAGCACTAAAACAGGGGAGTTCGAAAAACAACGCCAAACCGGCGAACTCATTCAAAAGCAGGGGATTTCGGAAACAAAGTTAAAATCGGCGACCACGTCACCCCACACATAAAAACAGAGCATTGTGAAAAGAAATATGAAAACCGGCGACCACGTCGCCCTCACTCCAGAACTTACTCGCCTAACGTTTTTATAAATGTAGAGTACTAGCTTCCCTTACCTGGACTAGCGCAAAACTCCAAGAGCTCCGAAACCCAACGAAGCTTAAAGATGCTTTCACTCTGTTTTAGTGTCCCGGTCTGGAGAACTTGCAGAGAACCTCCCAAGTGTCCAAGGGCAGTCGTCGCTCGTCGTACTGGTGCTTGAGGTTGCCTGAATCGCAGCGCGAAGGAGAGAAAAGAGAGGGATGAAGATGCACTCACTCTTTCACTCTTGAGTCACTGCAACGTTCTTTGCCTCCCCGCAGTGGGTTTTTGAATCCAAGCCTACTTGTCCACGCATGCTGCTGCCACCACCCCCTCTGCAGGAAAGCCAGAGTGTACGTTTCACTGAACAGTACGGCCACGGTTGTCTCTTGCGCATGCCAACCACTTCCCTGAACAGTACGACCGTGAGTGTCTCTTGCGCATGCCAACTTTCTGATGTCACTATTCTGAACCACCCTTTTTGTCCACGTGGCACGCGTGCAGGACATGTCATGCTGGGAGTCTGGGTCCCACTTTATTCGTGTGAAACTCGACATCGCGCGATAATCTTCCACCGATGACCGCTCGCGCGATGACTATCCACCGATGTCTCATCCTGGAGGACGACCGATGTCTCTCCCTGGAAGACGACCGATGTCTCGCCCTGGCGATGACCGCATGCTTCGCGCCCGGCGATGCCCGCATGCCTCGCGTCCGGCGATGCCCGCATGCCTCGCGCCCTGGCGATGCCCGACGACATATCGCCACGCCTTGCTGAAGGTTCTTCATCCCACTATGTTACGTCCAAGGTATCATCTCTACATGACTTGGTGACGTCGGTAGCTTCACATTTCCAAGAGTAGATCAGCACCACTCCTCGTGCGCCCATGCATGCAACACTAAGGACGATCTCTTTTGCTCAAGCATAGAGCTTCGCATGCACAGCGTATCTAAGGCTTAACCCACACCTTGATACGCGTGGTTGTTGGAACCCACTCTGGTTGATCTAGTATCCTGACCACATACTGAGTGCACTTTCGGCGATCATGTGCACCAAGCGACTGGCGATCACGTGTAATCTAGGCGACAGGCGATCATGTACTAACCAGGCGATCTCATAGTCTTCTAAACTACACTTTCCTTCCTTTTTATTTTAAATAAAAACATACTTAGAATTCATTTAAAATATATTCCTTTTTATTCCAATTTAATTTTACAGGTCCTTACAAACGTCCCCCCAATGACTCAGAGAATGTGTGATCTCTCTACTGGGTCGCGCCTCTCTCTCAGATGGTGACATACGGAGGCATGCGACTTGCATCTAACTGTACATGTGTCACACCTGAAGGGCTTCTGCGCTGCTCTCTGTGCGGCTAAGTTATCCTCTTGCGGAGTAACTTAGCGCGCGTTCTTCTCTCTGAGTGAGTCGCATGCTCCCAGGAAAGCGCCAGGTGTGGCTGGTCTGAGCACACTCACCAGGCGCATCCTGCCTGCATGATCTCACCGCACGTCCTCCGAGTGGGCATCATGCGAGGGCATGCACAACGCTCTTGCTGGGAACCTGGGTCCCAGCTTAACATGTGTTGGCAAGAACCCCAATGACCGATCACATTCTGCATGCACTAACGACCGATGGCGCTCTGCATGCACTGATGACCGATCACGCTCTTCATACACTGATGACCGATCATGCTCTTCATGCACTGATGACCGATCGGTGCCTCATTACTTTCCATGCTCTGCTTCCAGAATCACGCGAGGCTTATCTGGGGGTGGTGGCCACTCGGTGACTGACCACCGATCACGATTCTGAGTGATCTCCTCTCTGATTCACCTGCTATCTCATTCCCCGTGCCACCCTGTGACTGGTCTACGTGTTCATCTGCTGCTGACGTCATCGACTACCGATGACCGACCGGATCACGAGTTATGAGCAAACAGACCTGTAATGTTTATAAACGCTTCACTTTTACCATTATTGTTGAGCGGGTAAACAACCCTTGTCAATTGCTGAATTTGTTTGGCAATGAAGCCTTGTACAAGGTTTCCATCAGACTCGTTGATGTCATGTGGTAATGAAGAGGAATCTGCCATGTTTGTCGCCGATGAATGGGATACTTTGGGGTTATAATTGCTTCGCTGCTGTTGGTCATTGTGCCCATTGGAGTTCCATGTCCCATTATTTATGCGACACCTATCCTCCGTGTGTCCTCTTTTATCACAGTATGTGCAATGAAATTTCAAAGTACGACATTTGTCTATGGTATGACATGGTTTGTTACAGTGTACACAGGTCTTACCTTTTGATTGCTTCCAATTGGCAGATCGACCCTGCACTAGTTCTACAATTAAAAAATTCTCGTCAGGATCCGAATTCATTTGTTGTTATGCCTCTTCTTCCACAATCAGAGAGTATACTTGTTGGACATTTGGTAGAGGATTCATGATAAGAATATTGTGTTAGAATATATGGCCTTAAACAAGAGGGGGCGTGAATTGTTTATGAAAGATTTTCAAAAACATTGAAGGTACAATGAAACTCAGTGCAGAATTACAGATAAAGAAATTAAGGTAGCCAAGAATATATTTTGTTTTAAGTAAAATACAGAAAAACAATCGGTTGTTTCTTCGAAACAATCAGTTGTTTATATCAACAGATTTAAAATAACTTAAAACAGCAATTAAAAGAGTTAGGGATGAGAGAAAAACACACCAACAATTTTATACTGGTTCGCCCTACTCAAAAGGGCTACATCCAGTTCCCAGAAAACCACTGGGTTCCACTATGCAATCAATCACAGATTACACACACCACACACCAAAGTAATAACCTTGAACTGCTCAAGAAACACACTACCTTTGGCAAACCACACTACATAATTCAGAACCCCTCTGAATCTACACTTACAATCTTTTACAGAAATACAATAATCAAGGAAGAGAGAACAGAATACACCTGGGAATTACAAAGCTTCAAGATCAGAAAATACAACCCAGTCAATCCAAAGCTTGAATGAATCTTGAAAACACTTAGTCAAATCTCACTTTGATTCTCAAAACTGTTTCTTACTTTTTCAAAACTTCTAACCAACTTTATATAGACCAACATAATGGTCAAAAGCATTTAAAACAGGAGTGCATTCAATTAGAAATCATTTAATAAAGATTCAATTCAAAAATACAAAGCTGTTAGGATTTTCACAACAGACATTCGATTGTTTTATCGAGACAATCGATTGTTTTGGGTTTGACAGCTTGTCAACCAAGCCAAACACTTTTCAACCTTTTCAAAAACCTTCTAAGTATAAAACAATCAATTGTTTCGACAAAACAACAGGTTATTTTCACTTAGTTGAAAAACATTCCATTTTAAAAAGGCTTTCAATTCAAACTTGTTTTGGATTCAAACAAGGTGTGGATTACATAAAATCTACCCCTGTTCCCACCCATACATAGCAGCAACTCCACCCATCATCAAACACATAGGATTTGGATTCTTCAAAGCTCTTGATCATCCTTGATCAACATATTAGACCTAATTGTTTTGAACGAATCATTCAACCCCATGAGGAATTGCATTAATTTATCTTCTTCCTTCTCGATCTAGTGCTCCTTTGTTTGATTACAAATTATAGGTGAACGATATAGCTCGAGTTCATCCCACAACGCTTTGAGTTTGATGTAGTATGAAGCCACTGACATTGTACCTTGGGACATGGTTGCTATTGCCTTCTGAATTTGAAAAATGGCTGGCGCATTCTTCTGCCCAATTTGGTCGCGGAGATCTTCCCAAACTTGATGGGCGGTCTTCGCGTGAATTACCCATGCGGCTATCTTTGCCTTGATGGAGTGACTTAACCATGAAAGAATCATGGAATTACATTGATTCCATAATTTGAATTTGCATGGGTCTCGTGACGACATTTCTAGTGAGTCGTCAACATATCCAATTTTCTTCTTCGCTGTGAGTGCGTGTACCATTGTTGTCTTCTAGGATTGATAATTGACGTCATTCAATTTGGTCGACACTAACATATGTCCGGGTTGGTCCGAATGATGAACACAGTAGGGATTGGTTGGGTCCATGGTAGCCGACTTGGTGGCGTTACTGGTGCATTGTTTACTAGACATGATCTCTTATTTAGCGGGTAAAAATGGAGAGGCTGTCAAAGCACCAAGATCGGTGCTCTTGATGGAAATGTGCCTTCATGACCGAATTCCTTTCTTGAAATTTGGAGAGGATTGGCAGAAGCTTCAATTGAAGACATGAAAAAGGATGGCTCATATAGAGCTATGGTTTCCTTGAAGGTGCATGATAGGTAGGGAAAGTGATTGGTTGGACCATATCACTTGAGCTAGGTGAAGAAGAAGATTAAAGTGTCTATCCTAGAGAGGAAAGACAAGAGAGTGAGATGGCTAGCAATCTTGGCAGCAATTCACTCATTCATTAATCTTAGAAAAATGAGAGCCAAGCACCTCAATTTATAGTAGAGAGGGTTGAACATCTTAGAGCCAAAATTTGAAAATTCAAAATAAAACTCTCCAATGAGAAGGTGCCATGTGGAGTCATGCTTTCCATGTTTAGCTCACACCTTCCATGCTAAATCCTCTCCACTCTTAGGTTGCCATGTGGACATCCATGTGCTCCCTGCCAAGGTGATTTCCATTCTCCAATATACCCTAGACGTTTTAAGCTTACATTGGGCTTAGAGAAGCCCAATTATTACCCTAACTAGTCACTTTTAACCTTAACTAGACCTATTTTACTATTGGCCCAAATACAAGCCAAAAAACCTATGCTACTTGGCCGAAATATTTGGTCCAAATATTTTATGCTATTAGGCCCAATACAAGGCCCATGAAATCCTAGAAAACTTTATACAATTTATTTAAGCTAAATCTTGGCCCAAAAATGATGTTGACTAGTCAGCAGAAACTCAGTCTTCTTGTGTTCTTCTGACCAAAGCTTTATTTTATGTTTCGATGACTTGGAGATGTTATTGGATATGTTTGTACATTCCTTCACCTTAGAGTTGTCCTCTTGATTGGGCTTATAAAAATAAACGAAAGCCCAATTAGACCCATATTTGCAAATAAATTAATAAACAACCTCTAGGTCTTCATCCTCCTTATTATGTGGTTGTGTGTGGCTGGGGGCTCTGCCATCATTTCCTCCTTCTTGAGAGGATCTGTCCTCAGATCTACAAGGTTGATTTTGAACAACAGCCTTATTCTTGCTTTGAAAACTATGCTTGTCCTCCAGGATCAAATGTCCATCTGTTGGAGTCATCAAACAAATCAAATGAGCAGTTTCAGCAATTGTATAAAAGTCAGTCTTATTTGTTAGAATTAATGGCTTTTAAAGAAGAGGGGAATGAATTGTTTATTGGAAAATTTTCACAAATAATGGAGTGCAATGAAGATTAATGAAGAAGCATAGAAGAAGCAATCAGATCAGCCAAGAAATAGAACTGTTTTTAATTGATTCTAGAAAATCACTTGGTTGTTTATGAATCAACCAATTGTTTATATCAGCAGATTATGAAAAACATAATTCAAACATTTTTAAGGAGTGAGAGATAGAAAATTTCACACAAGAAATTATACTGGTTCACTCTTGTCTAGAGCTACATCCAGTTCTCAGTAAACCACTGAGATTCCACTATGTAATCAACCTTAGATTACAAACACACAAATAACAAAGAGGTGATCTTGAACCTCTCAAGAACACTCACCCTTTTTGATACACAAACACTACAAGTCAGAACACCCTCTAATTGTATACACCAACATGTTATCAGTTTAACAAAAAATAAAACGAATACAAGGAAGAACAGGAAATATTACACCTCATACAGAAGAATTACAGTAGTTTCTATTCCACTCTTAACCAGAGCAAAGCCTTAAGCAATCTTGCAATCTTGAAAATCTTTCTTAATCTTTTGGTAATCTGATGATGGAAGAAGGCCAAGCACAATCGCACAAAAGCCAAGACAAGGGCATCCAAAGCCACACCAAGAGCGTCTAGGGCAAGAAGAGGAGCGTCTAGGGCGATGGGAGGAGCGTCTAGGACCATTTACTAGGTCCATGGCCAAGAGACTACATGAAGACATTGACCTAGCTACAGATGGGAGAGAAAGATATTTGTACATGTTACATGAAGGCCTATCAAGAGTAGCATAGTTTTAGTTATAGTGTAAATAGCACAAACTTGATTCCATGAAGGTTTAACCTAGCTTTTGTTACGTTTCTAGAAGCTTTCCTAAAAGCTAGGGCCGACCATTTCATTTTGTTGGATGAAATTTGCATTTCATTTTGAGTACATTTGCTTAGCATTAGGTTAACCTTTATGGTCCTCCTTAGCCTATAAAATGGGTGATCTCGCCGCAGAATCAAGCGTGGAGAGATGCCTCGTCACACCTTCGTTTGGCCTTCTAATTGTGGCGCGTCCTGCAAGGAGGCTCCAGGAACCTTCGACGGGGCTCCAAGCGGTACCTGCAAAACACGCGAACGGCGCCTCTAGCGGCCGTTGTAGCTCCGACGCTCAAGTCAGGCAACGGGAACACCAAAAGGTCTCTCTCAAATCTCTCTGTGTGAGACTGTGTGTGTATGCCCTCAGTTCTCTTTGATTCGAAAACAGAGTGCCCTTGGATTTGTGTTGTGTGTCTGAGGTAAAGATTGCATACCTGGTTTGGTGTTCTTCTTCCTCATATAAACCCTGCGTAGCCCCTACAGGCTACCTCTAGGTTCACTTAATTACTCTGCAGTGCCGTTTCCACTCCCCAGGGTGCTTTGCGTGCCAGCCTTCTTCACTTGAGTGCCAGGTCTGACAGGGGAGGCCGCGTGGGTACCTTTGGACCCCTCGACTTCTGTGCCTACCTGCCTTACCTATTCTCTGGGAACATCTTCACCATCCACGTGGCAGACATGCAACCCCACTGGGAGACTCTAACTTTGATGGGTTCTCGTCCAGCAGGATTCTGCACTTAACTGCGTCTTCTCATCTTCATGCGTGGTCGTCTCGCGACTAAGGCCATTCACTGTCTCTGGGCGCTTTGCTGATCATCGATTGCGTTGTTCACATCGCGCGGCCGATGTCACCTCAACACACACCGATGACCGATGTGCTTCTTCACATCCTCGTGCTCTGCTTATGGAATCAGGCGAGGTCCTTAAGCCACGTTCTTGCTGGGAGCCTGGGTCCCAGTTTAACACGTGTTGACAAGGAAACGATGACTGATCACAATGCACCGATGACTGATCACAATGCATGTACCGATGACAGATCACTCTGAATGCACCGATGACTGATGACAATGCATGTACCGATGACAGATCACTCTAAATGCACCGATGACTGATCGGTGCTTCGTCCCTTCTCGCGCTCTTCTTCCAGGCGCTCAAGTAGGAACTGATCTGCTGGTGGCGGTCGCTCGGTAGCTGACCACTGATCGCCGTTCTTGAACGATCTCCACCCTGGTTCATCTGCCTTTACGTGCTACGCGTCACTCTGTGATTGGCTCACGTGGTCATCTGCTTCTGACGTTATCGCCTACCGATGACCGACCGGATCACAAGCCCCCCAGTCTCGAGCTGTGAACTTGTTCGCAGCGAAGAGACTAAGTGGTCTTCATTGCCAAAGGGAAGAAGGAGCTCGAAGCTGATGTACCTGAGACTAGGGCTGTTGGTGCCGACGTTCTGATAGATGGGTTCCATGGGCTGGCAGCAGGTTCACTGCGTCCTACCAGACTTGCACTCTACCCAACCTAGCCTCCACCATTCAGTGGCCGATGGCAGGCTCATTCCTCCTCCTTGAGCTTCCTCCCTTGCCACTTCTCCTTTTGTGCAATTTTTCTTGCTGCTACAAACTTGTATATAGATCTTTTACGCATAGGTTCATGTTTGATGACTGACCTGATGGCGTCTACATGCTTCGACTTGATCGTCCAAGAGCTTGTTTGGGCATGCTTTCATACTAAGAGCTTTGCTACCGACCACCGACTAGCATGTTAGCGGTCCACCGATCAGTCATCGCGCTTCAGGCTTCGCATTACTTCCGTGTCACTCCAGCGCTAAGTGCGTAGATGACCTGACCCCTGAAGATGATGCTTGTGTTTTGGGGAAGGGGACCGCTTCTTGATGACCCCTCTTGCCTCATCCTCGCTGTAGGAAGTCGAGGTGAGGACTTTCTCTGTAGTCTTAACCTTGCTGTATGAAGCAGAGGATAAGGACTTGGTTCCTTTGCCTCAACCTTGCCGTAAGGAGCAGAGGAAGAGGACTCTCTCTGCCTGCACCCCGCTGTACAAAGTCGAGGGTGAGGACTTTCTCTCGCCTGCACCCTGCTGTACAAAGTCGAGGGTGAGGACTTTCTCTGTTGCCTTAACCTTGCTGTATGAAGCAGAGGAGAAGGACTTGGATCTCTTGCCTCAACCTTGCCACAAGAAGCAGGGGAAGAGGACTTTCTCTACTGAGTGGGTGCATGCTCCCAGGGGAGCACCAGGGGTGGCTGTCTAAGCGCGCTCGCCAGGCGCATCCCTGCCTGCATGGTATCACCGTACGCCCTTTGAGTGGGCAACTCCTCTTCTTCTGGTTTGGAATCATGCGGGGTGCATGCGTAACGCTCTCGCTGGGAACCTGGGTCCCAGTCTTAACACGTGTTAGCACGACCCCGATGACAAACCTTCTTCTGGAATCATGCGAGGTGCGTGCGTAACGCTCTCGCTGGGAACCTGGGTCCCAGCTTAACACGTGTTAGAACGACCCCGATGACCAGTGAACCGACCGAGTACTTACTCCCCACATGCACCGACGGCTGATCCTACTTTGGGGCACCGATGACCGATCGAGCTCTGCTTATTGGCGCTCAAACGCGAAGGTGATGTCTTGCTACGGGGAAGGAGAGTTTTTCTTGTTGACCCCTCTTGCTTGCCCCTAGGTCATCGATCTTTAGGTCTGGTTCCTCGTGGACGTTTTCTCGAAATCTTCCCTTTCCCTCTCTTGCTTTTACTAGAACTCCCGAGTTCCCAAACTTTGGCCACCTGCACTCACTCCTGGGGTGAGGAGAACACAGGGCAGTGGTCCGTACTCGCGCCTGGGGCGAGCAGGCTCCAACCGATCCCTTGGACTTGCATCTGTGGCAAGCGGAACTTGAGACTGGGAAACATGTGCACACTTGACATACTGAAATCTTTTTTATTGGGTGGCCTCGTTAAAAACCCTCTAGGGAAAAGAGTGCCCCCTGATTTGCTTAACCATTTCTAGTAAATAGATTGAGTGCGCGAGAACGCATCTACTTTACAACTTAACTGAAGTAGAATTTTAAGTGCGTAGCGTTCCATGTCCTGGGGATAGGTGCTCCATCCAGAGTCTCCAGCCGATAAGCTCCATTCTCCAATGCCTCAACTACTCTATATGGACCCGTCCACTTTGGAGATAACTTGTTCTCCCTCTCATTGTGGTGTGCCTTCCTCATCACCAGATCGCCCTCCTGGAAACGCCTGGGCTTCACCTTGGAATTGTGTCTCCGTTCCACTCTTCTTTTGACAGCTTCCGCACTGAGCCTGGCTCCCTCTCGCACTTCGTCCAGGAGGTCCAGATTCACCTTTCGCTCCTGATTGGACTCTTCGACGACAAAGTTCAGGAACCTAGGGGAGCTCTCCTGTATCTCCACGGGGATCATAGCATCCGTCCCATAGACAAGACTAAAGGGTGTCTCTTGGGTGCTGGACTGTGGGGTGGTATGGTAGGACCATACAATTCTGGGAACCTCTTCTGCCCAACTACCCTTGGCTTTCTCTAATCTTCGCTTCAGTCCCCTAAGCAGCACTCGGTTGGCTGACTCCACCTGCCCGATGGTCTGCGGGTGTTCTACTGAGGCGAACACTTGCTGTATCTTCAGTTCTTCGCACATCTTTCTCAACTGATGACTGGTGAACTGAGTGCCATTGTCGGATACCAGCCTCTTGGGTACTCCGAAACGACAGACAATATTCTTCCAGACAAAATGCTCGACCTTCTGAGCGGTGATGTGGGCCACTGGTTCCGCCTCCACCCATTTTGTGAAATACTCGATGGCCACTATGAGGAACTTCATCTGCCTGATCGCCAGAGGGAAAGGTCCCAGGATGTCGATTCCCCACGTGTGAAAGGGCCACGGGCTATGAATGGACCTCAACTCCTCTGGGGGCGCCTTATGCCAGTCTGCATGAAGTTGGCATTGCTTGCACCGCTGAGCGTACTTCACACAGTCTTCTTTCAGCATTGGCCAGTAATACCCTGCGCGGAGGATTCTACTTGCCAAAGCGCGACCACCGACGTGGCTTCCGCATATCCCTTCGTGCAACTCTGACATGAGTCTGGTGCATTGCTCTCCATGCACGCACATTTGTACTGGGTGGGAAAAGCCAAATCTAAACAAGTTCCCATCGATTAGAGTAAACTTACTCGAGCTCTTTTTTATCTTCTTTGCCTCTGTTGGGTCCAGTGGGAGCACACCATCCTCTAGGTACAACTGGTACGGCGTTATCCATGTATCGGGCCCCTTGACAGCGCAGACTTCCATCGCCTCATCGGTCCTTGCCGGTCGCGCCCTCACCCTCGGTGCTTTCAGCGTTTCTTGAGTCAGGGACCGATGACCGATCGCCAGACGCTCCACCGACTTGGATACTTGAAGTACTTGATTATCAGATACGAACGCTCGTGGCACCTTTAAAGTCTCTTGAATGACGGTCCTCTGTTTTCCCCCCTTGCCTGAGCTGGCCAGCTTGGCAAGCAGATCTGCTCTGGCATTTTGCTCACGGGGGACATGTATCAGCTCGAACTCATCGAAGGACGTCTTCATGAGCTGGACGTACTCCAGGTAGGCTGCCATCTGAGGATCTTTCGCCTGGAACTCCCCTGTAACTTGCCCAGTGACTAGCAATGAGTCACTCTTAGCCACCAGACTTCTTGCTCCCATTTCTTTCGCCAGCAACATTCCTGCGATCAGGGCTTCATACTCTGCCTGATTGTTGCTAGCCTTGAAGGCAAAGTGAAGGAATTGTTCGATCAGCACCCCGTTCGGACCTTCCAGAATGACTCCAGCGCCGCTTCCCTGCTGATTGGAGGAGCCATCCACTGACAAGACCCATCGGAAAACTACGCCTTCTGCAGGTGTCGCGACCGGCGACAATTCAACCATGAAGTCGGCGAACACCTGCCCCTTGATTGGTCCTCGGGGCTCGTACTGGATGTCGAATTCTGAGAGTTCCACAGCCCACTTGACCATCCTCCCTGCTACGTCTGGTTTTTTCAACACGTTCTGGATGGGCAAGTCTGTCATGACCACTATGGTGAAGCTGTGGAAATAGTGTCTGAGCCTTCTAGCTGAAAAAACTACTGCCAGTGCTGCCTTCTCCAGGGTCTGATACCTCGTTTCCGGGCCTCGCAGCACCTTACTTACAAAATACACAGGTTTCTGGATCCGATCCTGCTCTTGTACCAGGACCGAGCTGACCGCCCTCTCTGTCACAGCAAAATACAGGCGAAGAGGGGTGCCCATTTGTGGTTTACACAATACTGGTGGGCTCGCCAGATACTCCTTCAGCTTCAAGAAGGCTTCTTCGCATTCTGGTGTCCACACAAATCTACTGCTGCGCTTGAGACATTGGAAAAACGGATGACCCTTCTCTCCTCCAGCAGACATGAACCGTGACAAGGCGGCCAACTGACCAGTGAGTTGCTGCACCTCCTTCACCGTCGCTGGGCTCCTCATTGCCACGATTGCCGCGCACTTCTCCGGGTTTGCCTCAATTCCACGCTCTGTTAGGAGGAAACCCAAGAACTTGCCAGCCTCCACACCAAAGATGCATTTCTCAGGGTTGAGCTTCAACCCATACTTGGCGATGGTGGTGAAAAGTTCCTCCAGATCAACTACATGGTGCGCCTTCTCCCGCGACGTGACCACCATGTCATCCACGTATGCATGCACGTTCCTTCCAAGCATGGGCGAGAGCACCCTATCCATAAGTCTCTGATAGGTAGCTCCTGCGTTCTTCAACCCGAATGGCATTACCTTGTAGCAGTAGCAGGATCGTTCCGTCATGAAAGCAGTCTTGCACTCGTCCACGGGGTGCATCCTTATCTGGTTGTAGCCTGAGAAGGCGTCCAGAAAGCTGAGGAGCTTCCCCCCTGACGCGCTGTCCACCAATGCATCTATGCTAGGGAGAGGGTAGGAGTCCTTGGGGCAGGCCTTATTGAGATCAGTGAAGTCCACACACATCCTCCACTTGCCATTTGACTTCTGCACCAGTACCACGTTTGCCAGCCACTCGGGGTACTGAATCTCTCTGATATGCCCAGCAGCAAGGAGCTTCTGTGTTTCGTCATGGATCACCTTCTTCTTCTCTTCATTGAAACTCCTTCGCCTTTGGCGCACTGGGCGCGCCTTGGGGTCCATTGACAGGCGGTGGCAAAGGAAATCAGGGTCGATTCCCGGCATGTCAGAAGCTGACCACGCAAAAGCACCCATGTGCTTCTCAATCACACAGGCGATCTGTGATCGGTCTTCCGCAGTGAGCGATTCCCCCAACTTAAACCTTTTTCCCCTTATCTCCACCTCCTTCCATCCCTCAGCAGGATGGGACCTCCTTTCATGGGCGACGACCGCCCTGGCGATGTCTAACTCGCGAGGATCTATCACGTTTCCTGCTTCCGCTTCGACTTGAGCTACCAGAGAGCCCCCCAGCATAGCATCCTCCATTACCTGATCTGGCCGTGCCCCACGAACCACCGATCTGTCCTAGAGCACGCCTGCTGGCGGTGTTGTAGTGACATGGCAGATGCTTCTCTTCTGCTTGAGGCTGTTCTCATAACAGCGCCTAGCCTCAGCCTGATCTGACTTGATGGTAATGACAGCCCCTTCCACCGATGGCAGCTTCAACTTCATGTGCCTCGTCGATGACACTGCGCCCAACCTGTTAAGCGTGGGTCTTCCCGACAAGATATTGTATGCAGATGGGGCATTCACCACCAAGAACTTTATCTTCTCTGTGCGGGACGCCACTCCATCGGTAAACGTCGTCCTTAGCTCTATGTAGCCCCGCACCTCGACCTGGTCTCCCGTGAAGCCATACAGACACCCATCATATGGCCTCAACTGATCGGGGGACAGTTGTAACCTGTTGAACGTTATCCAGAACATGACGTCCGCTGAGCTTCCTTGGTCTACGAGCGCCCTGTGCACTCGTCTTCCCGCTGTCACCAGGGTGATGACCACCGGGTCGTTGTTGTGGGGTATTACGTCTTGCAAATCAGCCTTTGTGAAGGTAATGTCCACCTCGGGGAAATGGCCTTCATCTACCGAGTCCACGGCCATCACCGACCGTGCGTACCTTCTTCTCTGCGACCTGGAACACCCTCCACCGGAAAAACCTCCCGCAATGGTCATCACCTCCCCATGCACAGGGATTTCGTGTTGTTGATCCCCTGCTTGGGACCCCGAAGCGCGATCACCCTGCGCTCCCCGTAGGTAATCGGTCAGGAGGCCTGACTTCACCAACTCAGCGAGTTGACGTCCCAATGCCAGGCAGGTGCGGAGTGTGTGTCCATAAGCATGATGGAAATCACACCACTCATCCTTCTTCCTTCCAAGTACCTTGTTAGTTTTCTCTGGTACTCGGAGCCTTGCAGCCACGGCGGGGATGGCGATCAGCTCTGCCAACTCTACAACGAAATCGTACCTAGGGGGTGCGTTGTGCTCCCTTGCACGCCCCTTGACCTGGTCTTTCCTGGGTGTATAGGGATGAGGCCTCCCTTGCACCCTCTTTCCTTCCTTGGCCTCATACACCCGCGCCTGTTGCTGTTGCTTCCCATGACCCCCGCGTGGCTTAGATGGTGCAACACTGCTTCTCTTCTCGGAGACTTCTGTCTCCGCTACTATGTGCGCCACCGCTCGTTGCCGAATCTCAGCAAAGGTGGCAGGGTGGCTCCTGATGAGCGATTCGCCGAAAGGGCCAGGTAGCACGCCTTTCTTGAATGCATGCACCAGCATGCTCTCATCCTTACTGGGCAGTCTCACCACCCGCGCACCAAAGCGGTTGAGGAAGTCCTTCAGCGATTCACCCTGGTTCTGGCGCACGTCGAACAGGTCGTAAGCTACCACCGGCGGCGCTTTGTTGACTATATACTGCTCCGTGAACAGCTTTGAGAACTGATGGAAGGAGGTGATGTGGCCCTCCGGCAGGCTCACGAACCACTCCATAGCCACTCCGCTCAGCGTGCTCATAAACATTTTGCAGTACACTGCGTCTGAACCTCCAGACAGCATCATCTGAGTGTGGAAGGCTGTCAAATGCGCCTCTAGGTCTTCCACCCCTGTGAACGACGCCTTCACTCCCACCAAGTTAGGGGGCACCACCGTGTTCATGATCTCGGGGGAGAAGGGCATGGGAAATGCTCTAGGGGGCGACGGCGGCATCGACGTTCTGTCTTCGGATATGCGCTCATTCTGCGCCTGCAGCTCCCTACGCAACTCCTCGTTCACGCGGTTCAACTCTTCATTCCTGCTGTGCGATGCAGTCAGCTCTGCATGCATCTTCTCCTGCTCAGCTCTCGATGCCGCGACGTTCTCTTGCAACGCGCGCATCATCTCCATGACCTGCGCCATGGTCACAGTTCCTTCACCAGCAGGTGGTGGAGGTGTCGTTTGTCTGGCTCTTCTACTCATCTGTGCGATTTCTATCCTCGTTCTTGTGTATGGGGGCTTCGTTTTACTTCGGGCCCCACGGTGGGCGCCAAATGATCTCGCCGCAGACTCAAGCGTGGAGAGATGCCTCGTCACACCTTCGTTTGGCCTTCTAATTGTGGCGCGTCCTGCAAGGAGGCTCCAGGAACCTTCGACGGGGCTCCAAGCGGTACCTGCAAAACACGCGAACGGCGCCTCTAGCGGCCGTTGTAGCTCCGACGCTCAAGTCAGGCAACGGGAACACCAAAAGGTCTCTCTCAAATCTCTCTGTGTGAGACTGTGTGTGTATGCCCTCAGTTCTCTTTGATTCGAAAACTGAGTGCCCTTGGATTTGTGTTGTGTGTCTGAGGTAAAGATTGCATACCTGGTTTGGTGTTCTTCTTCCTCATATAAACCCTGCGTAGCCCCTACAGGCTACCTCTAGGTTCACTTAATTACTCTGCAGTGCCGTTTCCACTCCCCAGGGTGCTTTGCGTGCCAGCCTTCTTCACTTGAGTGCCAGGTCTGACAGGGGAGGCCGCGTGGGTACCTCTGGACCCCTCGACTTCTGTGCCTACCTGCCTTACCTATTCTCTGGGAACATCTTCACCATCCACGTGGCAGACATGCAACCCCACTGGGAGACTCTAACTTTGATGGGTTCTCGTCCAGCAGGATTCTGCACTTAACTGCGTCTTCTCATCTTCATGCGTGGTCGTCTCGCGACTAAGGCCATTCACTGTCTCTGGGCGCTTTGCTGATCATCGATTGCGTTGTTCACATCGCGCGGCCGATGTCACCTCAACACACACCGATGACCGATGTGCTTCTTCACATCCTCGTGCTCTGCTTATGGAATCAGGCGAGGTCCTTGAGCCACGCTCTTGCTGGGAGCCTGGGTCCCAGTTTAACACGTGTTGACAAGGAAACGATGACTGATCACAATGCACCGATGACTGATCACAATGCATGTACCGATGACAGATCACTCTAAATGCACCGATGACTGATGACAATGCATGTACCGATGACAGATCACTCTAAATGCACCGATGACTGATCGGTGCTTCGTCCCTTCTCGCGCTCTTCTTCCAGGCGCTCAAGTAGGAACTGATCTGCTGGTGGCGGTCGCTCGGTAGCTGACCACTGATCGCCGTTCTTGAACGATCTCCACCCTGGTTCATCTGCCTTTACGTGCTACGCGTCACTCTGTGATTGGCTCACGTGGTCATCTGCTTCTGACGTTATCGCCTACCGATGACCGACCGGATCAATGGGGAGCCAACCTATTGTATTTTTAAGATTGAATAGAGTATTGTTATGCTGCCCAAATTGTGCCATACATTACTCTTTGCCTAACTCTTAGGTTTTAATCTTCATTCCATCACTACCCAAGGGGCTGGCCGAACCTCCCCTTTTCCCCACTCATCATGCACCTTCAAGGCACTCATGCTTCCTAGGAAGGCCTTGCTCACCTCCTCCACAAGCTTCCGCAAATATCACCACCAAGGAATTCCAAAACCCAAAGAAGAGCTCATAGGAATGTCATCATCTGATCTCTTTTTCTTTAGAGATGTAAACATCAGTTATATAGCCTAAAAAATAGCTATTTAAGACTTTTAATCAAAGGCCAAAATAGTTTGAAATCAAGGAAAACAAATTTACCAGACTTAACCAAATTTGTTAAGGTTTTTCAAAAAAACAATCGATTGAAAACTCGATTCAACCAATTGAATTGGTCTTGACTATTAGGTCAGCCAATTTCATCTTTTTCAAATCCTTTTCAAAAACACTAAGTGTAAAATAACCGATTGAAACGATAAATCAACAGGTTGTTTTTCATTACTTTGAAAAACACTTTTCTTTTGAAAGAACTTGATTGATTCAGTTTTGGATTAAGCCATGGGTGGATTTACAAATTCTAATCTACCCAGAACCCATGCCCACAAGCAGCAACCCAACCTTCAAGCAATCTTCATGGATTTGGAGACATCAAAGCTTTAAGTTCAATATTATTAAGTTGTCATTCCTCTTGCTTTTCTATTGTTTTTGGCAACTTTTCACAAGATTTCTTTAGAGAGGAGTACATAATTTTATTTTCTAAGTTTTTCCTCCCTTGTTCTAGATTTTTATTACTAGACTCTTTAGACACTACCTTTTGTTCTAGAAGAGCAGTGATTTTTCAGTTTTTATTTTCTGTTTTAATCTTATTTGACCATCTAACACCTGAGAAGGTGTTAAAGGATAAAAAAGACATTTATTTTTTTCATGTGTGAAGGTAATCTCATTGGTACGACCATTATGCATGGAGTTTTTAGCAAATTGCCATGGTCGTCTCAATAAGACATGACAAGTTTCCATAGGCACTACTTCACATAAAATTTTATCTTTATAGATGCCTACAGATAACTCGACCTTCACTTGTTGGTGATACCTTAGCATATAGTCAAAATAAATTACTACATATTTACCTATGCAATTTCTAAGGACATGATTCATAAACCTCATGAAAGTGCTAGGTGCATTAGTGAGTCCAAAAGACATCACTAACCACTCATATAGTCCAAATTTGGTCTTAAAAGCAGTTTTCCATTCATCACCCTCTTTAATTCTAATTTGGTGATATTCGCTTTTAAGGTCAACTTGGAAAATATAGTGGACCCATGCAATTCATCAAGCACATCATCAAGTCTAGGAATTGGATGCCTATATTTGATGGTGATGTTATCACAACATATTCTCCACTTGACTTCTTTCTTGGGCACCAACAAAACAGGTACAACACAAGGACTTAGACTCTTTTGAACCGAATCCTTCTCTAATAATTCCTAAACTTGTGATTCTATCTCCTTAGTCTCCTCAGGATTAGTTCTATAAGTCGGTCTATTTGGTAGACTAGCTCTTGGAACTAAATCTATTTGGTGTTTTATACCCCTAAAAGATGGAAGTCCAATGGGTCCTTCCTTAGGGAATATATCACCAAATTCTTTTAAAAGTCTTTTGACATGAGGAGGTAGCTCACAAACTTCAGAAAGTGTGATAGTGCAAGCAAGTGTTCCTTTACATAGAAGAAGGCCTGAAGATTGTTCAGATAGAAGTATCTTTTCAATTTTATTTTCAAATTTTTCTTCTTTCTAAATGACCTTGTGGGAAGGAACACTCTTCTCCCACGCCTCAGCTTAAGGTCTTTTTCTTAATTTTCTAATATTTTCTTTTTTTTTTCTCATTTTCTATTTTTTGTTTCATTTGTACTTGGTCCTTTACCACTTGTGAGGGTGTTAAAGGATAAAGTACAAACTTTTTTTTCCTATGAGTAAAAGTAATCTTGTTGGTAAGACCATTATGCATAGCTTTCTTATCAAATTTTCATGGTCTTCCCAATAAGATATGGTAGGCCTCCATGGGTACTACATCACATAAAACATCATCTTTGTAATTTCTCACAGAAAGACTGACTTTTACCTACTTATCTGCAGTTAAGTCCCCATCTTCATTCAACCATTGAAGTTTTGTAAGGTTTTGGGTGGGGTATAACTTGTAGATTAAGCTTTTCAACCATCCTAGTGCTGCAACAATTACAGCAAGATCCACTATCCACAATGAGAGAACAAATGTTTTCTAAAACTTTACATCTTGTATGAAAGATGTTCTCTCTTTGTGTTTCATGGTTCAGGCTAGGTTGATTGTTGAAGGTTCTTCTAATCATCATTAATTCCCCCTCATAAGGATATGCTCCCTCACTTTTCTCTTTTTTCTCTTTCCCGCTAGACTCATCATCTTGGCTACTATATTCATCACTCCCTCTTAAAATCATGGTTCTCCTATTTGGGCATTGGGATGCTATGTGACCTCTACCAAGACACTTAAAACATTGGATGTCTTTACTGCGGGGTTGTGAGGTAGACACATCTTTTCCTACACTTTTGGGAGTTTCTTTGGGTTTATCTTTTGAAAGAATATCCTCCCTTTCTCTTTTATACTCTTTTTTAGGATAAGAGTTAGAGTAAGAACTCTCCTTGCAACTTGACCCTTTCATCAAATTCTGTTGCTCAACTTTTATGCAAAGTTGGATCAAGTCATTCAAGTCCCTATAGGGCAAGAGTTCCACTTTATCTCTTATCTCAAGATTGAGACCACTTAGGAACCTAGCAATAGTGGTGGTTTCTTCCTCCCTAATAGAGGCTCTCATCATATAAAGCTCCATTTTCTGCCTATACTCCTCTACACTCACACTTTTTTGTTGGAGTTTTTGGAGCTTGTCCATTAACTCTCTATCGTAGTATGAAGGAATATGTCAGCGTCTCAAGGCTCCCCTAAGGTCATTCCAATATTCTATGGGAGGGTCCTTGTGGATGCGTCTATCTCTCTCTAGGGATGTCCACCAATACATAGCATTCCCTTGGAAACTTAAGGTGGCTAGGGGTACTTTCCTCTCCTCACTAACATGGTGACAAGCAAAAAGTTGTTCTACCTTCATCTCCCAATCTAGATAGGTTTCAACATTTTCCTTCAAATAAAAATGAGGCAAGTCTACCATAGTCTCCTCTGGGTGTTCCCTTCTAGTTCTCCTAGGTACAGGTTAATAATATTCATTCATTCTTAGACTCTCCTCAGCATGTGAGTCACTTGACCTAGAACTAGATGTGTGTGAAGATCTTTTTATTTTTCTTATGTATTCATCCTTTTCTTTAACAAGTTTCAACTCCTCTTCAATTAGAGCAAGATGGGCATCTCTTTCTTTTTTCTCTTCTAAGATTTTGTTCCTGTTGGTTGACCTGGTCGCCAGTAGACTTCTGCAGGCGAGCTCTGACTCTGTGTTTCCTTTGCTGAAATCTGCACTTTCCTTAATGGTTGGGTTGTTGTACCTATTGAGACAGAGGGTGATGGAAGAAGCCTAAGCTCAGGCCCAACAACTAGGTCCATGGCAAAGAGGATTCAAGAAGAGTGGGACTCTGCTACTGATGGCAGAGAAACTTTTCTCTACATATTCAAAGACCCTTCAGAGGACTACAAGGAGTAAAGCCCAAGCCATGGGAGCTGAGCATAAATTAATTTTAGTTTATTTATAATTTCAGTAGAGTAGGGTTCATTTAGCACAATCGGGGGTGTATTTAACAATTTAGCTTTTACCTAGGCCTTTTAGGGTAGGAATGTAGCCCTACCTTCTAGAAGCATGCTAAGGGGCTGCATTGACCTTTAGTCAACACCCTAGCAGCCCCCTCTTTTATGTATTTCCCATCCTACCCTTGTTCCTTACTCTCCAAGGCACCATCTCCTATAAATAGGATGCTTTGGCTCATGTTTTTTTAAGATCAATTTATATGAGAAATGCTGCTAAAATTATGCTAGCTTCTACTCTTTGTCTAGTCTATCTAGGTTAGACACTTTGATCTTTATCTTCATCTTCCTCCAAGTGATTTGGCCTAACCTATCACTCTCCATACCTTTCATGCACATATAAGGAACCCATAGCTCTATATGATCCATCCTTGACCCATATCATCCATAGCTTCCACCATCTTTTTACCTCATATTTCAAGAAGAACAAATGGTCAAGAAGAGCAACCCATCATTTGGTATCTAGAGCTTTGGTTCTTCAAGAGATAAGTGTTCTCTTCATTTTAGTTTTGAGTCTTCTTCTTTATTCCATGTTGTTCATCATATCCTTAAATGTCTTGCTGTTTTTAATTTCATTTTAAGTTGGTGTTGCTGTTTTTAAATTTCTATTTGGTATTTTGGTTCAACTTGATCTTGAACTTCCATTTTCAAACTGTTTTAGGTTTCTTTTGTGTTGGCTGTTTGTTTTTATTTTATTTGAGTCTTATTGATGTTTTTAATCGGTGCAAAGTGTTTGTAGTTGAGTCATTTTGATTTTTGAATCCATACAAGTTTTGTCCAAGTCATGTTCATCCTACAATGTCATAAATTCCAAGTGGTGCCTTTTATTGTTGATTTGGTTGCTTGATTTTGTTTTGAGTGCAGTTTATATTTCTGTTTTTGAAGCTTTGGTGCCTTTTATATTTTCATATTTGAGTTCATACTTGTGTGTTAGTTCCATACAAGTTCGTTTCCAATCATTTCCATTGTGTTTTTGAAGTTTCTTTACCGTTTTCTAATTCCAAGTTAGGATTTCTCTGTTTTCACTGCTACTGTGCTGGCTGGAATCTTTCCCAGAAATTACATTTGTTGGTAAAAAATTCTGAAATTTTGGATTTGAGTAGTTTGATGTGTTAAGAAAAATTGAAAAAAAGAAGCACATCAAAATTCAAAATACAAAAAAAAATTATAAATGAAATACGAACAGAGTGCAAAAATCCTGACTCTGAAAAAACGCTGACGCGGCAGTGATTTCGGAAAAATTATTACAATTATTTGGCTCACTTTTTTGGTGAAATTCCAACGCCTATATTGAGCTAAAACATTGAAGTTTCTGTGGTTAAAATTTCAAGCTCAAATTTGAAGTATTCTGTCTAGCATAAAATTGGAAAGTTCTGAAAAATTTTACACAAAAAATTCTGTAGTGCTGTTTTGGTTTTATTCATCTATTCTAGTTCCATTCACTAGGATTCCACTTTATGTGCTACCTTTTCTTGTGTGCCTTAATTTTTTGCTTGTCAAATTTTATTGAATACTCTTTCAAGTCTTGTCAAATATCAACTCCATTTGCAGTAGTCCTTGATTTTAAATTTGAGTTTTGTTGCTTTAAAACTTGTTTGACCTCTCTTTGGTGGATTTGACCTAAAAAGTGCTTTGGTGAGTGTGGATCTAAAATTTTGTTTTGGTGAAATCTGTTCCGGTCGGTCATCGGTAGTCGATGACATCAGCAGCAGTTGACCACGTGGACCATTCACAGAGTAACACGTGGTAGAGGATAGCAGGCGAAGCAGAGAGGCGATCACTCAGAATGGTAATCGCCTGTCGCCTGTGATGTTGAGTAATCGCCTATCGCCTTGAGGTGAGTAATCGCCTGTCGGCTGAGGATGAGTAATCGGTCATCGCCGGTATGGATGAGTAATCGCCCAGATTGCACATGATCGCCGTGTGTCAAGGTTGGGAGATCAGGTGGTCAGCAAGTCGCCGAAAGAGCACATCGCCGGGTGTTTGAGAAGACTTGGCATGCACTTGTTGTATGGTCTAAGTACAGAGGATAAGTGGCATATCTGCCACCATGTGAAGTGCGAGCTGCAATGCCCAGTGTAGCCTGCGTACTAAGCTACTCCTTGTGTGGATAACTTAGTCGCAGGGGCACAGTGGAAGTAACGTTTCAGCTGCAGACACTCCAGATGATGACACGTGTACGACCAGATGTTATCCACGTGTCAGGAGGAATAACCGTCAGGAGAGAGAAAGACTCAGGTATATATACAAACTCTTAACGAAATTTAAGGGAGAGGTTCTTAAGATTTTCATAGCTCACACATCTGAGAGTTTCAGTCACACACGGGTCTCACAGAGAGATTCAGAGATAGTTTTAGTGTTCCTGTTGCCTGACTTGAGCGTCGGAGCTACAACGGCCGCTAGAGGCACCGTCTGTGTGTTTTGCAGGCAGCGTTTGGAGCTCCGGCGGTGATTCTTGGAGCGTTCCTGCAGAACAGAGGGCTAGACGAAGGAGTGACGAGGCAGTCCTCCACGTTCGAGTCAAGCGGCAGGATCAAAATCCATATCACTAAAGAGGAGCTGGATTAAAGATTTAAGGTTGAATAACCTAAGGAGACAAAGCAAGGGACAGCAGCAACCTCATTGAAAAATACACAAATATACACAAAGGAGCTACAAGTGAAGGAGTGCATAGAATAGGACTTTAAATTTTTGTGCATCAAAATTTTTTAACCTAATTTCTTTGTTTTTCTTTGAGTTGTAATTTGCAAGGACATTGATTAATTAGTGGATTAATACGTCTTAGACGGTGAGTGTGTCTTCAAGGTTCCAAAGTGCCAAGAAGCCTCACCTTAGGATTCGACTAGTTTTTAAAGCTTTCTAGATAGCAATTTTCATTTGTGTTTTATTACTTTACATAATTTTTTCTTGCATAAAAAATTTTGTTTTTATCTTTGATTGTGCTCTAAGTAAATTGCTTAGAGAAAGGTTTGTGAAAGTGTTGTGGGATAGTATCTGGCTAAGGAAAGGCTTGGTACTTAAGAGATCCTATTGATCCACCTCCCTTTCCTGGGAAATTACCTACTTCACTCCACTTATCTTTCTTTTTGAAAATTACTTTTATCACAAACCCTAAACATGTCTACTCATTCTTCAAGTCATAGTGAAAGTGACAGAAAATCCACAAAATCTCTTTTGAAACAATTGGCTAGAGATTTTCAATCACTATCACTAAGACAATTGCAACATGAGGCTCAACTTTTTGGAAGATAAAAAAGAAAGAGATGCCCATCTTTCACTTTTGGAAGAGGAGTTGAGGATTGTTAGAGAAAAAGATGAATACATTCGAAAATTAAAAAAATCACATGCATCTAGTTCTAGGTCAAGTGACTCACATGTTGAGGGGAGTCTGAGCGTAAATGATTATTATCAACCTCCACCTAAAAGAACTAGGAGAGAAAGCCACCCAAAAGAGACTAGGGTAGACTTACCTCATTTTTATGGAAAGGAAAATGTTGAAACATACCTAGATTGGGAAATGAGAGTAGAACAACTTTTTGCTTGCCATCATGTTAGTGAGGAAAGGAAAGTACCCTTAGCCACTTTAAGCTTTCAAGGAAATGCTATGTATTGGTGGATAGCCCTAGAGAGAGATAGGCACCTCCACAAGGACCCTCCCATAGAATATTGGAATGACCTTAGGGGAGCCTTGAGACGCTGCCATATTCCTTCATACTACGATAGGGAGTTAATGGACAAGCTCCAAAGACTCCAACAGAAAAACATGAGTGTAGAGGAGTATAGGCAAAAGATGGAGCTCTACATGATGAAAGCCTCTATTAGGGAAGAAGCCACCACCACCATAGCTAGGTTCCTGAGTGGTCTCAATCTTGAGATAAGGGATAAAGTAGAACTTTTGCCCTACAGGGACTTGAATGATTTGATCCAACTTTGTATAAAAGTTGAACAACAAAATTTGAGAAAGGGATCAAGTCGCAAGGAGAGTTCTTACTCTAACTCTTATCCCAAGAGAGAGTATAGAAGAGAAAAAGAGGATAGTCTTTCAAAGGATAAATCCAAAGAAACTCCCAAGAGTGTAGGAAAAGATGTGTCTACCTCACAACCCCACAGTAGAGACATCCAGTGCTTCAAGTGTCTTGGTAGAGGCCATATAGCATCCCAATGCCCAAATAGGAGAACCATGATCTTAAGAGGGAGGGATGAGTATAGCAGCCAAGATGAAGAGTCTAGTGGGGAAGAAGAGAAGGAAAGTAGTGAGGGGGCATATCCTTGTGAGGGAGAATTAATGATGATCAGAAGAACCCTCAATAATCAACCTAGTGTGAACCATGAAACACAGAGAGAGAACATCTTTCATACAAGATGCAAAGTTTCAGAAAACATTTGTTCTCTCCTTGTGGATAGTGGCTCTTGCTGCAATTGTTGTAGCACTAGAATGGTTGAAAAGCTTAATCTACAATTAATACCTCATCCAAAACCTTACAAACTTCAGTGGATAAATGAAGATGGGGAATTGACTGTAGATAAGCGGGTAAAAATCAGTCTTTCTGTGGGGAACTATAAAGATGAGGTTTTATGTGATGTAGTACCCATGGAAGCCTGCCACATCTTATTGGGAAGACCATGGCAATTTGACAAGAAAACCATCCATAATGATCTTACCAACGAGATAACTTTTACCCATATGGGGGTGAGGATCCTATCCATTAACCTCCGATAGGTCGCACTAGCGTTCTTCAACCCAAAAGGTACGCGTTCTTCAACCCAAAAGGCATTATCTTATAGCAATAACTGGAGAGCTCTATCATGAAGCATGAAGGTAGTCTTGCTCTCATCTCGGGGATGCATGCAGATTTGGTTGTATCCTGAGAACGCGTCTAGAAAATTAAGGAGTTGGCAGCTTGATGCGCTATCTACCAAGGCATGAATACTAGGTAGTGGATGTGAATCTTTTGGGCAAGCCTTATTCAGATCCGTGAAGTCAACACACATCCTCCACTTCCCGTTGACTATCTTCACCTGTACTACATTTGTCAACCACTCAGGGCATTGAATTTCCCTTATGTGGCCAGCACTTAACAACTTCTGAGTTTCTTGCCTGATGACCAAGCGTCTCTCCTTATTGAACTTCCTTCGCCTTTGTATTACAGGCATGACTTTCGGGTCCATTGTGAGCCGATGACATAGAAAGTTAGGGTCGATACCGAGCATGTCTGAAGCAGACCATGCAAAGGCATTTAAATGTCGTGAGATTACTCCGGCAATCCTGTCTTGCATCTCTAGGCTTAGAGATTTGTCAAGCTTAAACTTTTTTCCTCCAATCTCCCTTTCCTAAACCTCACCAGCAAGCTCAGATCGCCTATCAGTGGCAATCTCTACACGAGTGGTGTCTTCAGTTTCCTGAGGTTGGGTGGCAATCATGCATACCCCTCTCTTAGTTTTTAAACTATTTTCATAGCACTTCCTTGCTGCCTTCTGAGCAGACTTAATAACGATGATACCTCCCTCTTGGGAAGGTAGTTTCATCTTCATGTGTCTTGATGAGGCCACAACATCTAACCTGTTCAGGGCAGGTCTGCCCAAAAGGATGTTGTATGTCGAAGGAGCATTAACAACCAAGTATCTGATGTTGGTAGTACGAGATGAGGTGCCATCTGTGAATGTCGTCCTCAGCTCCACATGCCCCATCACCTCTACTTGGTCCCCTACGAACCAATACAAACAGCCATCATAAGGTCGCAACTGATCTGGCGACAGCTGCAGTTTATTGAATGTCGACCAGAACATCATGTCGGCCGAGCTCCCCTGGTCGATGAGAACCCAGTGCACCTTTCTTCCCACGATGACCACCGAGATTACCACTGGATCATTATCATGTGGGACCACGTCCCTCAAATTAGCTCAGGTAAAGCAGAGGTTGGGCTCAGTTGGCTTATCTGACCCTCAAGTCCCTACAATCATCACCTCCCTTGCATACCTTTTCCGCGGAGAGGCGGTGCAACCTCCCCCAGAAAATCCTCCAGAGATGGTGTTGATATCACCATGGATAGGCACCTCGTGCCTTTGTTCCTCTGTTGGCATCTGCTCCTTTGATCCCTCCTGACCTCCCTCCATATATTCCTGTAGGAGGCCTTCCTTCAACAGTTCCGCTAATTGGTAGCCGAGAACTATGCAATTTTCCACATTATGCCCAAAAGCCTTGTGAAATTCACACCAAATATTCTTACTTGGCCCCAAAATCCTATTGGCTTTTTGGGGGAAACTCAACTTATCTGCCACAGCTGGTATGGCAAGCAATTCTTTGTAGGACACTTTGAATTTAGGTTAGAAAGGTCGATTGTCCCCTATCTTAGATCTAGACTGGTGTTTTTTTGACTCATAGGGTGCACGTCGTGCCGACGACTTCTTCTTTGTTGTAGTCTCGTGCACCCTCATAGGTTGGGTGCGACTGCTATCGCAGGGCTTAGCCTGCCCAACGCTCGTGTTCCCATGCTTCATTGACACAACTTCTTCAGAGGCGACGTGGGCAATAGCTCGTCTCCTGATCTTGCCAAAGGTATTTGCCTGATTCCTTATTAAGGAATCGCTGAATGGCCCTGACACGACCCTCTGCTCAAAGGCGTGGACCATCAAAGCCTCATCCTAGGTGTGGAGCCTTACCACGAATGCTCTAAACCGGTTCAAGAAGTCCTTGAAGGATTCTCCTTGCTTCTGCTTCACTCCAAAGAGGTCGAAAGGAACAGGGTGTGGTGCCTGATTGACTATGAATTGTTCCCTGAACAATGCAAAGAACTGATCGAACGAGTTTATATGATCTGGAAGGCCAATAAACCAATGCAGCGTCATGCCTATGAATGTACCCATGAACAGCTTACAGTGCATGGCGTTTGTACCTCTTGAGATCATCATTTGAGCATGGAAGGCTGTGAGGTGGGCCTCCGGGTCTTCTGTACCTATGAATGTAATTTTGGGCGTCATGAAGTTTTTTGGTACAGCAGCATCCATGATTGCCTATGAAAACGGCATAGGAAGAGCCCTAACTTGAAGGGTTGGGCTCCATTCTCCCGTGGCACATTCTCTCAAATGCTGCAAATCCCTACACAGTTCCTCATTGGCCCTGCGTAATTCATCATTGGTTGCTCGCGAAGCATTCAGCTCGACCCTGATTTGGTCTTGCTTGAGAGCCTGCTCAGCTCAAACCTCAACCAAGAGCCTCTTCTGATCAGCCTTGGATGTCGCCACTGTCTCCTGAAGGGCAGTGACAATTTCCATGAGTTGTTGTATGATGAGGTTGTCACCTCCTTCGGATCCTACAGGACCTTGCCTTGTATTCCTCATAACTCCTGATAGCTTTTATCACAACTATGGATGAGACCTAGTTTTATCGGGCCCCATGGTGGGCGCCAAATGTTCCTGCCGATTAACCTGGTCGCCAGTAGACTTTTGCAGGTGAGCTCTGACTCTGTGTTTCCTTTGCTGAAATTTGCGTTTTCCTTAATGGTTGGGTTGTTGTACCTGTTGAGACAGAGGGTGCCCTACCAGCCTATCACACTCCGACAATTAAGTCAGTACAGGGCTTATAATAAACAAGAAGTATCTAGTTTCAACTTCAGAAAAAACGTTCCTTCACCTAGGACCTCTGGTCCCTTTTATAGCCTAGCACTAGGCTACCTCTTGTAACAAACTTCTCCTAAGAATCTTATCTCAAACAAATGCATATTCAATAACATATTCAATGGAAGACAATCCTGCTATAGTGTGTGTAATCTTATCACCTTAGGGTTCATTAAATCTTAACAGAATAACCGCCTGGATACCGATGTAACGACTTTCGGGGTGCAATCTGTTTTCAAGTACATTTACATGCTTTCGCGTATCACTATGCCATGCATATGCCATTACGTATCATGTATACAGATATTCTATCAAGCCTTAACGCACTTGGGCTTAAGCTGATAGAATACATTTTACTCTTCCTAGACCCAAATGCACTATATGCACCCCTAGGCCCGTTTAACATACTTTCACTGACCTACCAGGTCTTATACACGAAAGATTATACCAATGCATGAATGAGAATTAATATGCACACACTTGAGCCCAGTCACGTAATTCTCTCCCCCAACGACTGAGCTGACCTGCCTTTTTGTAGGCGTCGATGTCTGATCTCCGAGAACTGAGCTCTACGCGCTCTGCTCCAATACAAATTTGAGCCTCATGTTGCAATTGTCCAAATGATAGTGATTAAAAGTCTTTAGCCAATTGTGTTAAAAGAGATTTTGTAGACCTTCTATCACTTTCACTTGGACTAGAAGTTTATGTGATGGAAGTAATTTCCAAAGAGTAAGATAGGTGGAGTGAAGTAGGTAATTTTCCAAGAAAGGGAGGTGGATCACTTAGATCTCTCAAGTACCAAGCCTTTCCTAGCCAGATACTATCCCATAACACTTTCACAAACCTTTCTCTAAGCAATTTACTTAGAGCACAATCAAGGATGAAAACAAAATTTTTATGCAAGATATGCAGAGCAATAAAACACAAATCAAAATCACCAACTAGAAAGCTTTTAAAACTAGTCGAATTCCTTAGGTGAGGCTTCTTGGCACTTTGAACCTTGAAGACACACTCATCGACTAAAGCGAATTAATGTACTAATTAATAAAAGTATTGAAAATTACAACTCAAAGAAATACAAAGAAAATTAGATCAACAATTTTTTATGCACAAAATTAAAGACCTATTCTATGCACTCCTTCACTTGTAGCTCCTTTTTGATATTTGTGTATATTTTTGTATGAGGTTGTTGTTGTCCCTTGCTATGCCTCCTTAGGATATTCAACATTGAATGTTCAATTCTACACCTCTTTAGTGATTTAGCTCCCACCAAAAAAATTTAGTTCCACTACTCACCAAAGCACTTTTTAGGTCATTTCCACTAAAAAGAGGTCAAACTAGTTTAAAGCAACAAAACTCAATATAAAAAAATAGGACTACAGCAAAGGGAATTTCTATTTGGCACGACTTGAAAGAGTGTTCAATAAAATTGACAAGCAAAAAATTAAGGTACACAAGAAAAGGTAGCACACAAAGTGGAATCCTAGTGAATGGAACTAGAATTGGATTAAGAAAACCAAAACAACACTACTGGATTTTCTGTAAAAAAAAAATCATAACTTTCTAAATTTATGTTGGGCAGAATAATTCAAATTTGAATTTGAAATTTAAACCACATAAACCTCAATGTTTAACCTCAAATTATGCGCTGGAAATTCACCAAAACAATGCGCCAATTAACTGTGATAATTTTTTCAAAATCACTGCCGCTTCATTTTTTTTTTAGTCAAAATTTTGCACTTTGTTCGTATTTCATTTATCATTTTTTTGTATTTTGAATTTCGCTATACTTCTTTTTTTCACTTTTTCTCAACACATCAAAATGCTCAAATATAGAATTTCAGAAAATTTCACCAACGGAATTAATTTTTACAAATGTTTTCAACTAGCACATAATCTGTAAAGCAGAGGAAACCTATACGAGAATTAAAAAATGATAATGAAACTTCAAAAACACAATGGAATTGGATGGAAATGAACTTGTATACAACTGACACACTATTTTGAACTCATATCTGTAAAACTAAAAAATGCACCAAAGCTCAAATTCAAAATTATAAACTGCACTCAAATCAAAATCAAGTAACCAAATCAACAACAATAAGCACTACTTGGAATTGATGACATTGTAGGATGAACATGACTTTGACACAACTTGAATTGATTCAAAAATTAAAATGACTCAAACCTAAACAAATTTGCACTGATTAAAAACATAAACAAGACTCAAATAAAACAAAAACAAAACGGCACACACAATTACTCAATAGAAACCTATAAAACTTGCAACATGGATTGTTCAAGACCAATTAAACAAAATGTACCGAATAGAATTTAAGAAAACAGTAGCACAACTAAAATTGAAATTAAAAACAGCAAGACATTCAAGAACATGATGAACAACACAAAAATTAAAATGAAAAGAAGGCATTTATCTCTTGAAGAACCATGGCTCATGATACCAAATGATGTAATGTGCCTTCATGACCGAATTCTTTTTTTCAAATTTGGAGAGGATTGGCGGAAGCTTCAATGGAAGAGATGAACAAGGATGGCTCATATAGAGCTATTGTTTCCTTCAAGGTGCATGATAGGTAGGGAGAGTGATTGGTTGGGCCATATCACTTGAGCTAGGTGAAGAAGAAGATTAAAGTGTCTATCCTAAAAAGGCAAGATAAAAGAGTGAGATGGCTAGCAATCTTGACAATAATTCACTCATTCATTACATGAGAGCCAAACACCTCAATTTAGAGGAGAGAGGGCTCAACATTTTGGAGCCAAAATTTGAAAATTCAAAATAAAACTCTCCAATGAGAAGGTGTCATGTGGAGTCATGCTTTCGATGTTTAGCTCACACCTTCCATGCTAAATCCTCTCCACTCCTAAGTTGCCATGTAGACGTCCATGTGCTCCATGCCAAGGTGATTTTCGTTCTCCAATATACCCTAGACGTTTTGGGGTTACATTGGGCTCAAAGAAGCCCAATTGTTACCATAACTAGTCATTTTTAACCCTAACTAGTCACTTTTAACCCTAACTAGACCTATTTTTTGGCTCAAATACAAGCCCAAAAACCTATGCTACTTGGCCCAAATATTTAGTCCAATTATTTTATGTTACTAGGCCCAATACAAGGCCCATGAAATCCTAAACAACTTTATACAATTTATTTAAGCTAAAGCTTGGCCCAAAAATAATGTTGACTAGTCAGTAGAAACTCAGTCTTCTTGTGTTCTTTCGACCAAAGCTTTAGTTTATGTTTCAATGACTTGGAGGTCTTCTTGGATATGTTTATACATTCCTTCACCCTAGAGGTTGTTTATGTTTCGATGACTTTGATGTTCCGGCCGCTTGACTCGAACGTGGAGGACTGCCTCGTCACTCCTTCGTCTAACCCTCTGCTCTGCAGGAACGCTCCAAGAACCACCGCCGGAACTCCAAACGCTGCCTGCAAAACACACAGACGGCGCCTCTAGCGGCCGTTGTAGCTCCGACGCTCAAGTCAGGCAACAGGAACACCAAAACTATATCTGAATCTCTCTGTGAGACCCGTGTGTGACTGAAACTCTCAAATGTGTGAGCTCTCAGAATCCGTAAAAAACCTCTCTCTAATTCGTTAAGAGTTTGTATATATACCTGAGTCTTTCTCTCTCCTGACGGTTATTCCTCTTGACACGTGGATAACATCTAGTCGTACACGTGTCACCATCTGGAGTATCTGCAGTTGAAACGTTACTTCCACTGTGCCCCTGCGACTAAGTTATCCACACAGGGAGTAGCTTAGTACGCAGGCTACTCTGGGCGCAACCTTAACATGGCGAGCTGGTTAACCCTGGGCATTGCAGCTCACACTACACATGGTGGCAGATATGCCACTTATCCTCTGTACTTTGACCATACAACAAGTGCTTGCCAAGTCTTCTCAAACACCCGGCGATGTTCTCTTTCGGCGACTTGCTGACCACCTGATCTCCTAACCTTAACACACGGCGATCATGTGCAATCTGGGCGATTACTGATCCATACCGGCGATGAGCGATTACTCATCCTCAAGCCGATAGGCGATTACTCACCTCAAGGCGATAGGCGATTACTCATCCTCAAGCCGATAGGCGATTACTCACCTCAAGGCGATAGGCGATTACTCAACATCACAGGCGAGAGGCGATTACCATTCTGAGTGATCACCTCCCTGATTCGCCTGCTATCCTCTACCACATGTTACTCTATGAATGGTCCACGTGGTCAACTGCTGCTGATATCATCGACTACCGATGACCGACCGGAACACAAGCCCCCCAGTCTCGAGCTGTGAACTTGTTCTCAGCGAAGAGACTAAGAAATCGTCTTCTGACGATCTTTCGGGGCGCACACTCTGATACTAACACTGTTTCATTCCTTCTTCTTCGCCTTCAAACATTCAAAGCATCTCTCTGGATCATCTAGAGATTCACCTTCTCTGTTTTCTTCTTCTCAAACGCGCTGGAGTTCGCTGCGTTTCTTCTCTTTAACTCTCTACATGTGACTAACTGTTAACTAGCTTAGGCTTTAGCGCGATCTACCTGCAACCCCTCAAACTTGGCCTCTGACTTGATCGCGGCTAATTGTTGCCTTAGCATTGCCTTCAACATAACTTTGTGCTGGATGACTGACTTAACGGGCCTAAACGCTTCGGCTTCACGCAGCAGAACTTGCTTCTACCACCGACCACCGACTAGCATGTTAGTGCACCACCGATCAGTCATCGCGCTTCTGGCTTCACTGCACTTCTCTGCCACACCAGCGCTGAGTGCATAGAGGGTCTGAACACCAACTATGACGCCTGTGTTTTGGGGAAGAAAAGTGCTTCTCGATGACCCCTCTTGTCCCAACCTTGCTGTAAGAAATCGTGGGTGAGGTCTTGCTTCTCTCACCTCAGCGTCGCTGTAAAAAGCAGAGGGAAGGGACTTGGTTCTCTTGCCTCAACCTTGCTGTAAAAAGTAAAGGGAAGAGGACTTTTCCTCATGCCTCAGCCTCGCTGTACAAAGTCGAGGTGAGGACTTGGTTCTCTCGCCTCAACCTTGCTGTAAGAAGCAAAAGGAGAGGACTTTCTCTCTTGCCTCAGCCTCGCTGTACAAAGTCGAGGTGAGGACTTTCACTCACCTGCACCTCCCTGTACAAAGTCGAGGGAGGACTTTCTTCTTTCTCGCCTGCACTCGCTCAAAGGCAAGGAGGTCTTCCTCTGTTGCCTACACTTGCTCATAGGCAAGGAGGACTTCCTCTGTTTTCGCCTGCACTTGCTCAAGGGCAAGGAGGACTTCCTCTGTTCTCGCCTGCACTTGCTCAAAGGCAAGGAGGACTTCCTCTGGTGCCTGCACTTGCTCAAGGGCAAGGAGGACTTCCTCTGTTCTCGCCTGCACTTGCTCAAGGGTAAGAAGGACTTCCTCTGGTGCCTGCACTTGCTCAAGGGCAAGGAGGACTTCCTCTGGTGCCTGCACTTGCTCAAAGGCAAGGAGGACTTCCTCTGTTTTCGCCTGCACCTCGCTGTACAAAGTCGAGGGAGGACTTTCTTCTTTCTCGCCTGCACTCGCTCAAAGGCAAGGAGGACTTCCTCTGGTGCCTGCACTTGCTCAAGGGCAAGGAGGACTTCCTCTGGTGCCTGCACTTGCTCAAAGGCAAGGAGGACTTCCTCTGTTCTCGCCTGCACTTGCTCAAAGGCAAGGAGGACTTCCTTTGGTGCCTACACTTGCTTAAAGGCAAGGAGGACTTCCTCTGTTTTCGCCTGCACTTGCTCAAGGGCAAGGAGGACTTCCTCTGTTCTCGCCTGCACTTGCTCAAGGGCAAGGAGGACTTCCTCTGGTGCCTGCACTTGCTCAAGGGCAAGGAGGACTTCGTCTGGTACCTGCACTTGCTCAAAGGCAAGGAGGACTTCCTCTGTTCTCGCCTGCACTTGCTCAAAGGCAAGGAGGACTTCCTCGGGTGCCTGCACTTGCTCAAAGGCAAGGAAGACTTCCTCTGGTGCCTGCACTTGCTCAAAGGCAAGGAGGACTTCCTCTGTTCTCGCCTGCACTTGCTCAAGGGCAAGGAGGAATTCCTCTGGTGCCTGCACTTGCTCAAAGGCAAGGAGGACTTCCTCTGTTTTCGCCTGCACTTGCTCAAGGGCAAGGAGGACTTCCTCTGTTCTCGCCTGCACTTGCTCAAGGGCAAGGAGGACTTCCTCTGTTCTCGCCTGCACTTGCTCAAGGGCAAGGAGGACTTCCTCTGTTCTCGCCTGCACTTGCTCAAGGGCAAGGAGGACTTCCTCTGGTGCCTGCACTTGCTCAAGGGCAAGGAGGACTTCCTCTGGTGCCTGCACTTGCTCAAAGGCAAGGAGGATTTCCTCTGTTCTCGCCTGCACTTGCTCAAAGGCAAGGAGGACTTCCTCTGGTGCCTGCACTTGCTCAAAGGCAAGGAGGACTTCCTCTGGTGCCTGCACTTGCTCAAAGGCAAGGAGGACTTCCTCTGTTCTTGCCTGCACTTGCTCAAGGGCAAGGAGGACTTCCTCTTGCCTCAACCTCGCTGTATAAAGCAGAGGAAGAGGACTTTCTCTGTTGCCTCAACCTTGCTGTAAAAAGCAAAGGAAGAGGACTTTCTCTCGCCTCAACCTTGCTGTATAGAGTAGAGGTGAGGACTTTCTCTGTGGGTGCACGCTCCCAAGGGGGGCGCCAGGCGTGGCTATCTAAGCGCACACACTGGGCGTGCCCTACCTGCATTGCCTCATCGCGCGTTCACCGACGTCCCGACCGGCGAGGACCTCTTCTTCTGGAATCATACGAGGTGCATGCTTAACGCTCTCGCTGGGAATTTGGGTCCCAGCTTAACACGTGTTAGCAAGACCCCGATGACCGTGCACCGACCGAGTACTCACTCTCTACATGCACCGACGGCTGATCGTGGTCTGCATGCACTGATGGCTGATCGCGCTCTACATCCCAGCGCTTATCTAGGGGCTGATCTGCGGGTGGTGGCCACTTGGTAACTCACCATCGATCACCTGGTCTTGCACCTGGGGCAAAGAGAACTTTAAACTGGGAACACTCGCACACTTTATGTACTGAAAATCTTTTATTGGGTGGCATCGTTAAAAAGAGTGCCCCTGATCTGCTCAACTGTTTAATACACTAAGTGTGTGTACAGCGCGATAGCGCATCTACTTTACAACTTAACGAAAGCAAGAAAGAAGCGTGTAGCGTCCTCGGTTGTGGGAATAGTCGTTACGTCCAGAGTCGCCAGCCGACAAGCTCCATTCTCCAACGTCTCAACCACTCTGGATGGGGTCTTCTTTAATCGGCGATGACCGCCCTGGCGATGCACACACGTGGGGCGATCATGCCTTCCGCTTCAGCTCTGGGAGCCCCCCCAGTGTAGCCTCTTCCATCACCACACCTCCCCAAACACAGGGAATTCATGCTGCTGGTCGCCTTCCTGGGACCCCGAAGCGCGATCACTGTAAGGACCTATAAAATTAAATTGGAATAAAAAGGAATATATTTTAAATGAATTCTAAGTATGTTTTTATTTAAAATAAAAAGGAAGGAAAGTGTAGTTTAGAAGACTATGAGATCGCCTGGTTAGTACATGATCGCCTGTCGCCTAGATTACACGTGATCGCCAGTCGCCTGGTGCACATGATCGCCGAAAGTGCACTCAGTATGTGGTCAGGATACTGGATCAACCAGAGTGGGTTCCACAAAACCACACGTATCGAGGTGTGGGTTAAGCCTTAGATACGCTGTGCATGCAAAGCTCTATGCTTGGGCATAAGAAATCGTCCTTGGTGTTGCATGCATGGGCGCACGAGGAGTAGTGCTGACCTACTCTTGGAAATGTGAAGCTACCGACGTCACCAAGTCATGTAGAGATGTTACCTTGGACGTAACATAGTGGGATGAAGAACCTTCAGCAAGGCGTGGCGATATGTCGTCGGGCATCGCCAGGGCGCGAGGCATGCGGGCATCGCCGGGCGCGAAGCATGCGGTCATCGCCAGGGCGAGACATCAGTCGTCTTCCAGGGAGAGACATCGGTCGTCCGCCAGGATGAGACATCGGTAGATAGTCATCGCGCGAGCGGTCATCGGTGGAAGATTATCGCGCGATGTCGAGTTTCACACGAATAAAGTGGGACCCAGACTCCCAGCATGACACGTCCTGCACGCGCGCCACGTGGACCAAAAAGGGTGGTTCAGAATGGTGACATCAGAAAGTTGGCATGCGCAAGAGACACTCGCGGTCGTACTGTTCAGGGAAGTGGTTGGCATGCGCAAGAGACAACCGTGGCCGTACTGTTCAGTGAAACGTACACTCTGGCTTTCTTGCAAAGGGGGTGGTGGCAGCAGCATGCGTGGACAAGTAGGCTTGGATTCAAAAACCCACTGCGAGGAGGAAAAGAAGGTTGCAGTGACTCAAGAGTGAAAGAGTGAGTGCATCTTGATCCCCCTCTTTTCTCTCCTTCGCGCTGCAATTCAGGCATCCTCAAGCACCAGTGCGACAAACGACGACTGCGCTTGGACACTTGGGAGGTTCTCTGCAAGTTCTCCAGACCGGGACACTAAAACAGAGTGAAAGCATCTTAAAACTTCGTTGGGTTTCGGAGCTCTTAGAGTTTTGCGCTAGTCCAGGTAAGGGAAGCTAGCCTTATTTTCAACGAAAACCTTATATTAGATGATTGAGATGATGGGGCGACGCGGTCGCCGATTTTCAACTGTTATTGTATAATCCCCTGTTTTTGGATGAGATCGCCGGTTTTGGCGTTGTTTTTCGAACTTCCCTGTTTTTGTGTTGTTTTGAAACTGTTTGAGATGTAAATGTGATATTTGAAAATCTGAACCTTGGAATGAGTTTTACTGTGACTGAAATCGTTCATTAAGTGTTGTATGATGTGTTGAATGTTGTGAAGGTGGGATCAAGGCATAGTATTTTCAGGAAAGAAAATACCGTGTAAGATCGTGTAGGATGTGCATTGATCGGTGATTTCTATAATGAGATATCCTGACTCTGCTGAGATAATGGAATCACATAGAGGAAGTTATTTCAGTTGGTGAGAGTCGAAGGAGGTTCATATGAATGGGTGAGTCGTGTGAAAAAGAACGAGCTCGGCCTGTTATATGGATTAACCCTGTCATACTGTGAGAGTGATGAAATTGAGATCGAGATTGTGTTGATGCGCATAGCTGTGGAAACATTACAGCAGTTTAGTATGACAGGTGCAGATCTCTGAGTCTAGTCAATGCACGAGTCTTCCGGAAGTAGTGTCAAGTGTCTTGTGTGATGAGTCAGTGGAAGTCTGACGTGAGAAATGAGGAACATTGAAATTGTTAGACACTTGATGCATTATGTGAAATAGAACGACTCTTGAGAATATTGTGAAATGTGTGATTACTTGGTGGTTATGTGAAGGGAGCGAGAAAATTGATAGTTTTTACGTGGGTGTCTTTAATTTGTTTCATCTTGATTTTTAAGTTTCATATCTAAACTCTTTTTCAAATGTCTAGCTTACCCTGTGATTTTTGGTGTTGTGTTTGGCTTTTTCTTAAACCTGTGATGATCGTGTATAATTTACACGGGAGCAGATGATGTTACAGGAAGTAGAACTCCTCAGTGAGTGGTCGCCGGGAGGAGATCGCCTGTTCCTATTTCTGTTAGGCGATCACCTTTTTTCTGTTTTCTGATAGGAGATCGCTTTTTTGCTGTTAGGAGATCGCCTGTATTTATATTTTACTGTATTTTGTTTACGTTTTCTGGAAAAGTGACCGATTATGTATTAAACTCCCTGTGAGGAGAAACTTCATTACATATATATAATTATGTTCACTTCAATAAAATTGTTTACCTTTATTTTTATTATATAAATATGAAAAGCAATTTGGCGGGATGTTACATTAATGGTATCAGAGCAGTTCGTCCTTAGGATGACCTGAGGGCTGTGGATCCATTGTGTTTCTTCTGCTCATAAAATTTATTTGAGTTTTAAATAACAACTATAGTGAAAGGTTTTCAAACGTTTTTGTATTGAAATTTTGTGTGTGGTTTAGTGAATATATGCCCTAACTGAGAATCTTAGTATTAAGAATGAGAAGGTCTTGATAAAGTGGTGAGGGTGCACACTCATAACTGAATCGAGATGATTCTCAATCTTAGTTCCAAAGGTTTGATGTTTAGCATACATTGAATTCTGGTGTGATTTATTTCATTTTATTGAATGTTTTTGTAATTGATTGAAAGTGGTTGTTTGGATTGTTGGTTGTATACCATTAGCTGTTCTGGTGTTTTGCCTAAGGTTATAAGCATCGTGATTCTGTTGATGATCTCAAATTCTTAATGACTTTGAGATGTTGACCTTTGTAAGGTCTAGATGTTACCTCCTGAATGAATTGATTTCTTATCGATCTCATTCTTGTAGTTGTAGGGAATATAGAAACCCATAGTTTCAGAATCTGAAACTAAGAAGATGGCACGTAGACCTTCTACCCCTCCCCAACCTCCTTCGGAAATGAGCCAGATCGCCAAGGCCATTGAGATGATGGCAACTACCATCCAACAACAGAATGCAGCGATGGCTCAGAACCATCAAGCTACAATGCACCACTGGGAAACTGCTCGGTCGGCTGAAACAAATTCCCACGTCGGTCAGCCTCAAGAACAGATGGGACTGATCGAGTTCATGAGGCACAACCCACCCAAGTTTAGTGGGAATGCTACCCCTGATCAAGTAGATCAGTGGGTCAGAGAGTTGGAGAAAATCTTTAGGGCGACCTCTTGCCCTGAAGAGAAGAAGTTGGTGTTCGCCACCTTTTTGCTATCTGGAGAAGCCGAGTTCTGGTGGATAGGAGCTCAGCAGATGATGGAAGCCAGAGCTGAAGTGTTAGACTGGGAGAGCTTCAGGGTGAGATTCCTGGAGAAATACTTCCCAGATAGTGCAAAGTTTGCGAAGGAAGCAGAATTCCTCCGATTGGAGCAGGGGGAGATGTCTATGAACGCCTATGCGGCTCGGTTTGAGTACCTCGCCTGATTCTATACTCAGGCGACCTCCGAGGCCTGGAGGTGTAGGAAGTTCAAAGAGGGGCTGAAGCATGGGCTGAAGAGGACCATAGCCCCGATGTGCATCAGGGAATTTCACGCCTTAGTAGAGAAGGCGAAGATGGTGGAGACCCTGGAAAAGGGTGATTCTCGGGTGATCAGGTCACACCCAGGGGGTTCTTCCAGTGGGAAGGCTAAGGTGCATCACCCACAAAACAAGCCCTATGCGAGACCTCCACCACATCAGGCGGGAACAACGTCATCCCAGTTTCAGCAGCAACAACCTTGGAAACCCAAGTGTTTCCATTGTGGTGGACCACACACGCCCAATGTGTGCCCTAAGAAGGCTTCGGAGAGAAGGTGTTTTGCCTGCCAAAGGACGGGACACGTTGCAAGAGATTGTCCTACCCAGAATAGGATGACTCAACCCAGTGGTTCTCAGCAGTTGAGGAACGAAGGCAGCAGACCTCAGGCAATAGGGAGAGTGTTTGCCATGTCAGGGGCAGAAGCGTCTCAGTCAGGTAACCTCGTGCAAGGTGTTTGTTTTATAGCTGGTAGAGGTGTAAAAGCTTTGTTTGATTCTGGAGCGACACACTCCTTTGTGTCAAGCCTGTGTGTAGCCGAGTTGGGCCTTCTAGTGAAGGATTTACCTTTCGAACTGTTGGTCTCTACACCTGCGTCAGGACAGGTGTTGACCTCTACAGTTTGCCCTGAATGTCCAGTGATAGTAGAGGGACGCAGATTCAAAGTGAACTTGATCTGCCTACCTCTTCAGGACCTGGATGTTATCCTGGGAATGGATTGGCTAGATGCCAATCACGTTCTCATAGACTGCGGTAGTCAGAAGATAGCGTTTCCAGACCTCCAAGAGTCAGAGGTTATATCAGCTCAGCACGGGTGGTTGGAGTTGGAAAAAGGGGCGAGGTGCTTCGTGATGCTAGCTCGGTTGGAAGTGAAGAATGAAGGGGACGTAAGCAGAATACATGTGGTGAAAGAATTCACGGATGTATTTCCAGAAGAAGTACCTGGGTTACCCCCTAAGAGAGAAGTGGAATTCTCCATTGATTTGATACCTGGAGCTGGACCAGTGTCAATGGCACCTTATAGGATGGCACTAGCCGAGTTTGTAGAATTAAAGAAGCAAGTGGAAGAATTGTTGGAGAAACAATTCATCAGACCCAGTGTATCTCCATGGGGGGCTCCAATGCTCCTAGTTAAGAAGAAGGATGGAGGGTCTCGGCTGTGTATAGATTACAGGCAGTTGAACAAGTTGACCATCAAGAACAAGTACCCCCTACCTAGGATTGATGATTTGATGGATCAAATACATGGGGCCTCGGTGTTCTCAAAGATTGATCTGAGATCGGGGTACCACCAAATTTTGGTAAAAGCTGAAGATGTTCAAAAGACAGCTTTTAGGTCTCGGTATGGGCACTATGAGTATGTGGTGATGCCGTTTGGAGTCACAAATGCTCCAGCTCTGTTCATGGACTACATGAATAGGATTTTTCGCCCTTTCTTGGATAAGTTTGTGGTAGTCTTCATAGACGACATACTCATTTATTCAAGGACCGAGGAAGAGCATGAAGAACATCTGAAGACAGTATTGGAGATCCTGAGGGAGAAGCAACTCTATGCCAAGTTCTCTAAGTGTGAGTTATGGCTGAAGGAAGTCAACTTCTTAGGACACGTGATATCTGCCCAGGGGATCTCGGTGGATCCAGCCAAAGTGGAGGCAGTGCTTCAATGGGAACGTCCTAAGACAGTCACTGAGATAAGGAGCTTTGTGGGTTTAGCTGGCTACTATCGGAGTTTTATTGAGGACTTTTCCAAGGTAGTGGCTCCTTTAACACAGCTGACCCGCAAGGATCAACCTTTTGCTTGGACCGACCGATGTGAGCAGAGCTTCATGAAACTAAAGGAGAGGTTGACTAGTGCTCCAGTGCTGGTGATCCCAGAAGTAGGAAGACCTTTTGATGTCTACTGTGATGCTTCACATCAGGGTTTGGGATTTGTCTTGATGCAAGAGAAAAGAGTGGTTGCATATGCTTCAAGGCAACTCAAGGTTCATGAGAGAAACTATCCTACTCATGATTTGGAGTTGGCGGCGGTGGTGTTTGCCTTGAAGATTTGGAGGCACTATTTATATGGAGCTCGGTTCCAGGTGTTCAGTGACCATAAGAGCCTGAAATACCTGTTCGATCAGAAGGAACTAAACATGAGACAAAGAAGGTGGATGGAGTTTCTAAAGGACTACGATTTTCAACTCATGTATCATCCAGGGAAGGCCAATGTAGTGGCAGATGCTTTGAGTAGAAAATCAATACAAGTAGCCACCGTGATGATGGAAGAGCAGAAACTGATCGAGCAGTTCAGAGACTTAAACCTTGGGGTAGAATTTCATGTAGATCACATTAGTTGTAGTAAGCTGACTATAAGTAATGACTTCCTTGGAATGATAAAGGATAAGCAGTTGGAGGACCCTAGTCTGAAGCGTACTGTGGAGTCACTAGGGACCGACCAGGCTAGAGACTTTGTGATGGGCGATGATGGGATCTTGAGATTTAATGGCAGAATTTGCATACCTGCAAATGAAGAGTTGAAGAAGATGATCCTAGAGGAAGGTCACAAGAGTCGCCTTAGCCTACATCCAGGCATGAACAAGATGTACCATGACTTGAAGGAGTCATTTTGGTGGTCGGGCATGAAGAGAGACATCGCCCAGTATGTTACTACCTGCTTGATGTGTCAGAAGGCAAAGGTAGAACATCAAAGACCTGGCGGGTTGTTACAGCAACTGGATATCCCTGAGTGGAAGTGGGACAGCATCGCCATGGACTTCGTCACCCATTTACCCAGATCGGTAAAGGGTCATGATGCAATCTGGGTCATCATTGATAGGCTGACGAAGAGTGCCCACTTTCTTCCAGTGAATTTGAAAATGCCCATAGCCAAGTTGGCACAGTTGTACATCAAAGAAATAGTGAGGTTGCATGGAGTGCCTTCCAGCATTGTTTCAGATAGAGATCCCAGGTTCACTTCACGGTTTTGGCAGACCTTACAAGATTGCTTGGGGACTAAGTTGAGAATGAGCTCGGCATATCATCCTCAAACAGATGGACAGTCAGAGAGAACGATCCAGTCCTTGGAAGATCTACTGAGGGCGTGCGTCTTGGATCAATTGGGAAGTTGGGATGAGGTGTTGCCGCTGGTGGAGTTTACCTATAATAACAGTTATCACGCCAGCATAGGGATAGCGCCATACGAAGCCTTGTATGGAAGGAAATGTAGAACTCCATTGTGCTGGTACCAGGAAGGCGAAACAGTATTGGTTGGACCAGAGTTGATTCAGCAGACGACCGAGAAGGTGAAACAGATACAAGGCAGAATGAGAGCTTCTCAAAGTAGGCAGAAATCCTATGCAGATCAGAGGAGAAAGCCTTTGGAGTTCGCTGCTGGAGACCATGTGTTCATGAGAGTGACACCAACCAAGGGTGTAGGACGGGCGATCAGATCAAAGAAGTTGTCCCCTAAGTTCGTGGGACCATATCAGATCTTAAGGAGGATTGGTCCAGTGGCTTATGAGATCGCCCTACCTCCCCATTTAGCGAATCTGCATAATGTCTTTCACGTATCACAGCTGCGGAAGTACATGGCAGACCCTAGTCATGTGCTGGAAGTGGACGATGTGCAGATCAGGGATGACTTGTCCTTTGAAGCGAAACCAGTCCGGATTGACGATCGGCAAAGTAAACAGCTCAGAGGCAAGACCATCAACATGGTGAAAGTGGTGTGGGATGAGAGATCGGGTGATTCAACTTGGGAGTTAGAAGAACCCATGAGAGAAGCCTATCCATACCTCTTTTCCTTGTAATTCAATTTTCGAGGACGAAAATTTTTCTTGTTGGGGAGAATGTAAGGACCTGTAAAATTAAATTGGAATAAAAAGGAATATATTTTAAATGAATTCTAAGTATATTTTTATTTAAAATAAAAAGGAAGGAAAGTGTAGTTTAGAAGACTATGAGATCGCCTGGTTAGTACATGATCGCCTGTCGCCTAGATTACACGTGATCGCCAGTCGCCTGGTGCACATGATCGCCGAAAGTGCACTCAGTATGTGGTCAGGATACTGGATCAACCAGAGTGGGTTCCACAAAACCACACGTATCGAGGTGTGGGTTAAGCCTTAGATACGCTGTGCATGCAAAGCTCTATGCTTGGGCATAAGAAATCGTCCTTGGTGTTGCATGCATGGGCGCACGAGGAGTAGTGCTGACCTACTCTTGGAAATGTGAAGCTACCGACGTCACCAAGTCATGTAGAGATGTTACCTTGGACGTAACATAGTGGGATGAAGAACCTTCAGCAAGGCGTGGCGATATGTCGTCGGGCATCGCCAGGGCGCGAGGCATGCGGGCATCGCCGGGCGCGAAGCATGCGGTCATCGCCAGGGCGAGACATCGGTCGTCTTCCAGGGAGAGACATCGGTCGTCCGCCAGGATGAGACATCGGTGGATAGTCATTGCGCGAGCGGTCATCGGTGGAAGATTATCGCGCGATGTCGAGTTTCACACGAATAAAGTGGGACCCAGACTCCCAGCATGACACGTCCTGCACGCGCGCCACGTGGACCAAAAAGGGTGGTTCAGAATAGTGACATCAGAAAGTTGGCATGCGCAAGAGACACTCGCGGTCGTACTGTTCAGGGAAGTGGTTGGCATGCGCAAGAGACAACCGTGGCCGTACTGTTCAGTGAAACGTACACTCTGGCTTTCTTGCAGAGGGGGTGGTGGCAGCAGCATGCGTTGACAAGTAGGCTTGGATTCAAACACCCACTGTGAGGAGGCAAAGAAGGTTGCAGTGACTCAAGAGTGAAAGAGTGAGTGCATCTTCATCCCCCTCTTTTCTCTCCTTCACGCTGCGATTCAGGCATCCTCAAGCACCAGTGCGACAAACGACGACTACGCTTGGACACTTGGGAGGTTCTCTGCAAGTTCTCCAGACCGGGACACTAAAACAGAGTGAAAGCATCTTAAAGCTTCGTTGGGTTTCGGAGCTCTTAGAGTTTTGCGCTAGTCCAGGTAAGGGAAGCTAGCCTTATTTTCAACGAAAACCTTATATTAGATGATTGAGATGATGGGGCGACGCGGTCGCCGGTTTTCAACTGTTATTGTATAATCCCCTGTTTTTGGATGAGATCGCCGGTTTTGGCGTTGTTTTTCGAACTTCCCTGTTTTTGTGTTGTTTTGAAACTGTTTGAGATGTAAATGTGATATTTGAAAATCTGAACCTTGGAATGAGTTTTACTGTGACTGAAATCATTCATTAAGTGTTGTATGATGTGTTGAATGTTGTGAAGGTGGGATCAAGGCATAGTATTTTCAGGAAAGAAAATACCGTGTAAGATCGTGTAGGATGTGCATTGATCGGTGATTTCTATAATGAGATATCCTGACTCTGCTGAGATAATGGAATCACATAGAGGAAGTTATTTCAGTTGGTGAGAGTCGAAGGAGGTTCATATGAATGGGTGAGTCGTGTGAAAAAGAACGAGCTCGGCCTGTTATATGGATTAACCCTGTCATACTGTGAGAGTGATGAAATTGAGATCGAGATTGTGTTGATGCGCATAGCTGTGGAAACATTACAGCAGTTTAGTATGACAGGTGCAGATCTCTGAGTCTAGTCAATGCACGAGTCTTCCGGAAGTAGTGTCAAGTGTCTTGTGTGATGAGTCAGTGGAAGTCTGACGTGAGAAATGAGGAACATTGAAATTGTTAGACACTTGATGCATTATGTGAAATAGAACGACTCTTGAGAATATTGTGAAATGTGTGATTACTTGGTGGTTATGTGAAGGGAGCGAGAAAATTGATAGTTTTTACGTGGGTGTCTTTAATTTGTTTCATCTTGATTTTTAAGTTTCATATCTAAACTCTTTTTCAAATGTCTAGCTTACCCTGTGATTTTTGGTGTTGTGTTTGGCTTTTTCTTAAACCTGTGATGATCGTGTATAATTTACACGGGAGCAGATGATGTTACAGGAAGTAGAACTCCTCAGTGAGTGGTCGCCGGGAGGAGATCGCCTATTCCTATTTCTGTTAGGCGATCACCCTTTTTCTGTTTTCTGATAGGAGATCGCCTTTTTGCTGTTAGGAGATCGCCTGTATTTATATTTTACTGTATTTTGTTTACGTTTTCTGGAAAAGTGACCGATTATGTATTAAACTCCCTGTGAGGAGAAACTTCATTACATATATATAATTATGTTCACTTCAATAAAATTGTTTACCTTTATTTTTATTATATAAATATGAAAAGCAATTTGGCGGGATGTTACAATCACCTTGTGTCTTCTGCAGGTAATCGGTCAGGAACCCTGTCTCCACCAACTCAGCAAGCTGACGCCCCAACGCCAGGCAGTTACGGAGTGTATGTCCATAAGCTTGATGGAATTCACACCACTCATCCTTCCTCCCTCCAAGTACCCTGTCGGTTTTCTCTGGCACATGGAGTCTTGCTGCCACAGCAGGGATGGCGATCAGCTCCGCCAAACTCATCATGAAATCATACCTGGGGGGTGCGTTGCTTGCACACCCCCTGGTCTGGTCCTTCCTTGGTGCATAAGGGCGAGACCTTCTCTGCTCCTTCCTCCCTTCCTTGACCTCATGCACCCGCGGCTGTTGCTGTTGATTCCCCTGACCTCCACGTGGCTTCGACGGTGCAGCACTTCCTCTCTTCTCAGAGACCTCGGTCTCTGCTACTATGTGTGCCACCGCACGTCGCCGTATCTCGGTGAAGGTGGCAAGGTGGCTCCTGATGAGCGATTCACTGAAAGGACCAGGGAGGACACCTCTCTTGAACGCATGCACCAGCATGTCCTCGTCCTTGCAGGGCAATCTCACCACCTGCGCCCCAAAACGATTGAGGTAGTCCCTCAACGGCTCGCCCTGATACTGGCGCACATCAAACAGGTCGTAGGACACTACTGGTGCAGGTCGGTTAATGATGTACTGCTCCGTGAACAGCTTCGCGAACTGATGGAAGGAAGTGACGTGGCCCTCTGGCAGGCTCACGAACCACTCCATAGCCACTCCGCTCAGCGTGCTCATGAACATCTTGCAGTACACAGCATCTGAACCTCCAGTCAGCATCATCTGAGTGTGGAAGGCTGTCAGGTGTGCTTCTGGATCTTCCGCCCCCGTGAACGATGCTTTCAGTCCCACCAGATTGGGAGGCACCACCGTGTTCATGATTTCGGGGGAGAAAGGCATAGGGAATGCTCGCGGAGGCGACGGTGGCGTCGACGTCCTCTCTTCAGCTGCGCGCTCCCTCTAGGCCTGCAATTCCCTACGCAGCTCTTCATTCATACGGTTCAACTCTTCGTTTCTTCTCTGCGATGCAGTCAGCTCTGCACGCATCCTCTCTTGCTCAACTCTCGATTCCGCGACGCTATCTTGCAGCGCGCGCATCATCTCCACTACCTGCGCCATGGTAACGGCTCCTTCTTCAGCAGATGACGCAGGTGAGGTTTGCCTGGTTCTTCTACTCATCTCCTCTGCACTTCGACGTAACTTCAAGAAACCTCGACGAAATGATCAAGAAGCTCCAAGAAACTTCAAGAAACCTCAAGAAACTTCAAGAACTGCGACGTGGATGGGAACCAGATTTACACGGGCCCCACGGTGGGCGCCTGATGTTCCGGCTGCTTGACTCGAACGTGGAGGACTGCTTCGTCACTCCTTCGTCTAGCCCTCTGTTCTGCAGGAACGCTCCAAGAACCACCGCCGGAACTCCAAACGCTGCCTGCAAAACACACAGACGGCGCCTCTAGCGGCCGTTGTAGCTCCGACGCTCAAGTCAGGCAACAGGAACACCAAAACTATATCTGAATCTCTCTGTGAGACCTGTGTGTGACTGAAACTCTCAAATGTGTGAGCTCTCAGAATCCGTAAAAAACCTCTCTCTAATTCGTTAAGAGTTTGTATATATACCTGAGTCTTTCTCTCTCCTGACGGTTATTCCTCTTGACACGTGGATAACATCTAGTCGTACACGTGTCACCATCTGGAGTATCTGCAGCTGAAACGTTACTTCCACTGTGTCCCTGCGACTAAGTTATCCACATAGGGAGTAGCTTAGTACGCAGGCTACTCTGGGCGCAACCTTAACATGGCGAGCTGGTTAACCCTGGGCATTGCAGCTCACACTACACATGGTGGCAAATATGCCACTTATCCTCTGTACTTTGACCATACAACAAGTGCTTGCCAAGTCTTCTCAAACACCCGACGATGTTCTCTTTCGGCGACTTGCTGACCACCTGATCTCCTAACCTTAACACACGGCGATCATGTGCAATCTGGGCGATTACTGATCCATACCGGCGATGAGCAATTACTCATCCTCAAGCCGATAGGCGATTACTCACCTCAAGGCGATAGGCGATTACTCATCCTCAAGCCGATAGGCGATTACTCACCTCAAGGCGATAGGCGATTACTCAACATCACAGGCGAGAGGCGATTACCATTCTGAGTGATCACCTCCCTGATTCGCCTGCTATCCTCTACCATATGTTACTCTGTGAATGGTCCACGTGGTCAACTGCTGCTGATGTCATTGACTACCGATGACCGACCGGAACAGGAGGTCTTCTTGGATATGTTTGTACATTCCTTCACTCTAGAGGTTGTCCTCTTGATTGGGCATACAAAAATAAACAAAAGCCCACTAAGACCCATATTTGCAAATAAATCAATTAACAACCTCTAGGTCTTCTACCTCCTTATTATGTGGTTGTGTGTGGCTGGGGACTCTGTCATCATTAAGGATATTAATAATATTAATAATATTAATATTATTAATAATACAATAATATGAATATAATTAATAATATTAATAATAATAATGGTATTAATATTTATTAATAATATTAATAATACTAATAATATGAATATTATTATAATATTTATACTATTCATGATATTAATAATATTAATAATATACATGATATTAATTATATTATTAATATTAATTATAATAGTTATAATAATACATATAATAATAAAAATAATATAATAATAATAAAATTTGTCTAGTAATTAAAATTCCTTTTTTTTTCACTCAAGAACTTGAGTTCCAGCTTCTCTTATTACAATTTATTAGTAGCATTAATAATAATCATCATAAAATAAATAAAATGAAAAAAAATAAAAATAAAATATTCAGGTTTGTTCCTCTTCTCTTGGTTGTGTGGTGGTGGTGTTGGGTCTTCTATTTGGTGTTTCTTTATGGTTTTTGTTTGGGCTAGCTCCACTCCCGTGTGTTTTTTATTATTCCATATTAGAATCTCGTTTTGGATTTATTTAGCTGCTTTTATTTTAATTAAGGTTTTGGGGCACATGATGTTCGTGCTCAAGTCATAATGAGTTTCTATGGGTCTAAGTGGAAATGCATTTAGAAGATGGGTTTCTTCGCAATGATATGGAGTGAAATTTGGGTTCTCATATTGATCCTGCCGCTTGACTCGAACGTGGAGGACTGCCTCATCACTCCTTCGTCTAGCCCTCTGTTCTGCAGGAACGCTCCAAGAACCACCGCCGGAACTCCAAACGCTGCCTGCAAAACACACAGACGGCGCCTCTAGCGACCGTTGTAGCTCCGACGCTCAAGTCAGGCAACAGGAACACCAAAACTATATCTGAATCTCTCTGTGAGACCCGTGTGTGACTGAAACTCTCAGATGTGTGAGCAGTGAGAATTTGTAAAAACCCCCCCTCAATTTCGTTAAGAGTTTGTATATATACCTGAGTCTTTCTCTCTCCTGACGGTTATTCCTCTTGACACGTGGATAACATCTGGTCGTACACGTGTCATCATCTGGAGTATCTGCAGCTGAAACGTTACTTCCACTGTGCCCCTGTGGCTAAGTTATCTACACAGGGAGTAGCTTAGTACGCAGGCTACTCTGGGCGCAACCTTAACATGGCGAGCTGGGTAACCCTGGGCATTGCAGCTCACACTACACATGGTGGCAGATGTGCCACTTATCCTCTGTACTTAGACCATACAACAAGTGCATGCCAAGTCTTCTCAAACACCCGGCGATGTGCTCTTTCGGCGACTTGCTGACCCCCTGATCTCCCAACCTTAACACACGGCGATCATGTGCAATCTGGGCGATTAGTGATCCATACCGGCGATGACCGACTACTCATCCTCAAGACGATAGGCGATTACTCCCCTCAAGGCGATAGGCGATTACTCATCATCACAGGCGAGAGGCGATTACCATTCTGAGTGATCGCCTCCCTGATTCGCCTGCTATCCACTACCACGTGTTACCCTGTGAATGGTCCACATGGTCAACTGCTGCTGATGTCATCGACTACCGATGACCGACTGGAACACAAGCCCCCCAGTCTCGAGCTGTGAACTTGTTCTCAGCGAAGAGACTAAGAAATCGTCTTCTGGCGGTCTACAGGAGCGCACACTCTGATACTAACACTGTTTCATTCCTTCTTCTTCGCCTTCAAACATTCAAAGCATCTCTCTGGATCATCTAGAGATTCACCTTCTCTGTTTTCTTCTTCTCAAACGCGCTGGAGTTCGCTGCGTTTCTTCTCTTTAACTCTCTGCATGTGACAAACTGCTAACTAGCTTAGGCTTTAGCGCGATCTACCTGCAACCCCTCAAACTTGGCCTCTGACTTGATCGCGGCTAACTGTTGCCTTAGCATTGCCTTCAACATAACTTTGTGCATGATGACTGACTTAACGGGCCTAAACGCTTCGGCTTCACGCAGCAGAACTTGCTTCTACCACCGACCACCGATTAGCATGTTAGCGCACCACCGATCAGTCATCGCGCTTCTGGCTTCGCTGCACTTCTCTGCCACACCAGCGCTGAGTGCGTAGAGGGTCTGAACACCAACTATGACGCCTGTGTTTTGGGGAAGAAAAGTGCTTCTCGATGACCCCTCTTGTCCCAACCTTGCTGTAAGAAGTCGTGGGTGAGGTCTTGCTTCTCTCACCTCAGCGTCGCTGTAAAAAGCAGAGAGAAGGGACTTGGTTCTCTTGCCTCAACCTTGCTGTAAAAAGCAAAGGGAAGAGGACTTTTCCTCATGCCTCAGCCTCGCTGTACAAAGTCGAGGTGAGCACTTGGTTCTCTCGCCTCAACCTTGCTGTAAGAAGCAATGGGAGAGGACTTTCTCTCTTGCCTCAGCCTCGCTGTACAAAGTCGAGGTGAGGACTTTCACTCGCCTGCACCTCGCTGTACAAAGTCGAGGGAGGACTTTTCTCTATTGCCTACACTTGCTCAAAGGCAAGGAGTTCTTCCTCTTTCTCGCCTGCACTTGCTCAAAGGCAAGGAGGACTTCCTCTGCTGCCTACACTTGCTCAAAGGCAAGGAGGTCTTCCTCTGTTGCCTACACTTGCTCAAAGGCAAGGAGGACTTCCTCTGTTGCCTACACTTGCTCAAAGGCAAGGAGGACTTCCTCTGGTGCCTGCACTTGCTCAAAGGCAAGGAGGACTTCCTCTCGTGCCTGCACTTGCTCAAAGGCAAGGAGGACTTCCTCTCGTGCCTGCACTTGCTCAAAGGCAAGGAAAACTTCCTCTGGTGCCTGCACTTGCTCAAAGGCAAGGAGGACTTCCACTGTTCTCGCCTGCACTTGCTCAAAGGCAAGGAGGACTTCCTCTGGTGCCTGCATTTGCTCAAAGGCAAGGAGGACTTCCTCTGTTCTCGCCTGCACTTGCTCAAGGGCAAGGAGGACTTCCTCTGTTCTCGCCTGCACTTGCTCAAAGGCAAGGAGGTCTTCCTCTGTGCCTCCACTTGCTCAAAGGCAAGGAGGACTTCCTCTGTTGCCTGCACTTGCTCAAAGGCAAGGAGGTCTTCCTCTGTTGCCTCCACTTGCTCAAGGGCAAGGAGGACTTCCTCTGTTCTCGCCTGCACTTGCTCAAGGGCAAGGAGGACTTCCTCTGTTCTCGCCTGCACTTGCTCAAGGGCAAGGAGGTCTTCCTCTGTTCTCGCCTGCACTTGCTCAAGGGCAAGGAGGACTTCCTCTGGTGGCTGCACTTGCTCAAGGGCAAGGAGGACTTCCTCTGGTGCCTGCACTTGCTCAAAGGCAAGGAGGACTTCCTCTGGTGCCTGCACTTGCTCAAAGGCAAGGAGGACTTCCTCTTGCCTCAACCTCGCTGTATAAAGCAGAGGAAGAGGACTTTCTCTTGCCTCAACCTTGCTGTATAAAGCAGAGGAAGAGGACTTTCTCTGTTGCCTCAACCTTGCTGTAAAAAGCAAAGGAAGAGGACTTTCTCTCGCCTCAACCTTGCTGTATAAAGCAGAGGTGAGGACTTTCTCTGTTGCCTCAACCTTGCTGTAAAAAGCATAGGAAGAGGACTTTCTCTGTTGCCTCAACCTTGCTGTAAAAAGCAAAGGAAGACGACTTTCTCGTGGGTGCACGCTCCCAGGGGGGCGCCAGGCGTGGCTGTCTAAGCGCACACACTAGGCGTGCCCTACCTGCATTGCCTCATCGCGCGTTCACCGACGTCCCGACCGGCGAGGACCTCTTCTTCTGGAATCATACGAGGTGCATGCTTAACGCTCTCGCTGGGAACTTGGGTCCCAGCTTAACACGTGTTAGCAAGACACCGATGACCGTGCACCGACCAAGTACTCACTCTCTACATGCACCGACAGCTGATCGCGGTCTGCATGCACTGATGGCTGATCGCGCTCTACATCCCAGCGCTTATCTAGGGGCTGATCTGCGGGTGGTGGCCACTTGGTAACTCACCACCGATCACTTGGTCTTGCACCTGGGGCAAGGAGAACTTTAAACTGGGAACACTCGCACACTTTATGTACTGAAAATCTTTTATTGGGTGGCATCGTTAAAAAGAGTGCCCCTGATCTGCTCAACTGTTTAATACACTAAGTGTGTGTACAGTGCGATAGCGCATCTACTTTACAACTTAACGAAAGCAGGAAAGAAGTGTGTAGCGTCCTGGGTTCTGGGAATAGTCGTTACGTCCAGAGTCGCCAGCCGACAAGCTCCATTCTTCAACATCTCAACCACTCTGGATGGGGTCTCCTTTAATCGGCGATGACCGCCCTGGCGATGCACACACATGGGGCGATCATGCCTTCCGCTTCAGCTCTGGGAGCCCCCCAGTGTAGCCTCTTCCATCACCTCACCTCCCCAAACACAGGGAGTTCATGCTGCTGGTCGCCTTCCTGGGACCCCGAAGCGCGATCACCTTGTGTCTTCTGCAGGTAATCGGTCAGGAACCCTGTCTCCACCAACTCAGCAAGCTGACGCCCCAACGCCAGGCAGTTACAGAGTGTATGTCCATAAGCTCGATGGAATTCACACCACTCATCCTTCCTCCCTCCAAGTACCCTGTCGGTTTTCACTGGCACATGGAGTCTTGCTGCCACAGCAGGGATGGCGATCAGCTCTACCAAATTTATCATGAAATCATACCTGGGGGGTGCGTTGCTTGTACGCCCCCTGGTCTGGTCCTTCCTTGGTGCATAAGGGCGAGACCTTCTCTGCTCCTTCCTCCCTTCCTTGACCTCATGCACCCGCGCCTGTTGCTGTTGATTCCCCTCACCTCCACGTGGCTTCGACGGTGCAACACTTCCTCTCTTCTCAGAGACCTCGGTCTCTGCTACTATGTGTGCCACCGCACGTCGCTGTATCTCGGTGAAGGTGGCAGGGTGGCTCCTGATGAGCGATTCACTGAAAGGACCAGGGAGGACACCTCTCTTGAACGCATGCACCAGCATGTCCTCGTCCTTGCTGGGCAATCTCACCACCTGTGCCCCAAAGCGATTGAGGTAGTCCCTCAACGGCTCCCCCTGATACTGGCGCACGTCAAACAGGTCGTAGGACACTACTGGCGCAGGTCGGTTAACGATGTACTGCTCCGTGAACAGCTTCGCGAACTGATGGAAGGAAGTGACGTGGCCCTCTGGAAGGCTCACGAACCACTCCATAGCCACTCCGCTCAGCGTGCTCATGAACATCTTGCAGTACACAGCATCTGAACCTCCAGTCAGCATCATCTGAGTGTGGAAGGCTGTCAGGTGTGCTTCTGGATCTTCTGCCCCCGTGAACGACGCTTTCAGTCCCACCAGATTGGGAGGCACCACCGTGTTCATGATTTCGGGGGAGAAAGGCACAGGGAATGCTCGCGGAGGCGACGGTGGCGTCGACGTCCTCTCTTCAGCTGCGCGCTCCCTCTGCGCCTGCAATTCCCTACGCAGCTCTTCATTCATACGGTTCAACTCTTCGTTTCTTCTCTGCGATGCAGCCAGCTCTGCACGCATCCTCTCTTGCTCAACTCTCGATTCCGCGACGCTATCTTGCAGCGCGCACATCATCTCCACTACCTGCGCCATGGTAACAGCTCCTTCTTCAGCAGATGACGCAGGTGAGGTTTGCTTGGTTCTTCTACTCATCTCCTCTGCACTTCGACGTAACTTCAAGAAACCTCGACGAAATGATCAAGAAGCTCCAAGAAACTTCAAGAAACCTCAAGAAACTTCAAGAACTGCGACGTGGATGGGAACCAGATTTACACGGGCCCCACGGTGGGCGCCTGATGATCCTGCCGCTTGACTCGAACGTGGAGGACTGCCTCGTCACTCCTTCGTCTAGCCCTCTGTTCTGCAGGAACGCTCCAAGAACCACCGCCGGAACTCCAAACGCTGCCTGCAAAACATACAGACGGTGCCTCTAGCGGCCGTTATAGCTCCGACGCTCAAGTCAGGCAACAGGAACACCAAAACTATATCTGAATCTCTCTGTGAGACCCGTGTGTGACTGAAACTCTCAGATGTGTGAGCAGTGAGAATCTGTAAAAACCCCCGCTCAATTTCCTTAAGAGTTTGTATATATACCTGAGTCTTTCTCTCTCCTGACGGTTATTCCTCTTGACACGTGGATAACATCTGGTCGTACACGTGTCATCATCTAGAGTATCTGCAGCTGAAACGTTACTTCCACTGTGCCCCTGCGGCTAAGTTATCTACACAGGGAGTAGCTTAGTACGCAGGCTACTCTGGGCGCAACCTTAACATGGTGAGCTGGTTAACCCTGGGCATTGCAGCTCACACTACACATGGTGGCAGATGTGCCACTTATCCTCTGTACTTAGACCATACAACAAGTGCATGCCAAGTCTTCTCAAACTCCCGGCGATGTGCTCTTTCGGCGACTTGCTGACCCCCTGATCTCCCAACCTTAACACACGGCGATCATGTGCAATCTGGGCGATTACTGATCAATACCGGCGATGACCGACTACTCATCCTCAAGGCGATAGGCGATTACTCCCCTCAAGGCGATAGGCGATTACTCATCATCACAGGCGAGAGGCGATTACCATTCTGAGTGATCGCCTCCCTGATTCACCTGCTATCCACTACCACGTGTTACCCTGTGAATGGTCCACGTGGTCAACTGCTGCTGATGTCATCGACTACCGATGACCGACCGGAACACATATTATTTTCAGTGAGTTATATTTTTGTATTTCAAGGATATAATATTTGGGTTGTCATATTATTTTCAGTGAGTTATATTTTTGTAGTTGTGTAGGAACTACAATTTTATTAGACACCTTCTCAGTATAATTTATTTCATTTTGGCACCTTCAGTTCTTGTATATAATTAGTCTTACTAATTATAAGGTTGAATAAATAAGAAAATGTAGAAGTTAATTTGCAAATAGTTTTTATCTAATTTATAATTTGGACGTAAATTAATTTTATCTTACGAACCAATTTTTTATTATTTTATTTATAAAAATATTCATAGAGAAACTTGTTATCTAAATTGTCTTAGTGTTTCAAAACTTATTGTCTTGTTATGTTATCTTTTACCCTTATCCTCTTTTAAGTTTACCGTGTGAACTCTATCTTTTACACAAATAAATAACGTAAAAATATTAATATAATGTTATTTTATTAATATGATTTTTTATGTTAATTGTTATACAATTACAATTGAGTAATTGATTTTTAAAGTCAATATTTATCCATTATTGTTCAAAATATAAATTTGTCACAGTTTTTTGTTTAATTAAAATAATTATTTTATACAATATATGGTGTTCTTGCCGGTTGACTCACCTGTCAGTTGACTCCACGACACTCACACGCTCCTTCCTTACGTTGATACGTGCTTGATTCTTGTGAAACAATCTGCACCTGCAAAAGAGAAAGGGGTGCCCTAGAGGCCGTTTGCACTCCGACGCTCAAGTCAATAGTGGGCAAGCAACACCAAGTGTATTGGGTTTCTCTATGTTTAGGTCTAGAAACTGCGTACCTTTGTGAAGTATTTTACTGTCCCTTATATAGTCTAGGGTTTACTGCGCCGCTAGCCCTAATTAGGGTTTACTGCACTGCTAGCCATATTTAGGGTTTACTGGAATACCCTTGCGCCGCTATCACCCAATCTTAGGGTAATCTAGCACATAAGGTTTCCTTCTCTGGAGTGCAAACTTTAACAGGGTGACCACCTGGGTGCCTCCTTGTGCACCTAGTCTCTGGGGCCGCCTGTTCTGGGAGTGCCTTTACTGTTTACGTGTCATGCATGTAGCTTCACTAGGAAAACCCTAGTTCTGGTGAGTACTCGTCCCTTCAGGACTCTACACCTAACTGTGCTCTCCCTGCTACCCGCATAGGCTCTTCGTGATCCAAGCCTCTCCCTACCTCTGGGTATTTAACTGGTCATTGGCCCACCCTGGGAACCAATCTTAGCTGTTCTGTTTACGCTGTTCAAATCACCCAAGACCGATGTCACCTCGTCACACTCTGTTGCCGAGGACTCCCAAACCTACGGAGTGACGAAGACACATCAGCCCTTTCTGGTGATCGTCACGCTCTCTCTGTAGGCTGATGACTAATCACCCCTCTCTGTAGGCTGATGACTCATCACCCTTCTCTGTAGGCTGATGACTAATCACCCCTCTCTGTAGGCTGATGACTAATCATCCTCTCTCTGTAGGCTGATGACTAATCACCCCTCTCTATAGGCTGATGACTAATCACCCTCTCTCTGTAGGCTGATGACTAATCACCCCTCTCTATAGGCTTATGACTCATCACCCTTCTCTGTAGGCTGATGACTAATCACCCTCCTCATCACTACCACCTGTAGGGTCCATTCCACGTGGCTTTGGCCCATGTTGTGGGACCCAGCTGACGTCCGAGGACTGGTCAGTACATATGGTATAAAAAGTTTTAATTATCGTAGTTAATGTTTAAAGTTTTAATTATTTACTTATGTGTGTTTCAATTCAGATGTTAAGTTGATTTTATTACAACGGGAATATAATTCATTGAATCAATATCTAGAATTTTATTGAAATCATAGCAAAATTGTGTAGAACATAGAAAAGTTGTTAGGCATTGGGTGTTTATAGGGGATGAAAACACTCTTTGAGAAAATGGAGAGCAGAGACAATAGTAATAGAAGGAAGGGGAAGACGCGAATGATAACAATCAATCATGAAAATATTATGTACCAGAGCTATAGGGAAATAGTAAGGAGAGGATATATTAAAGAAATAATAAGAAAAAGGATGTAAAAATCATATGCATACAAGAAACAAAGGTAAACCAAATGATAGATGATATATGTTCTTACAAGGCCTAGAAGTAATTAACTTCTTCTCCTCTGGACTTCTCAACTTCAACATCTCCTAATTCGGGTTTGGGCTTTCGGCTACACTGGTTCGGGTTTGGGCTTTCGGCTACACTGGTTCGGGTTTGGGCTTGGGTGTAAATTATGGATTCTCACTTGTTGGATTGGGTTAACTTGAACTCTCAGCTTCTGGGCTCAAGGTTAACTCTAGGGTGGGTGTGTGTACTTGCAAGGGGCTTCGATGATAAAGTCATAATTGATTTTAGTTAATTATCAGATAAAATTCACTCTACTTACCTCTTGAGTTGATCACCTATTTATAGTACTCACTTATTGGGCTTTAGACCAAATTGGGCTTTTGCTATCGTACTTTACATTTATTAAATATACCATACATGTTTGGGCCTATTTGATGGGCTTTATTATAGTGTTTTATTATTTAATTATTTATTCATTTTTGTTTAGTTTTTTATCTTATTGTCGGCCTTTCGACCTTTTGGTCATTCGGCCTAGACAGTACAATATATATTAAGAAGTGGATTTTAAACCCAACTTAGTCTTATAAAATCGGATTATAAGATGAGGTTTGCACCTACTTATATACTATGAAATGTTCTTATCTCTAGTCGATGTAGGATCTCCAATACCCCCTCACGTCAAAACCCTCCAACTTGTGCATGAGATTATATATTTATGGATGGTCTAATACCGAATGACACGATATGCCCAACACAAACATTCATTAGGATAGACTCTAAATAACTCTGATACCATATTAAGAAGTGTACTTTAAGTCTAACTCAGTCTTATAAAATCAACTTATAATGTGAGGTTTGCACCCACTTATATACTATAAAATGTCCTTATCTCTAATTGATGTGGGATCTCCAACAAAATATGTTATGACTTCTCAAGAATTACTGAAATTGATTGGATACATAACATTGAACATAAATAGAGGTATCCTCAATTCATAGTGAAAAGATGCTTTCAAATGTGAAAACACTCAAGTTGGTAAAGGTTTTGTGTGGTTGAAAGGGAGATTGTAAACATATAGTCTCCAATATATTTTCAGAAAGCATAGAACTTTAGCAAGAAATTATAGGGACAAAAATAAGGGATAACAATTCAATTTGGTGCATGGTGAGAGATTTTTTTTTTTCTCAGCAATAAATAATATAATAAATAGAAGTACTGGGGTACTCCAACCTATATACAAAAAATCTAATACTATAAGAAAGGCTAATACAGGACAAGATAATACTCAAGACCTTGTATGACTTTCTTATCATTGATGTCTTATGAATCTATCTCCTTACGTGTGGTGGCTAGCACCCAATCTCTACCAAAAGGATATGATAATTCTTTGACTCGTAAGAACACCAATAGAAAGAGTAGGAAATAATCAACATGCACTGAATTGTAAAGAAATGGAATAATTTTATAACTTATTAGATAAACTAGAATTAATAGATGTCCCTTTAGTTGGAAGAAGGTTCACATGGTATAGAGATAATGACTCTTCCAAAAGTATGCTAGACATGATCTAAATATCACAAGACTAGATAAAACAATGGCCTAACACTGAGCAATTGATCTTGGACATAACAATTTTAGACCATTGTGGTTTGATTATGAAAACAAACAAAATTAACTGGGGTCCAAAATCATTTAAAGTGTTAGATGATTGACAACAAACAAGTGATTTGAATAAGAATATAGAACAGTTTTGGAAACAATATCAAATAAGTGGAACAAGGATTTATATCCTAAAAAAGAAATTCAAAATTTTAAAAATGAATCTCAAAAGTTGGAACAAAGAAGTATTTGGGAACATCGATAAGACAAACCATGTGATAGTTGGTAAAATAAAAGATATAAACATCAAAGATGAAAATAATGGTTTAAATGAAGCTCAAAAAGTGGAGAGAAAGGATTTATTTGCTTAATTAAATAAGATAAGTTTCAAACAACACTCTTTTGGGATTCAAAATCTAGATACTTTAACTCTACCATCAACTATAGGAGAATGAAAAATGAGAAAAACAAAGAAAAAAAATACTATGGATACAAGGGATTTAGATCGACGCCCCAATAGAGGTAAAAATGGAGGTTTTTTTTTTTTTTCAAAAACTAGTTTCAAGATAAAGAAAATATTAAGTTGAATCTAGATGGAGTCCCTTTTCCATCTATATCCTTAGAAGAGAACACATACCTTACAACAGTGTTTACAGAAACTAAAATTCAAGGGGCAATTTGGGAGTGTGAGGGAAGCGAAAGTCCATGTCCAGGCTAAAACAATTATTTCATTAAAAAAATCATTGCGAAAACTTGAAGAGAGACATAATAGCAGGAGTTAAATATTTTCATAGGTTAAGGAGTTGTCCTAGGGGTATTAATGCAATGTTGACTCTTATTCCAAAAATAGAAAATCCGATAGAGTGAACACATTATAGGATAATATCCTTTGTGGGTTGTTGTTCTTGCTGGCTGACTTAGGTCGAACCTTGGTAACAGGCTCCGGGTTGAATCGTCTTTACTCGGTTGTTGCTGCTCCAAGATGCTAACTGGTGGCATTCTTGAGTTCTTCATGGTGCGTTTTGGGTGATGAATGCAGCGGAAGTTCAATGGAAGAAATGGGTCAAGCCCTCCTAAGAGTGGTGGTGGCTTGTAGGTGCATGAAGTGTATGAAAATGAGAGAGGTTTAGCCAACTCTCTTTGGTGGTGAAGGAGTGAAGATTAAAACCATAAATCAAGAGATTTAGGCAAGGGAGTAAGTATGGCACAAATTTGGCAGCATAACTTTACTCAAATTAATCTTAAGTTTCATGAAGGAGGCTACCCCTTTTATAAGCTAAGGAGTATCTTAAATGTTACCCTAGATGCTAACCAAATGTGTTTGAAATGAAATGCAAAAGTGGGCACAAACTTGCCAAGCAAGATAGGTCAAGTCTTGAAAGAAAAATGCTATTTACACCACATAAACTAAGCTAATTTCATGATGGGCCTTCTTGCAACATGTATAGGTATCTTTCTCTCCTATCCTGAGCTTGGGCCGTCTCCTCTTGGATTTGTTTGGCCATGGACCTTGTGATAGGTCCTAGACGCTCCATGCAAGGTGCTAGACGGTCTTCCTCTTGGTCTAGAAGCTCTTGATCTATCCTTTCAAGCTCACGTCTTGGCACTGGAGGGGGTGTGACTAGCTGTCCTCCATCATCCCCTCCCCCTTGAAAAGGATTTGTCCTCAAATCCAAGTCTTCATTGGTACCTACAAATGGAGATAAGTCAGTTACATTGAAAGTATCATGTACTCCATATTCTAGAGGTAGGTCCAACTTATATGCATTTTTGTTGACTCTCTTGAGGACTTGAAAGGGTCCATCTCCTCGGGGACTTAGTTTGGACTTCCTTTGAGTGGGAAATCTATCTTTGCGAAGGTGAAGCCAAACTAAGTCTCCTTCTTAAAAAATGATTTCTCTCCTCCCCTTATTGTGGTATTTTGCATACTTTTCATTTTGTTGTTGGATTTGAAGTTTAATCTTCTCATGCATTTTCTTAACAAAATCGGCTTTGATTACTCCTTCCTTATGCACAAATTCTTGTGGATTAGGTAAAGGTAACAAATCCAAAGGTGTGAGAGGATTAAACCCATATACAACTTCAAAAGGAGAAGCATTAGTAGTCTTGTGGACTACTCTATTGTAAGCAAACTCAATATGGGGAAGATACTCATTCCAAGATTTGTGGTTTCCCTTCATGATAGCCCTAAGCATAGTTCCAAGAGATCTATTGACTACTTCAGTTTGACCATCCGTTTGAGGATGACAAGAAGTTGAAAATTGTAGTCTCGTACCAAGTTTGCCCCCAAAGAGTTTTCCAAAAGTGGCCTACAAACTTGGGATCTCGACCGGACACTATACTTCTAGGTATACCATGGAGTCTCACCACTTCTTTAAAGAAGAGTCTAGAAATATTTTGAGCATCATCTATCTTGAGGCATGGAATAAAATGGGACATTTTGCTAAAACGGTCCACCACCACAAAGATAGAATCATGGCCTCTTGCAGTCCTAGGGAGTCCTAAAATGAAATCCATGCTAATGTCTTCCCAAGGAGCATTTGCAATCGGCAAAGGGGTGTAGAGTCCATGAAGCATTGCTCTAGACTTTGCTTTCAAACATGATATGCATCTAGAACAATGTCTTTGGATATCCTTTCTCATGTGTGGCCAATAAAATTTTTCTTTTAAAAGATCTAAAGTTTTATCAACTCCAAAATGGCCCATGAGACCCCCTTCATGTGATTCTTTTACAAGGAGCTTCCTATGCGTGCCTTGGGGAATACAAAGTTTTCCTTCTTTAAAGAGATACCCTTCGGCCACATAGTAACCTCCTTGTGCTCTATGTTTGCACTTAGCATAGATGGATGAGAATTCTTGGTCTTTTTGGTAAAGTTCTTTTATGTGATCAAATCCAAGAATTTGGGCACCCAATTTTGAAAAGAGAATATGCCTCCTTGAGAGGGCATCGACTACTATATTGGTGCTTCCTTTCTTGTATTTGGTTACATAAGGAAATTGTTCAAGAAACTCCATCCATTTAGCATGTCTTTTGTTGAGCTTGTGTTGGCCTTTTAAGTACTTTAGGGACTCATGATCACTATGGATAACAAACTCTTTTGAAATGAGATAATGTTCCCAAGTCTTTAAGGCCCTTGTAACATCCCGCCAAATTACTTTGAAAATAAATATAAAACGAAAATAAAGTGACAAATAGATTGAAGTGAGCAAAATCTTTATATAAAATAAATAAGTTTCTCCTCGCAGGGAGTTTAATACAAACGATCACTTCTCCATTAAAAACGTAAACGAAATACAATACAAAAGACAGATAGGCGATCTCCTGGCAAAAAGGGCGATCTCCTATAAGAAGGGCGATCTCCTTTCATATAGGCGATCTCCTATTATAAAGCAGCAAGAGGGGCGATCACCCAACAGAAAAGAAAACAGGCGATCTCCCGATGGAGGCATAAACCGGCGATCACCCGGTAGAGACGGAAATAGGCGATCTCCTTCCGGCGACCACTCACTGAGGAGCTCTACTCCCTGGAAGATCATCTGCTCCCGTGTAAAATACACGATCATCACAGTTTTTAATAGAAAACAGCCACAGAGCAATACAAAATAAAGGGTAAGCTAGACATTTAAAAAGAGTTTAAATAAGGATACTTAAAATAAAATCAAGGTAAACAATTTCAAGATATTCACGTAAAGTTATCAAGTTTCTCATACTCTTCACCTGATCACCCAGAAATCACATATTTCACAATATTCTCAAGAGTCACTCTATTTCACAATACAGCATCAAGTGTCTATCAATATTCAATGTTTCTCATTTCTCACGTCAGACTTTCCACTGACTCACCACACAAGACACTTGACACTACTTCCGGAAGACTCATGCATTGATTAGACTCAGAGATTTGCACCTGTCACACTGCCCACTGTGGAATCTCACACATCCACAGGGTCGCCGTGAAATCTCACACATTCACAAGCGTACGATGAATCTCAACACATCACCATACAGCATGACAAGGTTAATCCACGCAAAACAGGTCGGTTTGTTCTCTTTCAAACAACCCACCCATACAGGTGAACCTCCTTCGACTCTCCCCAACTGAGTAACTTCCTCTATGTGATTCCATTATCAGCAGAGTCAGGATATCTCGTACATAATCACCGATCAATGCACCTCTTACACGATCTTACACGGTATTTCCTTTCCTGAAAATACTATGCCTCGATCCCACATTCACAACATTCAACATATCATGCCACACTTAAAAGAATGATTTCAATCACAGCAATAGCCATTTCAAAGGATTCATATTTTCGAATATCTCATGTAAATCTCAAGCAGTTCTCAAAACAACATCAAACACAAGGAGTTCGCAAAACAGCGCCAAAACCGGCGATCTAGTTCAAAATATGGTATTTCGAAGGCTGTATATTAAAACAGGCGACTACGTCGCCCAAGCACACAACACAGCATTTCACGAAGACGAAAGCGAAAACGGCGACCACGTCGCCCACACTTCAGAAATGGTTCAACTATGGCTCGTAGTAAAGATGAAGGCTAGCTTCCCTTACCTGGACTTGCGCAAACACCTAGAGTTCCGAAACCCAACAAAGCTTGAAGAACGCCTTGGCTCTGTTTTTGCGTCTGGTTGAAGGACTTGCAGAGGACTGCCCAGGTGCTCTAATGGTGGCTGTCGCTCGTCGTACTCTCGTGTGAAGGTGTTAGAACCGCAGCGCGAAGGAGAGAATGGAGGAGAAGGGAGATAAACGCACCCTTTAGCTCTGGAACCACAGCAACGTTTCTTTTCTTCTCCCTCAGAAATGGGTTTTTGCATCTTAAGCTGACTTCTCCACAAAAACCGCTGCCACCACCCACTCTGCAGGGAGTTTGCGTGTACGCTTCGCTGAACAGTACACCTAAGCATGCCTCTGCGCAGGCTACGCTCTGAGGTCACTATTCTGAACCACTCTTTTGTCTACGTGGCGCGCATGCAGAACATCTCCTGCTGGGAGTCTGGGGCCCACGTTCTCTGGGTGTAACTCAACGTCGCGCGATGACCTTTCGCCGATGACTACCAGCTCGAAGAGAAATCACTGATGACCTCGCGCGAAGACTACCACCGATGACCTCTTCCTGGCGAACGACCGATGTCTTCCTCTGGGAGCCGACCGATGTCTTCCCTGGCGACGCCCTCATAACTCTCGCGCCTTGGCCACGTCCACATGCATCGCGCCCTGGCAATGCCCGCGTGCCTCGCGTCCGCGCGATGCCTGCATGCCTCTCGCGCCCGCGCGATGCCTGCATGCCTCTCACGCCCGCGCGATGCCTGCATGCCTCTCGCGCCCGCGCGATGTCCACCTGGCGCTCATGTGTAGCAGGCGACCGGCGACCTCGTAGCCTTCTATACTTAACTTTTTCCTCCCTTACTATTCTAAATAAAAACATGCTTAGGATTTATTTAAAATATAACTCTTTTATTCCAATAAATTTTTCAGGTCCTTACATTCTCCCCAACAAGAAAAATTTTCGTCCTCGAAAATTGGATTACAAGGAAAAGAGGTATGGATAAGCCTCCCCCATGGGTTCTTCTAACTCCCAAGTAGAATCCCCTGATTTCTCATCCCACACCACTTTCACCATGTTGAGGATCTTGCCTCTGAGCTGCTTACTTTGCCTATCGTCAATCCTGACTGGTTTCACTTCAAAAGACAAGTCATCCCTGATCTGCACCTTCTCGGTCGTCTGCTGAATCAACTCTGGTTCAACCAATACTGCTTCCTGGTACCAGTACAAAGGAGTTCTGCATTTCCTTCCATACAAAGCTTCATACGTTGCCATCCCAATGCTAGCATGATCACCGTTATTATAGGTAAACTCTTCCAACTCGGCTGGAGCCCTCCTGTAAGGTGCCATTGACACTGGTCCAGCCCCAGGTACCAAAATCAATAGAGAACTCCACTTCTCTCTTAGGAGGTAATCCGGATATTTCTTCTGAAATTACATCCATGAAATCTTTCACCACAGGTATCCAACTTACGTCCTCTTCATTCTTCACTCCCAACTGAGCTAGGATTCACGAAGCACCTCGCTTCTTTCTCCCAACACCGACCACCCTCGCTGAGTAGATATCACGTCTGCCCCTTGGAGGTCTGGAAACGCTATCTTCTGACTACCACAGACTACGAGAACGTGATTGGCAGCTAGCCAATCCATTCCCAGGATAACATTCAGATCCTGAAGAGGTAGGCAGATCAAGTCCACCTTGAATCTGCGTCCCTCTACTAACACTGGACATTCGGGGCAAACTGTAGAGGTCAACACCTGTCCTGATGCAGGTGTATAGACCAACAGTTTCAAACGGTAACTCCTTCACTAGAAGGCCCAACTCGGCTACACACAGGCTTGACACAAAGGAGTGTGTCGCTCCAAAATCAAACAAAATTCTAACGCATCTACCAGCTATAGAGCAACATTCTGTACTAAGTTACCTGACTGAGATGCCTCTGCTCCTGACATGGCAAACACTCTCCCCGTTGCCTGAGGTCGACTGCCTCCATTCCTCAACTGTTGGGATCCACTGGGTTGAGTCATCCTATTCTGGGTAGAACAATCTCTAGCAACGTGTCCCGTCCTTTGACAGGCAAAACATCTTCTCTCTGAATCTCTCTTGGGGCACACATTGGCTGTGTGTGGTCCACCACAGTGGAAACATTTAAGTTTCCAGGGTTGTTGCTGCTGAAACTGGGGCGGTGCTGCTTCTGCCCTATGCTGAGAGGGTCTCGAATAAGGCTTGCTTTGTGGGTGCTGCACCTTGGCCTCCCCACTGGAAGAACTCCCTGGGTGTGACCTCATCACCCGAGAATCACCCTTGTCCAGAGTCTCCACCATCTTCGCCTTCTCTACTAAGGCGTGAAATTCCCTGATGCACATCGGGGCTATGGCCCTCTTCAGCCCATGCTTCAGCCCCTCTTCGAACTTCCTACACCTCCAGGCCTCGGAGGTCGGCTGGGTATAGAACCGGGCGAGGTACTCAAAACGAGCAGCATAGGCGTTCACTGACATATCCCCCTGCTCCAGCTTCAGGAACTCAGCTTCCCGCGCAAACTTGGCGCTGTCAGGGAAATATTTCTCCAAGAACTTCACTCTGAAGCTCTCCCAATCCAAAACATCCCCTCGGGCATCCATCATCTGCTGAGCCCCCATCCACCAGAACTCAGCTTCTCCTGATAGCAGATAAGTGGCGAACAACAATTTCTTCTCTTCAGGGCAGGAGGTCGCCCTAAAGATTTTCTCCAACTCTCTGACCCACTGATCTGCCTGATCAGGGGTAGCATTCCCACTGAACTTGGGTGGGTTGTGCCTCATGAACTCGGTTAGTCCCATCCGTTCTTGAGGCTGACCGCCGTGGGAGTTTGTCTCAGCCGACCGAGCAGTTTCCCAGTGGTGCATTGTAGCTTGATGGTTCTGAGCCATCGCTGCATTCTGCTGCTGGATGGCAGTTGCCATCATCTCGATAGCCTTAGCGATCTGGCTCATCTCTGAAGAAGATTGGGGAGGGGTAGAAGGTCTACGTGCCATCTCCTTCGTTTTCAGATTTTGAAACTATAATATTCCTATATTCCCTACAACTACAAGAATGAGATCGATAAGAAATCAATTCATTCAAGGGGGGTAACAGCTAGACCTTACAAAGGTTAGCATCTCAAAATCATTAAGAATTTGAGCTCATCAACAGAATCATAATGCTTATAACATCAAGCATAACACCAGCACAACTACTGGTATGCAGTCACCAGTCCAATCAACCATTTTCAATCAATTACAAAGACACTCAAGAGAATGAGATAGCTCACACCAGAATTCAATATATGCTAAACATCAAACCTTTGGAATTAAGATTGAGACTCATCTCGATCCAGTTATGAGTGTGCACCCTCACTACTTTATCAAGACCTTCTCATTCTTAATACTAAGATTTTCAATTAGAACATATATTCACCAAAGCACACACAAAATTTCAATACAAAAACGTTTGAAAACCTTTCACTATAGTTATTATTTTAAACTCAAATAACTTTCATGAGCAGAAGAAACACAATGGATCCACAGCCCTCAGGTCATCCTAAGGACGAACTGCTCTGATACCATTAATGTAACATCCCGCCAAATTACTTTGAAAATAAATATAAAACGAAAATAAAGTGACAAATAGATTGAAGTGAGCAAAATCTTTATATAAAATAAATAAGTTTCTCCTCGCAGGGAGTTTAATACAAACGATCACTTCTCCATTAAAAACGTAAACGAAATACAATACAAAAGACAGATAGGCGATCTCCTGGCAAAAAGGGCGATCTCCTATAAGAAGGGCGATCTCCTTTCATATAGGCGATCTCCTATTATAAAGCAGCAAGAGGGGCGATCACCCAACAGAAAAGAAAACAGGCGATCTCCCGATGGAGGCATAAACCGGCGATCACCCGGTAGAGACGGAAATAGGCGATCTCCTTCCGGCGACCACTCACTGAGGAGCTCTACTCCCTGGAAGATCATCTGCTCCCGTGTAAAATACACGATCATCACAGTTTTTAATAGAAAACAGCCACAGAGCAATACAAAATAAAGGGTAAGCTAGACATTTAAAAAGAGTTTAAATAAGGATACTTAAAATAAAATCAAGGTAAACAATTTCAAGATATTCACGTAAAGTTATCAAGTTTCTCATACTCTTCACCTGATCACCCAGAAATCACATATTTCACAATATTCTCAAGAGTCACTCTATTTCACAATACAGCATCAAGTGTCTATCAATATTCAATGTTTCTCATTTCTCACGTCAGACTTTCCACTGACTCACCACACAAGACACTTGACACTACTTCCGGAAGACTCATGCATTGATTAGACTCAGAGATTTGCACCTGTCACACTGCCCACTGTGGAATCTCACACATCCACAGGGTCGCCGTGAAATCTCACACATTCACAAGCGTACGATGAATCTCAACACATCACCATACAGCATGACAAGGTTAATCCACGCAAAACAGGTCGGTTTGTTCTCTTTCAAACAACCCACCCATACAGGTGAACCTCCTTCGACTCTCCCCAACTGAGTAACTTCCTCTATGTGATTCCATTATCAGCAGAGTCAGGATATCTCGTTCATAATCACCGATCAATGCACCTCTTACACGATCTTACACGGTATTTCCTTTCCTGAAAATACTATGCCTCGATCCCACATTCACAAGATTCAACATATCATGCCACACTTAAAAGAATGATTTCAATCACAGCAATAGCCATTTCAAAGGATTCATATTTTCGAATATCTCATGTAAATCTCAAGCAGTTCTCAAAACAACATCAAACACAAGGAGTTCGCAAAACAGCGCCAAAACCGGCGATCTAGTTCAAAATATGGTATTTCGAAGGCTGTATATTAAAACAGGCGACTACGTCGCCCAAGCACACAACACAGCATTTCACGAAGACGAAAGCGAAAACGGCGACCACGTCGCCCACACTTCAGAAATGGTTCAACTATGGCTCGTAGTAAAGATGAAGGCTAGCTTCCCTTGCCTGGACTTGCGCAAACACCTAGAGTTCCGAAACCCAACAAAGCTTGAAGAACGCCTTGGCTCTGTTTTTGCGTCTGGTTGAAGGACTTGCAGAGGACTGCCCAGGTGCTCTAATGGTGGCTGTCGCTCGTCGTACTCTCGTGTGAAGGTGTTAGAACCGCAGCGCGAAGGAGAGAATGGAGGAGAAGGGAGATAAACGCACCCTTTAGCTCTGGAACCACAGCAACGTTTCTTTTCTTCTCCCTCAGAAATGGGTTTTTGCATCTTAAGCTGACTTCTCCACAAAAACCGCTGCCACCACCCACTCTGCAGGGAGTTTGCGTGTACGCTTCGCTGAACAGTACACCTAAGCATGCCTCTGCGCAGGCTACGCTCTGAGGTCACTATTCTGAACCACTCTTTTGTCTACGTGGCGCGCATGCAGAACATCTCCTGCTGGGAGTCTGGGGCCCACGTTCTCTGGGTGTAACTCAACGTCGCGCGATGACCTTTCGCCGATGACTACCAGCTCGAAGAGAAATCACTGATGACCTCGCGCGAAGACTACCACCGATGACCTCTTCCTGGCGAACGACCGATGTCTTCCTCTGGGAGACGACCGATGTCTTCCCTGGCGACGCCCTCATAACTCTCGCGCCTTGGCCACGTCCACATGCATCGCGCCCTGGCAATGCCCGCGTGCCTCGCGTCCGCGCGATGCCTGCATGCCTCTCGCGCCCGCGCGATGCCTGCATGCCTCTCACGCCCGCGCGATGCCTGCATGCCTCTCGCGCCCGCGCGATGTCCACCTGGCGCTCATGTGTAGCAGGCGACCGGCGACCTCGTAGCCTTCTATACTTAACTTTTTCCTCCCTTACTATTCTAAATAAAAACATGCTTAGGATTTATTTAAAATATAACTCTTTTATTCCAATAAATTTTTCAGGTCCTTACAGCCCTCACAAGTGCATATAGCTCTTTGTCATAAGTGGGGTAGTTAAGGGTGGCACCATGTAGCTTTTCACTAAAATATGCAATGGGGTGTCCACCTTGTAACAACACCGCACCTATGCCCACTCCCGATGCATCACATTCTATCTCAAAAGTTTTAGAAAAATTTGGGAGAGCTAGAATAGGAGCATGGGTGAGTTGAGCTTTTAGCCTTTGAAAGGCTTGTTCATGCTTTTCATTCCAAAAAAATGCAACATCCTTTTTAACAAGTTCATTGAGAGGGGAAGCTAAACTTGAAAAATTAGGCACAAACCTTCTATAGAAGCTAGCTAACCCATGAAAACTTCTTACTTGACTTACATTTTGTGGAGTGGGCCACTCTTTGATGGCTTGGATTTTCGCAGGATCAACATGCACCCCCTTTTGGTTAACTATGAAACCTAAGAAAACTACACTATCTACGCAGAAGGTACACTTATCCTTATTGGCAAACAAACTATTTTTCCTAAGCACTAGAAGGACTTCCCTAAGGTGACTTAGATGGTCTTCTAGGGTTTTGCTATACACTAGGATATCATCAAAGTAAACTACTACATATTTACCTATGCAATCCCTTAAGGTATGATTCATGAGCCTCATGAATGTACTAGGAGCATTAGTAAGGCCAAAAGGCATCACTAAACACTCATATAATCCAAATTTGGTCTTAAAAGCAGTTTTCCACTCATCACCCTCTTTGATCCTAATTTGGTGATAACCACTTTTAAGTTCAATCTTGGAAAATATGGTGGATCCATGTAGTTCATCAAGCATGTCATCAAGCCTTGGGATTGGGTGCCTGTACTTGATGGTGATGTTGTTGATTGCTCGGCAATCACAACACATGCGCCATTTTCCATCTTTTTTTGGCACCAACAAGACAGGTACAGCACAAGGACTAAGGCTCTTTTGAACCCAACCCTTATCCAACAAGTCTTGAACTTGTGACCCTATCTCCTTGGTTTCCTCGGGGTTAGTTCTATAAGCTGGCCTATTTGGTAGGCTAGCCCCTGGGATAAAGTCAATTTGATGTTCTATACCTCTAATGGGAGGAAGACCATGGGGTCCCTCACTAGAGAATACATCATCAAATTTACTCAAAAGATTTTCCACTTGAGGAGGTAGACTCATAAGTTCACTACTTGTGGCAGTGCATGCAAGTGTTCCCTTACAAAAAACAAGGCTTGGTTGTTCAACAAGAAGCAAGTTTTCCAAAATGTTTTCAAAAGATCTTTCTTGTTGAGCAACCATGTGGGAAGGAACACTCTTCTCCCATTCCTTTCTATCCTTAAAAACTTTCTCTTTTTCTATCTCTCTTTGTTTTTCTTTCTTCTTTCTCTTATTTTCTTCATCCCTCTTTTCTCTCATTTGTATTTGGTCTCTCACCACTTGAGAATGTGGTAAGGGACTAAGTACAAATCTCTTTTGCCTATGGGTGAAGGAAATCTCATTAGTTAGACCATCATGCAAGGTTTTTTTATCAAATTGCCATGGTCTACCTAACAAGATATGACAAGCTTCCATTGGTACTACATCACATAAAACTTTATCTTTGTAGTTACCTATGGAGAACTTGATTTCCACTTGCTTATCTACACTTAGTTCCCCATTCTCATTGATCCATTGCAACTTGTATGGCTTAGGATGAGGAACTAATTGTAGATTGAGCTTCTCAACCATCCCTGAGCTACAACAATTGCAACTTGATCCACTATCCACAATAAGAGAACATATATTTTTTAAAACATTACACCTTGTGTGAAAGATGTTCTCTCTTTGTGTTTCCATGGATGTGCTAGGATGATTGTTGAGGGTTCTCCTAATCATGAGTAATTCTCCTTCTAAAGGACTAACCCTCTCATCCTCTCCCCCTTCTTCTTCTTCTACACTAGGCTCATCCTCACCACTAGTGTACTCATCCTTGCCTATTAAAAACATGGTCCTTTGGTTTGGGCATTGGGCTTGCACATGTCCTCTTCCAAAACACTTAAAGCACTTGATGTCCCTAGCTCGGATGGGTGGGGTAGAGGTGTCTTTGGTTATGGGCTTGGTAGTTTCCTTTGGTTTTTCTCTAGATGTACTACCCTCCCTTTTATATTCTCTCTTGGGATAGAAGTTAGAGTAGATTCCCACCCTTTGACTTGAAGTTTTGCGCAAATTTTGTTGTTCAACTTTAATGCAAAGTTGAACCAAATCATTCAAGTCTTGGTATGGAAGAAGCTCTACTTTATCTCTTATCTCAAGGTTGAGTCCACTTAAAAACCGAGATATGGTGGTGACCTCTTCCTCTCTAATAGAGGCTCTCATCATGTATAGCTCCATCTTTTGCCTATACTCTTCCACACTCATGTTCTTTTGTTGGAGCCTTTGGAGCTTGTCCATTAGCTCCCTATGGTAGTAGGAAGGTATGTGGCGACGTCTTAGGGCTCCCCTAAGGTCATTCCAATACTCTATGGGAGGGTCCCTGTGAAGACGTCTATCTCTCTCTAGAGAGGTCCACCAATACATGGCATTTCCTTGAAAACTAAGGGTGGCTAAGGGTACCTTTCTCTCTTCACTCACCCTTTCATTTCCCAATCTAGGTAAACTTCTACATTGTCCTTACCATAGAAATGTGGTAGGTCTACCCTTACTTCCCTTGGGGCTTCTTCCTCTCTTTGCCTAAGTCTTCTAGGTGGTGGTTGGTAATACTCATGGTTTCTAATGCTTACCTCTCCTAGAGACTCTTGGAGTTGAGAATGAGATGCATGTGAATGAGATTTTTTTGAATTTTGTGATTTCTCTTTCCTTGCTCTAGCCAAATCATTGATTTTAGATTCATTTTCCAATTGTCTATATGAAAGATGTTGTACATCCTTGACAAGTTGTTTCAAAAGTGATTTAATGGACTTTTCATCACTATCACTAGACTTGGATGCATGAGAAGACATGGTTAAAACATTGTGTATATAAATGTTCTTCTTCAAGAAAGAATAGGGAAGTTAATGAAGGTAGCTTTCCAGGTAAGAGAGGTGAGTCACAAAGGACTTCTTAAGTACCAAGTCTTGCCTTAGCCAAAAACTATCCCTCAAAATCTTCACACAATCCTCTCTTTAGGTTAAACACTTAGAATACAATGAGAAAACAATTTTTTTTTTTATGCAAATGAAAGCTTATGCAAAGCCCAAAACAAAATGCGCAAATAGCAAGATTAAACAAGATTAAGCAAATCCCAAAGAAATTGAAATAGCAACAATTAATTCTAGGCGGCCCTAGGTGAGGCTTCTTGGACACTTGGAGCCCTTGAAGACACACTCACCGTCTAAAACGTGATTAACAAGTAATTAATAGAAAGTTAATCTTGCAAGAAAGTTAAAGAACACTCCCTTTGTTGCTTGACTATATGCACCCCCCCTTTTTGTTGTCTTTCTACTTGTTGGGCCTTCCAAAGTGTATGGGTATTTGTGGTATGTATTTGTTTCTGCACCTTTGGCCTTTGTTCCTCTTGAAATTAGGTCAATAAAATCCTCATTCCAGCACCTATTAAGCAAGCTGGACAGCCCATGTCAAAATCTCACTCAACAAGCACCAAATGAAAATTTCATCCACCACAAAAACTTAGAGGTCAAGGAAATAAAGCAAGAAACAAATTAATTGCAAAAAATAGGACCACACAAATGAAGTTATAATGTGACACAACTAGGAAGAGTTGCAATAAAATGTGACAAGCAAATAAAAGGTACACAAATAAAGTGGACACACAAAAGGAATCCTAGAATGGTACTAGAATTGATTTGAAAAACCAAAACAGCACTACTGAAAAAGTTTCCCTGGCACAAAAAGCGTCACTTAAAACGTGTGTACTGAGCTGGATATTTTGACTTTGCTTTTGAAATTTGAGACACAATTAGGTCAAGATCTTAACAAACTTTTGGAGTTGGTTTCATGCCAAACGCATGCACCAATTAATTTTGATAAATTCTTTTACTACCAGTGCTCATTTTCCGCCAGCTGGAACAACAGATTGCACACTTTTTTTGTATGATTTATCATTTTTTTTCTATTTGTCCTTTTCAACTGATTCTTTTTGTATTCTTTTGCTAAGATCTCAAATGACTCAAATCCAGAGGCTCATAAATTTCTTGTGACGTATTTAATTTTAACACATAAAAACAGCCTGGCCAGTTGCAGTGAAAACAGGGGATCCTAAAGCTGGAACCAAAAACAGCAAAGAAATTTTTCAAGAACACAATGGAGTGAAGATATAGGAATTTGCGTGGATCTAACACCCAAATATGAACTCAAACTAAAAGAAAAATGCACCAAAAGATCATCCAAAACAGAAAAATAAAAACTGGACCAAAAATAAAGCAAGAAACCAAATCATCAAGAACAAGTACCACTAAGATTTTGATGACAAATTTGGAAACACATGACTTAGACAAAACATATGGATTCATAAAATAAAAAGACTCAAAGCATCATATGACCCAAAAGAAAATAAAAACAAGCAAGACTCAAATACCTAAAAATAAAAGACAGCCACACAAATATAGCAAGAAACCTACAAAAAAATTTGACAAGAGATGCTCAAGCACAAATTGAACAATTCTACCGATTAAAATGCCAAGAATAGCATCCAATGCAAAAATAAAAAGCAAAAAACAGCAAGACAACTTGGAGCCAAGATGAACAACTTGAATATAAGAAGAACTCAAAAAAAAAAATGAAGAGACACTCATCTTTGAAGAACCATAGCTCATGATACCAAATGGTGGCATTCTTGAGTTCTTCATGGTGCGTTTTGGGTGATGAATGCAGCGAAAGTTCAATGGATGAAATGGGTCAAGCCCTCCTAAGAGTGGTGGTGGCTTGTAGGTGCATGAAGTGTATGAAAATGAGAGAGGTTTGGCCAACTCTCGTTGGCGGTGAAGGAGTGAAGATTAAAACCATAAATCAAGAGATTTAGGCAAGGGAGTAAGTATGACACAAATTTGGCAGCATAACTTTACTCAAATTAATCTTAAGTTTCATGAAGGAGGCTACCCCTTTTATAAGCTAAGGAGTACCTTAAATGTTACCCTAGATGCTAACCAAATGTGTTTGAAATGAAATGCAAAAGTGGGCACAAACTTGCCAAGCAAGATAGGTCAAGTCTTGAAAGAAAAATGCTATTTACACCACATAAACTAAGCTAATTTCATGATGGGCCTTCTTGCAACATGTATAGGTATCTTTCTCTCCCATCCTTAGCTTGGGCCGTCTCCTCTTGGATTTGTTTGGCCATGGACCTTGTGATAGGTCCTAGACGCTCCATGCAAGGTGCTAGACGGTCTTCCTCTTGGTCTAGAAGCTCTTGATCTATCCTTTCAAGCTCACGTCTTGGCACTAGAGGGGGTGTGACTAGCCGTCCTCCATCACTAACACTTCTTCAATGAAGGGAGCTCCACCTATTGACAAGACTCTAACGATCAAGTCAGTGAGAACATTCAACTATGAATATTCCATAAATTACATGTATCAGTGTAGAGTCACAAAAAAAAACTTATATTGATGTGACTTGATTTTAGATTTGTCCATTTTAATGGTGACACTTTGTTTATGGTTTGAGTTTTCACAATTATAAGGTGAGACCTAGGGAAGATTCCCACTGGACACGAACTTAACCAAGTGGTTAAGTAAGTGTGAAGGTTCACTTCCAAAGGCAAAAAGGAAAATCACAAGATATGGTGAATATGATGTGGTTTGCGAAAATGGAAGAACATGAAATTTAACACAATAAGATGATAATGACCAAATGGAAAATGGAGGAAAAACAAGAACGTAAACACAAAGACAATTGGTGTAATGGAAAATGGAATAAGAGATGAAGGATAGGAAAGCTTATGGTGATGGATGAGAGTGAACACGCCACTTGGAGTGTGAATTCTCCAAGATAAGTGTGGATGACCGCCACTTGAAGAGCTCTCCAACTCTCTCAAGATAAGACCTAATCTAAGAGAACACAAGTCTCACACAATTTGTGCAGATTTTTCCTTCTATTTCAAATTTCAATATGAAAATACATGGAGTAAGGCACCCTATTTATAGGAATGGGTGCCTTGAAAAACAAGAAGAACAAGGGCATGAAAGTAAATGAGGGAGGGGCGGTTTTTAGGTCTTTACTAAGTCATAACCGCACCCTAGGCTTGTTCTTCTAGAAGCTAGGTCAAATTGGCTTCCTAAAGAGCTAGGCACAAGCTAAAATGATAACTACACCCCCTATTATGCTAAAGGCACCTATTCTGGCCTATCTTGCTACTTGGACCCCTAAAGTGAGCCCAAATTGTTTACAACATGTTTTATTTTTAAGAAGACCAGAAGAAAAAATATTTGGTGTTTTGGTCTATGCCCATTTCTTCTTCAAGTGAGGTTAGCTAGATCTTTGGTGGGGTTTTGACTTGATTGTTGAGATGACTGCTCATAGTGTGAATGGTCTCTTGAGGCCTTGGTCATCTTCTTGCTTACTTGGATTGTATCATCTGCTCAGGGTCTCAAGCCCTTTTTATAGTTTTCGTAGACCTTTCTTCATCAGTTTCAACAAACACAAGAATATTCTGTTATTATATACTTTTATTTTTCAGGTATAGGCAATATTATCTCTAGTAGTTTTTATTTACATTGAAGATTACAACAATACGTGTGCTTAACTAATTCCATTATTCTTTCTATTATTTTCACTTTAATAATCTCTTTTATATGGCTCCCCATTGTCTGGCCGACCTCTTGAGGCATCATTGAGCTTCATTGGGCTTGTCATCTATCTTAGGCCGAACTAGGAATTTTTTCCAAGTGGGCCTGACAAACCGGGTTATCCCATTTAAGTGCTCGGGTCGAAGCCCCGAGCACGTCCGACCAGTACACAGCCCCCCAGGCTCAAGCCGAGTTTGGTGAGGCGGAGAGGCTTACCTGCGACTAACATGACGTTTCTCACAGTGGGTAGTTGGGACACGATTTCCGAAGCATTTTTTGAAAACACGTCCCACCACACTAAATATGGTGCGTACACGTGACACATACATCAACAGTGGGGAAATCCTACCATTTCGACTTCCCTCCTTTCAAACATAACATTTTTTCTTCTTTGACTCATCACTCTAACTCTCTTGTCTCTGCGCAAAACCAAAGCTTTTCTTCCTTCATTGCACCACCTTACACCATCGTCCCTTACCAGAAAAGCAATTATGTTTTATTCGTTAATTTTGTTATATGGTTATCATTTTCTCATTGATTTCAATTTAAACAATGTGCCTTAGTATACGCTGATTCAACTTATTTTGCTTGTGCTTTGCCCTACATGTAGTTATTCTGCATTCTATCTCTGTTTATGTCTTAGTTGCTTTCGACAATGGATTATAGTTTTATTTATCCCTGGGCAAAAAAGGAACTACTTAGAGAAACTTCCATTTTTACTACCCATTTGACAATTAGGAAATTAAGAGAATCGAGGGCATTAAGTAAGAAAGACGAAAACTTAGTAAAGGTCGTAGCCTGTAGGGAGGGTGAGCCTATATGTAGTGGCGAGTCATCGGACCCCAACGGGCCATTTTACTTTTTCTACACCACATTTTTCACCAAAGTTTTACTACATCTTCCGTTGTCAATTTTTGAGAAAGAGTTGTTAACCAAGTTGAACGTAGCTCCTGCCCAGCTGCATCTGAACAGCTGGGCGTTCATCTAAGTTTTCATAATTTTATGTTTCCAGCTTGGCATTTTGCTGACTGTGGAAGTCTTCCTTTAGTTTTTCGAACTCAAACATTTTGGTCGTCAGTTGTGGATATCTTGAATGGTGCCCCTGGGAGAGGTTTCCTTATCCTTTTGTAGTCATCCTACATAAACTTCAACGGTCAATTCGTCAAAGTCCACGTCTCGGCAAAAGATCCATCTCTACTAGATGGCTTCCCCTTGTACTGGTCGCCCAACCCCCGATTCTAGAGTGTTCGACACCTGAAGGACCTGTCCCTAAGAGAACAAGGTGTTTATGAATTCTTGGAAAACCTTAAGGTCGTCTTTGACACACCAACACTCTTGAACAAAGAATAGCTCCCTGGTGCTCTCAAGGCCTATATCGGTATATTTCCTTTTTTATCCTTAAAAGGCAAACTTAATTCGTGATATCTGATCAGTTGTTTGTTTTTGCAGATAGCATGCTCTTTAACATTAGCAAAATCGAGCTGGTCGAGCGTGCCAAGAAGATGAGGGCAGCTGCAAACAAGGATTCTCTGTTGCAGAAGAAGAAAACTTCAGCTGGAGCAGTTCAGGTCCAATCTGAGCAAGACAAGCACACCACCTTGGGCCTTGTTTTTAAGAGAAAAAAATTGTACGTGGCTCCCCCTTCCGAGCACTCACATTCCAATGGTCGGGCTCCCCACTAGGATGTTTTGGCTATCCAGAAGTGTGAGGTTGCAGAAAGTTCACGAAGGAAAAGCTTATAATATCTAACTTCGATACCCTAGCACATGGCGAGTCGTGCTTCTTGCCTGATGAAGATAAAGTCAGATTGATGGCTTATAACGAAGATCATCTTCGCCATGATTCTGAGAAACTCCTTAGCCAGGCATTTGCCTTGGCGTGCTTAGCCAACACCAAAGTAAAGGATCGGAAAAGAGCTGAAGACCAGAGGATTAAAGAAACTATTGAGCTCCGTCAAGAAGTTGAAGACCTTCGCGTCGAGGAGAACCGTTTGGGGTTGGTGTTGGCCAACAAGACCCAAGAGGGACTCGTCTTGGTCGAAGAGAAAGGAAAACTTTCTAATGAAATCAAAAGTTTGAAAAAAGAGAAGGAGGAGGAGATGACGCGTAAGGAAGAGGAATTCTCTAAGGTGGGGGATTCTCTTAAGGACGATGCGACCCGATCATACCTCGTCGGGTTCGAAACTGTTTTGGAACAGGCTACCATCGTCCACCCTTCAGTGGACTTCTTGGAGCTGGACCAAGGGAAGAACATAATTGATGGAAATCTAGGAGAGGACTCTTAGTTCTAATTTTTTATGGACTATATTTATTGCTTACCTTTTACTATCGAACTTATTTAACGCTTGAATTCCTCGCCGATGTTTATTTAGCATCTTGAAAATTTAGACAAACTCTAGACGTGTTTATTATTTTGGAATCAATAGTTTTACCTATAGCGTATGAGTGTATGCATAAATGCTTTACCACACAAATTGACTTCATATTAAACATGGCATGACTAACATAGTACAATGTCGTTAACCCGTACGAGATTGTAACATCTGAATATATGCAAAAATGCTTTGTCAATCGAGCTGACTTTCACCTTGAACATAGCATGATTAACATAATATGATCTTGCTAACTTGGGTGAGACGAAATGTATAAACCAACGAATATTAGCTCTTAACGAATAGACTAACCTTTTGATGATCAACACCCTTCTGGTTGGCCGAACGGCTTACCACTTCAACTTAACCTGTGCCATCATTTGTCTTGACATTTCCAACGCAATTCATTTCATGAGTTATCCAAATGGTAGGGCATCATGAATATTACTGAGATAATCTAAGCTCAGATTTGGTCAAACAATGAACGTTAACGATATTTGCCCTTGAGTTGGGTTGTCCTACCATGTGATTACTATGTCTGCTCCAAGTTAACTCATCTCATAGGGCGCCTACTCGGATAGCTAAGTTCCAGGCTAGGTCGTCTTACCATGTGCCAGATCGGATAACTACATCTGTTTCAAGTCAACTCACCTCACAGGGTCCCTATACTCAGGTAACTTTCGTTTGTTCCAAGTTAGGTTGTCTTACCATGTGCCAGATCAAATAACTACACTTGTTTCAAGTCGATTCACCTCACAGGGCACCTATACTCGGGTAACTTTGTTTGTTTCGAGTTTGGTCGTCTTACCATGTGCTAACTCGGGTAACTACACCTGTTTCAAGTCAATTCATCTCACAAGGCGCCTATATTCCACTACAAGAAAATCTCAAATTATATACGGATTATTACATAGGGATCAAAATCCGTATGTAAAGTGAACATTACATACAGTTTTTTACATATGGATTCTATTCCGTATGTAAATAGATATTACATACGGATTTTTTCGTATGTAAACCAAAGGTAATTACATACAAATATAATCTGTTCTTGTCGATTGACTTGGCCGCTGATTGACTCCGATGACTGGTTCTGGCTCCGCCTATCTCCGCTGGAATTTGTGCCTTCCTTGGTTGTTTGGATGCTGTTCCTATTGAGACAGAGGGCGCCCATACGGCAAATCACACTCCAACGATCAAGTCAGTAAGGGCTTATGAAAGAATAAGAAACAGATAGCTTCAGTATTCAAAAAGTGTATTTAGAATTGCGTACCTATACCAAGGATATCAAGCTCCTTTTATAGAGTGCCGCTAGGTTACCTCTTGTGGTAACAAATTCTGTTATGAGAATCTTATCTCGAGTAGGGACATATTCAATGGGAGAAAATCCCGCTTCAGTGTGTGTAATCTTAACAGCACAGCTGTGCAGAATCTTATCTCCTAAGAGTGTAACAAACCCTAACAGAATAACCACTTGGATACCAACCTGGATATCATTCCCCAAGATTAAATCTGTTTCAAGTACGTTTACATACTTTTACGTATAACATATGAAACTGCTCCAGAGAGAATAAAATCTCAACTGGAATATAACTGGGAATATTATCTTTTACCTTTAAGGTGTAGACCGCAAATAACCATTATGTTTTAAATACACGCTTATATCTTTAAGATTATATCATGCAACAAACAACTAATTGAAACCCTCTCGACCCAACAGCTAAGCTGACCCGCCTGTTGCAGGCACCGAGTATAACATATGCAACTGCTCCAGAGAGAATAAAATCTCAACTGGAATATAACTGGGAATATTATCTTTTATCTTTAAGGTGTAGACCGCAAATAACCATTCTATTTTAAATACACGCTTATATCTTTAAGATTATATCATGCAACAAACAACTAATTGAAACCTTCTCGACCCAACAGCCAACCTGACCTGCCTGTCGCAGGCACTGATGTCCGATCTCCGAGAATTGAGATCTGGTCCACTACATCATGTAACAAACAACTAATTGAAACCCTCTCGACCCAACAGCCGAGCTGACCTGCCTGTCGCAGGCACCGATGTCCGATCTCCAAGGACTGAGATCTGGTCCACTACATAATCTGTATGTAATTTTGGCGTCATGAAGCGGGAATACAATTCCATATGTAAACAGATATTACATACAGATTTTTTAGTATGTAAACGACAGATAATTACATACGGACTATATCCGTGTGAAATTTTGGTGCCATGAAGCGGGAATAAAATTTCGTATGTAAATACATATTACATACAAATTTTTTCGCATATAAACAACAGATAATTACATACTGACTATATTCGTATGTAACTTTGGCGCCATGAAGCGGGAATAAAATAAAATCTCTAGTGGGTGGGACTTGAAACCAAATTCCTTCAATGACGAAAGAAACTTTAACCACTACACCAAACAAATTCTTTTATGTTATTTTGATTTTGATTATACTTATTATTATTATTAATAATATTAATATAATATTATTATATAATATTATTAATATAATATTTATATTATTAATATAATATTAATATAAATTATATTAATATTATATTATTAATATAATATTAATATAATTTATATTATTAATATAATTTATATTATTAATATAACTATTATTAATAATAATAAGTATAATAAAAATCATATATGACGAAAGAACTTGTCTGGTCTAGTGGTTAATGCTTCTTTGGTCACTTGGTTTCGAATCCTACCTACTGCAGTTTGCTTCCAATATTAATAAGGGACTTGGGTTCGAGTCTTGTTCACTGCAGATTGCTTCCTACATTAATAATAATAAAAATAGGAATAAATAATAATCAGATGAAATTTATTGCATTACATATGGATTTTTGTCCGTATGTAATCCGTATGTAACTATATTTTACGTACGGATTTTAGCTGTATGTAATTTCAATTTTTCTTGTAGTGTTTGAGTAACTTCGTTTGTTCCGAGTTAGGTCATCTTACCAAGTGCTAGATCAGATAACTACACCTTGTGGGTTTCAGAAAACAAATTTATTACTATGTGAACTTGTTCTCAATCTAGTAGGGATGAGCTTTCCTCATGGCAACCTTGAATTGACAAGGTTTCGTTTTTGTTTTGTGCCTCAATTCTACTCTTCTTTTTAAAGCTTTCGACTTTATACAGGCATTATCGCGTGCTTCTTCCAGTAAATCTAAGTTTATCCTTCTTCCTTCGTTGGACTCCTTAGCGACGAAACTTTGAAATCTCTGAGAATTTTCTAATACCTCCACAGGTATCATGGCGTCCGACCCATAATCCAAACTAAACGTGTTTCTTTTGTTGTTGATTGTGGAGTGGTGTGATAAGACCACAAAATTCTGGGGATATCTTCTGACGAACCTCCTTTCGCCTTTTCAAGTCTTCTTTTCAGATCTCTCAACAGGACCCTTTCGGCTGATTCAGCTTGCCCATTCATCTGGGGATGTTTTACCGAGGGGAAAATTTGCTTTATTCCCACCTCTGTGCATAACTTTCCCAATTGTCGGCTAGCAAATTAGGTTCCATTATCGGATACTAGATGTCTGGGAATCCCAAAACGCCATAGAATGTTCTTCCATACGAAATGTTGGACTTTGTGAGCAGTTATTTGTGCAACCAGCTCAGGTTCGATCCACTTAGTGAAATATTCAATGGCAACGATGACATACTTCATCTAGCGTAGGGCTAAAGGGGAAGAAGCCAGAATGTCTATTCCCCATGTATGGAAAGACCATGGGCTACAAATCGATCGCAGCTCCTCAGCTGGTCCATGGCACCAGTCAACGTACTTTTGACATTGCTCACACTTCTAAACATACTTCCCACAATCCTCCTTCGTCGTCGGCTAGTAGTATCTTGCTCGGATGATTTTTAAAGCGAGGGCTCGCTCGTCGATGTGACTGTCGCAAATGCCTTCGTGAAGCTCGGACATTATCCGTGTGCTCCCCACTTACACAAATGAGGAGTGGATGAGTGTAACCATAACGAAGGAGATGACCATCTATAAGGGTGTATCGACTCGCATTGCTCTTGATAATCTTGGCCTCCATGGGCTCAGAGGGAAGTAACCCATCAGCAAGATACCGTATATATGGTGTTAACCAAGTTTTCATGGTGTTGATCTACATAACATCGAAATGGTCATCCTTGGGAAGTTCATGGATGGTTGTCTTTGGTGATTTCAAGGTTTCCTGGATTACCGATCGATGTCTTCTTCCCTTTTTTGAGTCAACCTGCAAGACCTCAAAAAGGTCATCCTCATGAAGCCCTTCAACGGTTGTCCTTGGTGATTTCAAGGTTTCTTGGATTACCGACCTTTGACGGCCTCCTTTCCCTAAGCTGCTAACCTGTACAACAGATCCGCCCAAGAATTTTGTTCTCTGGGGACATGAATAAGTTCAAAGGCAGGGAAAGTTGTTCTTAAGATCTTTACATACTTGAGGTATGAGGCTAACTGTGGGTCCTTAGCCTGATACTCGCTAGTGACTTGTCCTGCTACGAGCAGTGAGTCACCCTTCGCCAATAAGCGTTGAGCTCCCAACTCCTTTGCTAACAGAATTCCTGCTATCAGAGCTTCATACTCGACTTGGTTGTTACTCGCCTTAAATGCAAACCTAAGAGCCTGTTCAATTAAAAGCCCATTTGGTCACTCTAGAATGACCCCAGCCCCACTTCCTTGTAGGTTGGAGGACCCATCAACAAAAAGGACCTATTGGAAATCATTTGGATCGGGCTCAAAGTCTTTAGGCGAAAGCTCTATCATGAAGTTCGCATATACCTGGCCTTTATTGGTCCTCGAGATTCGTAATGTATGTCAAACTCGGATAATTCCACTGCCCAACTGATGAGGACCTAGAAGGGAATAGGCCTACTGACCAAGCCCAACCTCAGAGGAGGCAGACTAGGAGCATGACACAAGACCAAGGGCCAAGTCAGGATGCTCCAACCATTGCCTTAGCTCCCACCATACCTCAGAGGATTACAAGAAGCAGAGCACAAGCTTTGGGTGTTGAGCATCAATTGTTTTCTTTATTTGTAATAGTAGTAAAATAGGTGTCCTTAAGTATTAGAGGGGGGTGTACTAGCAAATAGGTGCCTTTAGCAATAGAACGAGGGTGTGCTATCAAAAAGGTGTCCTTAGCAATAGAAGGAGGGGTGTGCTAGCAAATAGGTGCCTTTAGCAAAAGAAGGAGGGGTGTACTATCAAATGTTGCATTTTTGACCTCTTCTAGAAGATTAGGATGATGGTGTGGTTTGACTAAAGTCAATACCCTAGGCAGCCCCACTCTTTGTATTTCCATCCCTACCCTTTAAGCTTGCTCACCAAGGCTTCTAAACCTATAAATAAGGAGGCCTACCTCATGTATTTCTAAGTTGAAAATTAGAGTAAAGTTACTATACACAAATTCTTGTGTGAATTGTGAGTGAGTGAGCTCCTCCAAAATTGTTCTTATCTTGTGAGTTTTGAGATCTCTCAAGTGGCGGCATCCTTCACTTATCTTGGAGTCATTTCACCATCCAAGTGGCGTGCAACCATTCTCAATTCTATTTCTCATAAGCTTCCTTTTCCTTCATCTTTTCCTTCCATTATCATTCCATCTATTCATAAACATGTTCTTATTTTGCTTCATTATATCTATTCGGTCTTTATATGTTGCTCTTGTTTTCCTTATGTAATTCCACACCATAACTTGTCATCATCATCACCTTATAATTGTGTTTTCCTTTTGCCTTTGTGAAATGAACCTTCACATCTACTTAACCACTTGGTTAAGTTAATGTCCAGTGGGGATTTTCCTTAGGTTCTCACCTTAATCATCCTAAAATCTCAATCCTAATTAAAGTGCCACCATAAAATGCTAAATCATAAAATCAACTCATATCACCAATGCACCATCCGACCTGCGATATCAAGTTTTTGGAGGACCTTTCGAATGGGTAGATCAGTCATTACAATCACAGTGAAACTTTGGAAATAATGGCGAAGTCACCGAGCTATGAATACCACTGCTAGAGCTGGTTTTTTGATAGCTTGATACCGAAATTTTGGCCCTTGTAATAATACTTTGCTTATAAAGTAAATCGGCTTTTGCACCTTCTTCTGTTCTTGCAAGATAACCGAGCTGATGGCCCGGTCTATTACTGAAAAGTACAAACGAATAGGGATTCCCAGAGTGGGTTTTCCTAGAATTGGAGGACTAGCCAAGTATTCCTTTAATTTAACAAAGGCCTTTTCGCATTCATCAGTCCATGCGAAATGATTGTTCTTTTTGAGACATTGGAAATAGGGATACCCTTTATCTCCACTGGCTGATAAGAAACGTGACAAGGCGACCATGCGCCCGGTCAGTTGTTGCACTTCCTTAACATTGGCAGGGCTTCTCATCTCTATGATCGTTGTGCATTTATCAGGGTCTGCTTTTATCCCTCTCTCGGTTAGTAGGAAACCAAGGAATTTTCCTGCTTGAACTCCAAACACACATTTATCAGGGTTGAGCTTCAAATTGTACCTTGCTATAGTGGCAAACAGTTCCTCCAAATCTGTGACGTGTTGGTCTGCCTTTTCCGAGGTAACGACCATGTTGTCTACGTACAGTTGGACGTTACGTCTAAGCATTGATGATAGGATCCAATCCATGAGTCTCTGGTAGGTTACCCCAGTATTTTTCAGGCCAAAAGACATGACTTTGTAGCAATAACTGGCGACCTCGATCATAAAAATTGTCTTACTCTCGTCCTTCAAATGCATGTGAATCTAGTTGTACCCTGAAAACGCATCTAGAAAACTTAACAAACCAATCCTAAGGCGATATTCACTAGGGAGTCTATGTTCGATAGAGGATACGAGTCTTTGGGACAGGCCTTATTTAAGTTGGTGAAGTCCACGCACATCCTCCACTTTCCATTTGCCTTCTTTACCATGACCACATTTGCTAGCCACTTGGGGTATTTGATTTCCCTTATGTGACCGACAACAAGGAGTTTCCAAGTTTCCTCTTGCATGGCGAGACGTTTTTCTTCGTTGAACTTCCATCGCTTCTGAACCATGGGTCTAACTTTCTCATCCATGGTAAGTCGATGGCATAGAAAATCTGGGTCTATCCCAGGCATGTCGGGAGACGACCATGCGAAAGCGTTCATATTCTTCGAGGTGACTTCGGCTATCTTATCTTCCAATTCCTTGCAGAGTGAGGCGCCGAGCTTGAAACTCTTACCATTTATTTCCACCTCTCGAACTTCTACAGCAGGTCCAGGTGGCCTTTTGTTGTTGAGGTTGGCTTCAGCTATCCACCTTGGTTCTTCAAGCTAGATAATAACTGCGTAGGTTCCTCTACGATTTATCAGACTACTCTCGTAACACTTTCGTTCCATCTCTTGGTTATCCTTTATCGTGATTACTTTTCTTTCAGACAAGGGCAACTTCATCTTCATGTGGGTGGTTGAGGCCACCGCGCCCAACGTATTCAAGGAAGGTCGACCCAAAAGCAGGTTGTATGTGAAAGGTGTATTAACGACAATGTATTTTACAATGATCATCCTGGCTACAGTTTCATCAGAGAAGGTCGTTCTGAGCTTGATGTATCCTCGCACCTCCACCTGGTCACCTACAAAATCGACTAAACAGCCATCCTAAGACCTCAACTGGTCAAGGGATATTTCCAAATTGGCAAATGTTCCCCAAAACATTACGTCAGCCGAGCTCTCTTGATCAATAAAGAATATGTGCACCTTTCACCCTACAATGATAATGAATATCACCACGGGATCATCCTTGTGGGGAAACACATCTTCCAAGTCAAAATTTGTGAAACAAAGGGAGAGTTCAGCGGACTGCTCAGACCTCCTAGTATCTAAGGACATCATTGCTTGGGCATATCATTTGCGGCTAGATGCTGAGCTCCCTATTCCCGAGAATCCTCCTGCAATGGTGTTCAGGTCTCCGAGGATCAGAGTTTCATGTGTTTGCTCTTGGGGTGTGGTCTCCTCTTTCTACTTATCCTAGCCGACCTCGAGGTATTATGTTAAAAAACCTTCTTTGACTAGATTCGCCAGTTGATAACTTGGGCGATACATCATTCGACACTGTGCCCATAGGCCCTGTAAAAATCACACCAGGTATCCCTCTAAGACTCCAAAAATCAATTTGACTTTTGTGGAAATTTTAATCTATCTACTACCCTGGCCATGCCTATGAGTTATGTGCAAGATACTCGGAACCTAGGCCTGACCGTCACCTCCTTACTGGCTTTAGACTTAGGTTCATCTTTCTTGGCAACATATGAGACGTACCTCTGGATCGTTCTTTTCCCTACGAATTTTTCATCATTTCTGACGAACTAATCATAGCTATTCTCCTTGTATCTGGTCTGTTTCAATCGTGAGCTGTCATTTTTTCTAAGCAGGGCCTCCTCAGCCTTGATATGGGTTGTAGCTCATTCACGCACTTCCGATAATGTTTCCGCCCGATTTTGAATTAATGAATCGCTAAATGGGCTTGCCGTCATTCCTTTAATGAAAGCGGCGATCACCATCTCCTCATCCGGAGTTTCAAGTCTTACAAAGACTGCACAAAAATGATTTAAGTATTCTTTTAGTAATTCCCCTTCTCTTTGCATGACATCAAACAAATCATGCAATCGTGGAGGGTTGACTTTATTAGCCGAGAACTGCTCCTTAAACATTCTGGAGAATTGAGGGAAAGAGGTGATATGCCCATCCGGGATCCCACTAAACCATTGTAGAGTTGTACCCGTGAACATGCCCATGAGCATCTTACATCGGACTGCATCCAACCCTTCAGAGATGATCATTTGGGCCCTGAATGCCTGTAAATGAATCTTAGGGTCTTCTACGCTAGAAAAAAGGGCGATCTTGGGCGTGATATAGTGGGGCGGTATAGGTTCTTCCATGATTTGTTGAGAAAATGGTTTGAGGTCATCTCTTGATGAAGAGTCTGGGGAACGTTCTCGGGTGGGGCGTCGACCATGATGGTGCATGTTCCTTCGCAATTCCTCGTTGGCTTTGCACAACTCCTCGTTAGCTTGTGCATGCTCTTCCATAGTTCTACAGGAGGTTTCAATTTCCGCCATAAGGCATGCCTGACTCAACTGTGTTTCGTCATGAAGGCATTCTTGGTCAGCCTGAGCTTCTGCTCGTAGCCGTTCTTGCTCGGTCCTAGCTTCTTCCCGAAATCGCTCTTGCTCGCATCGGTATTCATCATTTGCCTCCTGGAGAGCTCTCATGGTCTTCATAATTTGTTGCAAGGCTGGGGCCCCACCTCCTTCATATCCTTGCCTCATATTTCTCATCACGTCAAATTGCTCAGCTATAAACGCAGGTGGGATCAATTTTTACCAAGCCCCACGGTGGACGCCAATTATTCTCGTCGGCTGACTAAGGTCGGACCTTGGTGGCAGACTCCGGGTTGAATCGTCTTTACTCAGTTGTTTCTACTCTGAGATGCTAACACTTCTTTAATAAGGGAAGCTCCACCTGTTGACAAGACTTCGACGATCAAGTCAGTAACAACATTCAACTATGAATATTTGAATAAATTACATGTATCAGTGTAGAGTAACCAGAAAAAATTTGCCTCTACTCAGGGTCTCAAGCCCTTTTTATAGTTTTTGTAGACCTTTCTTCATCAATTTCAACAAACACAAGAATATTTTGTTAATATATACTTCTATTTTTCAGGTATAGGCAACATTATCTCTAGCAGTTTTTATTTACGTTGAAGATTACAACAATACATGTGCTTAACTAATTTCGTTATTCTTTTTATTATTTTCACTTTAATAATCTTTTTAATATGGCTCCCCATTATCTGGGCCGACCTCTTGAGGCATCATTGGGCTTTATTGGGCTTGTCATCTATCTTAGGTCGAACTAGGTATTTTCTCCAAGTGGGCCTGACCAACCGGGTTATCCCATTTAAGTGCTCGGGTCAGAGCCCCAAGCACGTCCAACCAGTACACTTGTATTTATAAAATAATCTCTAAAGTACTAGCAAATAAATTGGAAAAAGTCTTACCAAAAGTCATAAATGAAACACAATAAACATTTCTAGCAAGAAGAAATTTACTTGAGAGTGTGTTAGTTGCAAATTAGGTAGTTCATGAGATTATAAATAAGAAGAAAAGATGTATAATTATTAATTTTGATTTAGAAAAAGCATATGATTCAATTAAGTGGGACTTTATACTTTATATGTTTGAAAACTTATGATTTTGTGAAAAATGGATGAGTTAGATTAGAAATCGCTTAACCTCAACAACAATATCAATTTTAGTTAATGGAATTCCCACAGATGTACTCAAACCATTAAAAGAGATTAGGCAAGGTGACCTCCTTGCTCTTTTTTCTCTTTATCATTGCAATAGAAGGGCTAAAAAGTATTATAAGACAAGTTAAAAGCTTAAAGTGTTTAGAAGGGGTAAAAATAGGGGAGAAAAATATAGAAATAAATATGTTTTAATATGTAGATGACACTTTATTTATCTGTGAAGATAAAATGCAATGTGTTAACTCTAAAAACAATTCTAAGATGTTTTAAATTGGTTTCAGATCTCAAACTTCATTTTTCAAAGAGCAAATTAGGTGAGATTGGGTAAATAACACTCAAGTGGAATTATATACTAAAATTTTAAACTACTCAATAATAGAAATACCCTTAACCTGTTTAGGCATCCCAATAGGGGGAATCCTAGGAAAATTTCCATGTGGGAGATGATGATACAAAAAAATTAAAAAGAGACTAGCACTCTGGAAGGGTAGGCAAATAACTTTTGTGGGTAGGAATTGCTCAATAAAAATTTGTACTTACAACTCTTTCCTCTTTTCTTTGTCATTCTTTAAAGCCCCACAAATGATAATAAAGGAGATTAACAAAATTCAAAGAAATTTTTTGTGAGAATGAGAAAAAAAGGAAAAGAAAATAGTTTGGTAAGTTGGTAAAAAATCTATAACCTCATAGAATTTGTTGAACCAAGCATAAAAGACTTAAAAACCCTTAATGAGGTTTTAATTGTGATCTCGCCGCTGACTCGAGCGTGGGGAGAATGCCTCGTCACTCCTTCGTCTGACTTTCTAACTGCTGTGCGTTCTGCGAGGAGGCTCCAGGAACCTTCGACAAGACTCCGAACGGTGCCTGCAAAACACACAGACGGCGCCTCTAGCGGCCGTTGTAGCTCCGACGCTCAAGTCAGGCAACGGGAACACCAAAAAGTCTCTCTCAGATCTCTCTGTGTGAGACCGTGTGTGTGTGCCCTCAGCCCTCTTTGATTCGAAAATTGAGTGCCCTTGGATTTGTGTTGTGTAATCTGAGGTAAAGATTGCATACCTGGTTTCGGTGTTCTTCTTCCTCATATAAACCCCTGTAGCCCCTACAGGCTACCTCTAGGGCCACTTAATTAGTCTGCACTGTCGTTTCCACTCCCCAGGGCTACCTTGCGTGCCAGCCTTCTTCACTTGAGTGCAAAGTCTGACAGGGGAGGCTGCGTGGGTGCTTCTGTGCCCCTCGACTTCTGTGCCTATCTGCCCTACCTATACTCTGGGAACATCTTCACCATCCACGTGGCAGACATGCAACCCCACTGGGAGACTCTAACCTTGATGGGTTCTCGTCCCAGCAGGATTCTGCACTTAACTGCGTCTTCTCATCTTCCTGCGTGGTCGTCTCGCGACTAAGGCCGCTCCCTGCCCCTGGGCGCTTTACTGATCATCGATTGCGTTGTTCACATCGCGCGGCCGATGTCACCTCAACACACACCGATGACCGATGTTCTTCTTCACGTCCTCGTGCTCTGCTTATGGAATCAGGCGAGGTCCTTGAGTAACGTTCTCACTGGGAGCCTGGGTCCCAGTTTAACACGTGTTGACAAGGAACCCCCGACGACTGATCACTCTTCATGCACCGATGACTGATCACTCTGCATGCACCGATGACTGATCACTTTGCATGCACCGAAGACTGATCGGTACTTCGTCACTTCTCGCGCTCTGCTTCCAGGCGCTCAAGTAGGAACCGATCTTCTGGTGGTGGTCACTCGGTAGCTGACCACTGATCGCCATTCTTGAACGATCTCCACCATGTTTCATCTGCTTTCTCGTGGCATGCGTCACTCTACGACTGACCCATGTCGTCATCAGCTGCTGACGTCATCGACTATCGATGATCGACCGGATCACAAGCCCCCCAGTCTCGAGCTGTGAACTTGTTCTCAGCGAAGAGACTAAGTGGTCTTCGTTGCCAAAGAGAAGAAGGAGCTCGAAGCTGATGTACCTGAGACCATGGCTGTTGGTGCCGAGGTTTTGATAGATGGGTTCCATGGGCTGGCAGCAGGTTCACTGCGTCCTTCCAGACTTGGACTCTACCCAACCTAGCCTCTACCATTCAGTGGCCGATGGCAGGCTCATTCCTCCTCCTTGAGCTTCTTCCCTTGCCACTCCTCCTTTTGTGTAATTTCTCTTGCTGTTACAAACTTGTATATAAATCCTTTATGCATAAGTTCATGTTGGATGACTGACCTGATGGCGTCTAAATGCTTCGACTGATCGTCCAAGACCTTGTTTGGGCAAGCTTTCATACTAAGAGCTTTGCTACCGACCACCGACTAGCATGTTAGCGCACCACCGATCAATCATCGCGCTTCAGGCTTTGCATTACTTCGGTGTCACTCCAGCGCTAAGTGCATAGAGGACCCGACCTCTGAAGATGATGCTTATTTTTTGGGGAAGAGGACTGCTTCTTGATTGACCCCTCTTGCCTCGGCCTCGCTGTAGGAAGTTGAGGTGAGGTCTTTCTCCTCTCGCCCCAGCCTCGCTGTAACAAGTCGAGGTGAGGACCTTTTATCTCGCCTCAGCCTCGCTGTATAAAGTCGAGGTGAGGACTTTTTATCTCGCCTCAGCCTTGCTGTATAAAGTCAAGGTGAGGACTTTTTATCTCGCCTCAGCCTCGCTGTATAAAGTCGAGGTGAGGACTTTTTATCTCGCCTCAGCCGCACTGTATAAAGTCGAGGTGAGGACTTTTTATCTCGCCTCAGCCCCGCTGTATAAAGTCGAGGTGAGGACTTTCTCTGTAGTCTTAACCTCGCTGCATGAAGCAGAGGATAAGGACTTGGTTCCTTTGCCTCAACCTTGCCGTAAGAAGCAGAGGAAGAGGACTATCTCTACCTGCACCCCGCTGTATAAAGTCGAGGGTGAGGACTTTCTCTTGCCTGCACCCCGCTGTACAAAGTCGAGGGCGAGGACTTTCTCTCGCCTCAACCTTGCTGTAAAAAGCAGAGGTAGAGGACTTTTCTCTGCCTGCACCCCGCTGTATAAAGTCGAGGGTGAGGACTTTCTCTTGCCTGCACCCCGCTGTACAAAGTCGAGGGCGAGGACTTTCTCTCGCCTCAACCTTGCTGTAAAAAGCAGAGGTAGAGGACTTTTCTCTGCCTGCACCCCGCTGTATAAAGTCGAGGGTGAGGACTTTCTCTTGCCTGCACCCCGCTGTACAAAGTCGAGGGCGAGGACTTTCTCTCGCCTCAACCTTGCTGTAAAAAGCAGAGGTAGAGGACTTTTCTCTGCCTGCACCCCGCTGTATAAAGTCGAGGGTGAGGACTTTCTCTGCCTGCACCCCGCTGTATAAAGTCGAGGGTGAGGACTTTCTCTCGCCTCAACCTTGCTGTAAAAAGCAGAGGAAGAGGGCTTTCTTCACTGAGTGGGTGCATGCTCCCAGGGGAGCACCAGGGGTGGCGGTCTAAGCGCACTCGCCAGGCGCATCCCTGCCTGCATGGTATCACCGCACACCCTTTGAGTGGGCAACTCCTCTTCTTCTGGTTTGGAATCATGCGGGGTGCATGCGTAACGCTCTCGCTGGGAGCCTGGGTCCCAGCTTAACACGTATTAACAAGACCCCGATGATCAACCTTCTTCTGGAATCATGCGAGGTGCGTGCGTAACGCTCTCGCTGGGAACCTGGGTCCCAGCTTAACACGTGTTAGCACGACCCCGATGACCAACCTTCTTCTGGAATCATGCGAGGTGCGTGCGTAACGCTCTCGCTGGGAACCTGGGTCCCAGCTTAACACGTGTTAGCACGACCCCGATGACCAATGTACCGACCGAGTACTTACTCCTGACATGCACCGACGGCTGATCTTGCTTTGGGTGCACCGATGACTGATCGAGCTCTGCTTCTTGGTGCTTAAACGCGACGGTGATGTCTTGTTACGGGGAAGAAGAGTTTTACTTGTTGACCCCTCTTGCTTGCCATGAGGTCATCGACCTTTGGGTCTGATTCCTCTTGGACGTTTCTCGAAATCTTCCCTTTCCCTCTCTTGGTTTTCTTAGAACTCCCGAGTTTCCAAACTTTGGCCACCTGCACTCACTTCCGGGGTGAGGAGAACATAGGTCAGTGGTCCATACTCGCGCCTGGGGCGAGCAGGCTCCAACCGATCCCTTGGACTTGCATCTGGGGCAAGCGGAACTTGAAACTGGGAAACATGTGCACACTTGACATACTGAAATCTTTTTTATTGGGTGGCCTCGTTAACAACCCTCATCAGGGAAAAGAGTGCCCCCGATTTGCTCAACTATTTACAGTATATACATTGAGTGTGCAGTGCAAGAACGCATCTACTTTACAACTTAACTAAAGTGGAGCTTTCAAATGTGTACCGTTCCACGTCTCGGCGATAGCTGCTCCACCCAGGGTCTCCAGACGATAAGCTCCGTTCTCCAACGATTCATCTACTCTGGATGGGCGATGACCGACCTGGGATGCTTTACTCATGAGGGGCGATCATGCCCTCTGCTTCAGCTCCCACCTGAGCTACCTGGGAGCCCCCCCAGTGTGGCACCTTTTATCATCTGATTTCCCCGAGCACAGGGATTTCATGCTGCTGATCACCTGCCTGGGTCCCTGAAGGGCGATCACCTTGTGTCCCTCGCAGGTAATCGGTCAAGAGTCCTGCCTTCACCAACTCAGCAAGTTGACGCCCCAACGCCAGGCATGCGTGGAGTGTGTGTCCGTAAGCCTGATGGAACTCACACCACTTGTCCTTCCTCTTTCCAAGTACCATGTCAGTTTTCTTTGGTACTCGGAGTCTTGCAGCCACGGCAGGGATGGCGATCAGCTCTGCCAGCTCTATCACGAAATCATACCTAGGGGGTGTGTTGTTCTCCCTTGCACGCTGGTCCTTCCTGGGTGCATATGGACGAGGCCTTCCCTGCGCCTTCCTCTCCTCCCTGGTCTCATACACCCGCACCTGCTGCTGTTGCTTCCCCTGACCTCCGCGCGGTTTCGTTGGCGCAGTGCTGCCTCTCTTCTGAGAGACCTCTGTCTCTGCTACAATGTGCGCCACCGCTCATCGCCGAATCTCAGCAAAGGTGGCGGGGTGGCTCCTGATGAGGGATTCACTGAAAGGACCAGGCAGCACGCCTTTCTTGAACGCGTGCACTAACATGCTCTCGTCCTTGCTGGGCAATCTCACCACCTGCGCAGCAAAACGGTTGAGGAAGTCCTTCGGTGACTCCCCCTGGTACTGGCGCACGTCGAACAAGTCGTAAGCTACCACCGGTGGCGCTTTGTTGACTATATACTGCTCCGTGAACAGCTTTGAGAACTGATGGAAGGAGGTGACGTGGCCCTCCGGCAGGCTCACGAACCATTCCATAGCCACTCCGCTCAGCGTGCTCATAAACATTTTGCAGTACACTGCGTCTGAACCTCCAGACAGCATCATCTGAGTGTGGAAGGCTGTCAAATGTGTCTCTGGGTCTTCCACCCCCGTGAACGACGCCTTCACTCCCACCAAGTTGGGGGGCACCACCGTGTTCATGATCTCGGGGGAGAAGGGCATAGGAAATGCTCTAGGGGGCGACGGCGGCATCGACGTTCTGTCTTCGGATACGCGCTCATTCTGCGCCTGCAGCTCCCTACGCAACTCCTCGTTCACGCGGTTCAACTCTTCATTCCTGCTATGCGATGCAGTCAGCTCTGCATGCATCTTCTCCTGCTCAGCTCTTGATGCCGCGACGTTCTCCTGCAACGCGCGCATCATCTCCATGATCTGCGCCATGGTCACAGTTCCTTCACCAGCAGGTGGTGGAGGTGTCGTTTGTCTGGTTCTTCTACTCATCTGTGCGATTTCTATCCTCGTTCTTGTGTATTGGGGCTTCGTTTTACTTCGTGCCCCACGGTGGGCGCCAAATGATCTCGCCGCTGACTCGAGCGTGGGGAGAATGCCTCGTCACTCCTTCGTCTGACTTTCTAACTGCTGTGCGTTCTGCGAGGAGGCTCCAGGAACCTTCGACGGGACTCCGAACGGTGCCTGCAAAACACACAGACGGCGCCTCTAGCGGCCGTTGTAGCTCCGACGCTCAAGTCAGGCAACGGGAACACCAAAAAGTCTCTCTCAGATCTCTCTGTGTGAGACCGTGTGTGTGTGCCCTCAGCCCTCTTTGATTCGAAAACTGAGTGCCCTTGGATTTGTGTTGTGTAATCTGAGGTAAAGATTGCATACCTGGTTTCGGTGTTCTTCTTCCTCATATAAACCCCTGTAGCCCCTACAGGCTACCTCTAGGGCCACTTAATTAGTCTGCACTGTCGTTTCCACTCCCCAGGGCTACCTTGCGTGCCAGCCTTCTTCACTTGAGTGCAAAGTCTGACAGGGGAGGCTGCGTGGGTGCTTCTGTGCCCCTCGACTTCTGTGCCTATCTGCCCTACCTATACTCTGGGAACATCTTCACCATCCACGTGGCAGACATGCAACCCCACTGGGAGACTCTAACCTTGATGGGTTCTCGTCCCAGCAGGATTCTGCACTTAACTGCGTCTTCTCATCTTCCTGCGTGGTCGTCTCGCGACTAAGGCCGCTCCCTGCCCCTGGGCGCTTTACTGATCATCGATTGCGTTGTTCACATCGCGCGGCCGATGTCACCTCAACACACACCGATGACCGATGTTCTTCTTCACGTCCTCGTGCTCTGCTTATGGAATCACGCGAGGTCCTTGAGTAACGTTCTCGCTGGGAGCCTGGGTCCCAGTTTAACACGTGTTGACAAGGAACCCCCGACGACTGATCACTCTTCATGCACCGATGACTGATCACTCTGCATGCACCGATGACTGATCACTTTGCATGCATCGAAGACTGATCGGTACTTCGTCACTTCTCGCGCTCTGCTTCCAGGCGCTCAAGTAGGAACCGATCTTCTGGCGGTGGTCACTCGGTAGCTGACCACTGATCGCCATTCTTGAACGATCTCCACCATGTTTCATCTGCTTTCTCGTGGCACACGTCACTCTGCGACTGACCCACGTCGTCATCAGCTGCTGACGTCATCGACTACCGATGACCGACCGGATCAAATTGCAAAATGAAAATTGAGATATGCAATGCAAAAAATAAGCCGATGGAGGAATATTTTGGATTCTAAGTATGGGGGTGGAGAGAAATAAATCAACCTAATCACTCTAATAATTAATCAATATGGTGAAGGGATTTGAGAAAAATATGTGGATTTGGAGTTTGAAGACATTGGTTTGACAACAATATTACTTGGCATATTTACTTGGCATATGGGAGTAGGAACTAGTATTAACGTTTGGACTGATGAATGGTTAGATGGAATAGGCCTAGCTGGAAAATATCCAAGAATATATAATAACTCAATGATCAAGAATGCAAAAATTTCAGAAAGGGGGAAATGGGAAAACAATACCTTGAAATGGAAATTATAGTGGAGAGGGGAATGGTTTATGTGAGAATTACCTCTGGTGATCATGAATATGATAAAAGCACAAACACCAAAATTATAGGGCTCGGATAAATGGGGTTGGAAGGGAAATGAATATGATAAGTATGTAGTAAAAATTGCATACAAAATCATACAAAATAACATAATTGGAGAGATGGATCAACTTTTTCAAGTATTATGAAAAACAAATGCAATCCCTAAGGTAAGCATTGCAACTAGGGATAATCTGGTGTATAGAGGACTAAATGTATCATGTAGGTTATGTATCATGTGGAAAGAACATGATGGATCCTATTAACACTTATTCTTGACATGTAGTGTGTCTATACTGGTATGGAACATGACCAATAGATGAATTAACATAGTGCATGCTGCATATAACATGACCACAACATTTTCATCAATTCCACACTGAAAGAATGATAATATTATAACAATAATAAAAACAATTTGGGAGCAATTAAAAATTGCCATGTTTAGAAATATGACCATATATGAGGAGGAAATTTTTGCTCAAGCCTAACTCAAAGCTTGGTCATTGATTAGATATAAATGAATTAAGGCAAGTTTCTCATATTCTGAGTGGTGCGTAAATCAAAAAACCTATATTCTAGGCATTCAAAAGTGAAATACATGTATGAAATATGCCCATGACCGAAATAAAATAGTCCACAAACATTGTATAGTTGTATATCTACAAATGTTTATCTGAAATTTCAAATCATATCAGATATACAAATTGCCACATCTCATGGCTATATATATATATATATATATATATATATATATATATATATATATATATATATATATATATATATATATATATATATATATATATATATATATATATGTATCGATCAGTCCTCGCCTATCACTTAGTCTCTTCGCTGAAACAAGTTAACAGCTTGAGACTGGGGGGCTTGTGTACTGACCAGTCCTCGGACTTCAGCTGGGTCCCACAGCATGGGTCAAAGCCATGTGGAATGGACCCCACAGGGGGTATTGAACAGAGAGGGGTGACGAGTCATCAGCCTACAGAGATGGGTGACGAGTCATCAGCCTACAGAGAGGGGTGACGAGTCATCAGCCTACAGAGAGGGTGACGAGTCATCAGCCTACAAGAAAGGGTGATTAGTCATCAGCCTACAGAGAAGGGTGACTAGTCATCAGACTACAGAGACGGGTGAGTAGTCGTCAGATCACCAGGATGGGCGAAGGTGTCATCGTCACTCAGCAGGTCGAGCAGTCCTCGGCAACAGAGGGTGGCGAGGTGACATCGGTCTTGGGTGATTTGAACAACGTAACCAGAACTGTTAAGATTGGTTCCCAGTGTGGGCCAAGCATCGGTTAAATACCCAGAGGTAGGGAGAGGCCTGGATCACGAAGTGCCTATGCGGGTAGCAGGGAGAGCACAGTTGGGTGTAGAGTCCTGAGGGGACGAGTACTCACCAGAGCTAGGGTTTTCCCAGTGAAGCTACATGCATGGCACGTAAACAATGAAGGCACTCCTAGAACAGGTGGCCCCAGAGACTAGGTGCACAAGGAGGCATCCAGGTGGTCACCCTGTGAGAGTTTGCACTCGAGAAGGAAACCTTATGTGCTAGATTACCCTAAGATTGGGTGATAACGGCGCAAGGGTATTCCAGTAAACCCTAAATATGGCTAGTAGCGCAGTGAACCCTAATTAGGGTTAGCGGCGCTGTAAACCCTAGACTATATAAGGGACAGTAAAATACTTCACAAAGGTACGCAGTTTCTAGACCTAAACACACAGAGAGAAACTCAATACACTTGGTGTTACTTGCCCTACACTGACTTGAGCGTCGGAGTGCAAACGGCCTCTAGGGTGCCCCCTCTCTCTTTTGCAGGTGCAGATTGCTTCGAAAGAACCAAGCACACATCAACGTGAGGAAGGAGGCGTGTGAGTGTCGTGAGTCAACCGACAGGCGGGTCAACCGGCAAGAACATTTGGCGCCCACCGTGGGGTCGGAGTAAAACAAGGTCCCATACACGAGAGTGAGAGAAAAACCACGGAAGATGAGGAATACAAGACACGGGTCCATTCCACCAAACGGAGGCGACAGCGTTACCATGCAACAGCTGATGGAAACGATGCACGCCCTCCAAGAAACGGTGGCGGAATCTCGAGCGCATCAGGCGTGTATGCAGGAAGACCTGGCCGCCTCACAGGCCAGGAATGAAGAGTTACACCGAGCAAATGAGGAGCTGCGCTTGAATTTGCAGCACATACAACAAGCTGGAGATCGTGGGGTAGATGATCGAGCCCCACCAGTGCCTCCAAGGGCCTTTCCCATGCCTTTCTCCCAAGCAATCATGAACACGGTGGTTCCAGCTACCTTTGTAGGACCCAAAATCGTGTTCACCGGGAAGGAAGATCCTGAAACGCATCTCACTGCTTTCCACACGCAGATGATGTTGTCAGGAGGGTCCGACGCAGTGCACTGTAAACTCTTTATGGCCACACTGACAGGAACTGCGCTAGAATGGTTCGTGAGTTTGCCAGAAGGACATATCACGTCTTTCGCTCAATTCTCCGCGCTGTTCAGGGAGCAATATCTTGTCAATAGGGCCCCTCCACCAGTGTCTTACGATCTTTTTGATGTAAGGCAGCATCAGAGGGAGTCCCTCAAAGATTATCTCAATAGGTTTGGGGCGATGGTGGTAAGGTTGCACACCAAGGATGAAGACATGGTGGTGCACGCCTTCAGGAAGGGCGTATTGCCAGGGCCTTTCAGCGAGTCTCTAATACGCAGCCATCCCAAGACCTTCAGCGACATAAAACGGCGTGCTGGGGCCCACATTGTCGCTGAAGGGGAACTCAGCGAGAAAAGAGAGTGCAGTTTCGTTAAGGCCCCGAGCGCCTAGTCGGCCTCAACCGCTGCGGGTACATGAGGTGACCACGAAGAAAAAAGCTCAAGGGAAACAGAAGCCCTACGAGCCCCGAAAACCACAGCCTAGGGCGCGAGGCAAAGATGACATGCCCCCTAGGCATGAATTCGTGGTGGAGTTGAAGGAACTGATTGCCATTCCTAACGTGGCAGAAAGATTGAAGATGCCCCCAAAGAGTGACAAGAGGTTGGGGCCCAATAAAAATGCATGGTGCGAATTCCATCAGGCTTTTGGGCACCCCGTTCGAAATTGCCTGGCTCTGGCTCACCAATTGGACGAGTTGGTGAAGAGTGGGTTTTTGAACGACTATCTGAAGGAGGCATCGGAAGGTGAGACAGTTGCTGCACCAAGGGCAGACCAGGGGCATGAAGTGCCCATTCATGGTGAGATCCACACTATATCAGGTGGGTTCTCAGGAGGAGGGTGCACCTCTTCACAACGAAAGAAGTATGCACGTTCAGTGATGGCAGTGGAGGCCTGCAAGGAAGATCACTTTCCGGACATCGACCTCGTCTTTACAAAAGCTGATCGCCGAGATGTTGTTCCCCATGACAACGATCCGGTGGTTATTTCAGTAGTCACTGCCGCGCGTAAGGTGCACCGGGTGCTGGTCGATCAGGGGAGCTCGACCGATGTGATGTTCTGGTCGACTTTCAACAAGCTACAGTTGTCTCCTAATCAGCTGCGACCCTACGTCGGCTGTTTGTATGGGTTCGCAGGAGACCAAGTAGAAGTGCGGGGATACATAGAGTTGAGGACCACGTTCACTGATGGAATAGCGTCCCGCACAGAGAACATCAGGTACCTTGTGGTGAACGCTCCCTCTGCCTACAATATACTTCTGGGCAGACCGACCCTGAACCGGCTGGGGGCCGTGGTGTCTACAAGGCACATGAAGATGAAGTTGCCATTGATGGAGGGGATGGTGGTAACCATCAAGTCAGATCAAAAGGAGGCTAAAAGGTGCTATGAAAATAGCCTCAAGACGAAGAGGGGAGTCTGCATGGTGACCACCTCACCACCGGGAGGAGGAACCAATGAAACAGATATGCCCCGAGGTGATGTCGGGGTCACCCGAGCAGAGGTCGCCCGGGCGAGGCGACCAGAACCCGCAGAGGAGGTCGTGGAGAAGGAGATCGGAGGGAAGATTTTCAAGCTGGGTAGATCCCTATCTCAGGAGACCCAGGATCAAGTAGCGGGGGTTATAGGAAAGCATCTGGACGCTTTCGCTTGGTCCGCCTCAGACATGCCAGGCATTGACCCTGATTTCCTATGCCATCGCCTGGCGCTGAATCCCCAAGCCAGACCGGTCCGCCAGAGGAGACGGAAGTTCAATGATGAGCGAAGGCAGGTAGTCAGGGAGGAAACACACAAATTGCTGAAAGTAGGTCACATACGGGAAATACAATACCCTGAGTGGCTTGCGAATGTCGTCCTGGTAAAGAAGGCTAACGGGAAATGGAGGATGTGTGTGGACTTTACAGATCTTAACAAGGCTTGTCCAAAAGATTCCTATCCTCTGCCCAACATAGATGCGTTGGTAGACAGTGCTTCAGGCTGCAAATTGCTCAGTTTCTTGGACGCTTTCTCCGGGTACAATCAGATCAAGATGCACCCTATGGATGAGAACAAGACGGCATTCATGACAGAGCTGTCTTGTTACTGCTACACAGTCATGCCGTTTGGCTTGAAGAATGCGGGTGCCACATACCAGAGGCTGATGGACAAGGTCCTCGCCCCCATGCTGGGACGCAATGTGCAGGCATATGTAGATGACATGGTAGTGACGTCCCAGGCACGAGATCAGCATATTGACGACTTGGAGGAGCTGTTCAACACAATAGCAAAATACAGGTTGAAGTTGAATCCTGAAAAGTGCGTCTTTGGGGTGGAGGCAGGCAAGTTCCTTGGGTTTTTGCTCACGGAAAGAGGGATTGAGGCCAACCCAGACAAGTGTGCAGCAATCATAGCCATGAGGAGCCCGACGTCGGTCAAAGAAGTGCAACAGTTGACGGGTCGGATGGCTGCACTCTCCAGGTTCGTGTCAGCCGGAGGAGATAAAGGTCACCCTTATTTCCAATGCCTAAGGAGGAATAGCAGATTCACCTGGACGGCAGAATGTGAGCAGGCTTTCCTTAAGCTCAAGGAATACCTGGCCAGCCCACCAGTTTTGTGCAAGCCTCAACTCGGCACACCCCTGCGTTTGTACTTTGCAGTTACAGATAGGGCGGTGAGTTCTGTCTTGGTTCAAGAACAGCAATAGAGCCAGAAGCCCATTTATTTTGTCAGCAAGGTGTTACAGGGACCCGAGACGAGATACCAAGCCTTAGAGAAGGCAGCATTAGCAGTGGTGTTCTCAACCAGGAGACTACGCCACTATTTCCAAAGCTTCACAGTGGTGGTGATGACAGATCTGCCGATATGTAAGGTCTTGCAGAAGCCCGATGTGGCAGGAAGGATGGTGCGTTGGGCAGTTGAGTTGTCAGAATTTGACATCCAGTATGAACCCAGGGGCCCGATCAAAGGACAGGTCTACGCTGACTTTGTGGCAGAGATGTCTTCAACCGAAGCCCAGCAGGAGGGACCCAATTTCAAATGGGTATTGTCAGTAGATGGGTCCTCGAATCAGCAAGGCAGCGGAGCGGGGGTGATCTTAGAAGGACCCAAAGGGTTGTTAATAGAGCAGGCCCTGCGATTCGCTTTCAAAGCCAGCAATAATCAGGCGGAGTATGAAGCTTTGATCGCTGGGATGTTACTGGCAAAGGAGATGGGAGCGCAGAGCCTTATGGCCAAGAGTGATTCGTTGTTGGTCACTGGTCAAGTGGCGGGAGAATACCAGGCCAAAGACTCCCAGATGGCCTCTTACTTGGAGTACGTCCAGAGATTGAAGGGCTCATTTGAAATGTTTGAACTAGTACATGTGCCCAGGGAGCAGAATGCCAGAGCTGACCTGTTGGCCAAACTCGCCAGCTCAGGCAAGGGGGGCAGGCAGAGGACGGTCATCCAGGAGACCCTGAGGGCACCTCGTGCCTACACAGCTGATAATTTGGTGGGAGTCCATCAGATCAGCCGGTCAAATGGTGTGAAGAGGAGTCATCGTTCGTTGACTCAAGAGACTCTGAAGAAACCACGAGTCAGCGCATGCATGCGAATAGGGGTAGAAGCGCCACAGATCTGCCTACTACAAAACGGTGAGACATGGATGACGCCCTACAAGCGTTACATAGCGGATGGAATGCTCCCAGCAGAGCCGGAGGAGGCAAAAAAGATAAAGAAGAACTCGTCCAAGTACACGCTCATTGAAGGCGAGTTGTACAGACATGGGTTTACTCACCCCATCTTAGTCTGCGTGCATGGCGAGCAATGTGTGAGGATAATGGCAGAGCTCCATGAAGGTATCTGCGGTAGTCACATCGGAGGCCGAGCTCTGGCCTCTAAGGCTGTGCGAGCAGGGTACTACTGGCCGACAATGAGGGAAGATTGCACTAAGTATGCACAGCAATGCAAGCAGTGCCAGTTGCATGCTGATTGGCCTAAGGCACCACCAGAAGAGCTCAGGTCAATTTACAGCCCTTGGCCGTTTCATACATGGGGAATTGACATCTTGGGGCCTTTCCCTTTGGCGATAAGGCAGATGAAGTACCTCGTGGTCGCCATAGAATATTTCACGAAGTGGATTGAAGCTGAGCCAGTAGCACAGATTACAGCACAGAAGATCCAACACTTTGTGTGGAAGAATATAGTCTGCCGCTTCGGGGTACCCAAGCGCTTGGTGTCTGACAATGGCACGCAGTTTGCAAGCCAGCAGTTGGGGAGGCTATGTACAGAGCTGGTGATCAAGCAAGTGTTTGCGTCAGTCGAGCACCCGCAGACCAATGGGCAGGTGGAATCGGCTAACCGAGTCCTTCTCAGAGGGCTGAAGAGAAGATTGGAGAAAGCAAAGGGAAGGTGGGCCGAGGAGGTTCCTAGAATAGTATGGGCCTACCATACTACTCCCCAGTCCACTACCAAGGAGACTCCCTTTAGCTTGGTATATGGTTCAGATGCCATGATTCCCGTGGAGATCCAGGAGAACTCGCCACGTTTCCAGAACTTTGTAGCTGAGGAGTCCAATGAAGAGAGGAAGGTGAATCTTGATCTCTTGGATGAAGCTAGAGAAGAAGCAGGAATCAAAGCTGAGGCGCTGAAGAGGAGGGTCGAGCTCAAACACACTTCAAAGTTGAGAGCTCGGCAGTTCCAGGTGGCAGACCTCGTCATGCGCAAGGCGTCTCCATACCAGATAGAGAACAAGTTATCCCCTAAGTGGACTGGTCCTTTCAGAGTGACAGAGGCCCTTGGGAATGGAGCATACAGGCTTGAGACTTTAGAAGGAGGTCCGATTCCTCGAACATGGAATGCGACTCACCTGAAGTTTTATTTCAGTTAAAACCATGTAATGTTGTACACTGCACAATACAGGGGACACTCTTTTTTCCCTTCTAAGGGTTTTTAATGAGGTCACCCAATAAAATTCAGTTAAAGATATATGCTTGTAATGTGTTTGTACAATGCTGTTAGAACTTGTCACTTGGAGTTAGAGGTCTCGTAAGTGGAGAGGTAGGTTCGCAGAGAACACCTCCACTCCGAGTGAGAACTTCCGATGTGAAAGAAGAGTTCGCCCAGAGAAATCCTCCTCGCCTGTGAGCGATGTGAGGTCAGTTAGAACCTGTCACTTGGAGTTAGAGGTCTCGTAAGTGGAGAGGTAGGTTCGCAGAGAACACCTCCACTTCGAGTGAGAACTTCCAATGTGAAAGAAGGGTTCGCTGTTAGAACCTGTCACTTGGAGTTAGAGGTCTTGTAAGTGGAGAGGTAGGTTCGTAGAGAACACCTCCACTTTGAGTGAGAACTTCCAATGTGAAAGAAGGGTTCGCTGTTAGAACCTGTCACTTGGAGTTAGAGGTCTCGCAAGTGGAGAGGTAGGTTCGCAGAGAACACCTCCACTTCGAGTGAGAACTTTCAATGTGAAAGAAGGGTTCGCGGTAAGCACCTATCCCTTGGAGTTAGAGGTCTCGAAAGTGGAGAGGTAGGTTCGCAGAGAACACCTCCACTTCGAGTGAGAACTTCCAAGGTGAAAGAAGGGTTCGCCTGGTTAAATCCTACGTCGTCCATGGGCGATGACAGGTCAGTCAGAACCTATTAGTTGGGGTTAGAGGTCTCGTGAAGGGAGAAGGGAGTTCATAAGTGTTCTTGCCGGTTGACCCGCCTGTCGGTTGACTCACGACACTCACACGCCTCCTTCCTCACGTTGATATGTGCTTGGTTCTTTCGAAGCAATCTGCACCTGCAAAAGAGAAAGGGGGCGCCCTAGAGGCCGTTTGCACTCCGACGCTCAAGTCAGTGTAGGGCAAGGAACACCAAGTGTATTGAGTTTCTCTCAGTGTTTAGGTCTAGAAACTGCGTACCTTTGTGAAGTATCTTACTATCCCTTATATAGTCTAGGGTTTACTGCGCCGCTAGCCCTAATTAGGGTTCGCTGCGCTACTAGCCATATTTAGGATTTACTGGAATACCCTTGCGCCGCTATCACCCAATCTTAGGGTAATCTTAGGGTAATCTAGCACATAAGGTCTCCTTCTCTGGAGTGCAAACTCTCACAGGGTGACCACCTGGGTGCCTCCTTATGCACCTAGTCTCTGGGGCCACCTGTTCTGGGAGTGCCTTCACTATTTACGTGCCATGCATGTAGCTTCACTGGGAAAACCCTAGCTCTGGTGAGTACTCGTCCCCTCAGGACTCTACACCCAGCTGTGCTCTCCCTGCTACCCGCATAGGCACTTCGTGATCCAGGCCTCTCCTTACCTCTGGGCATGTTTACTGATAGCTGGTCTTCCCCCAAGGCCGATGTCACCTCGTCTCCACCCGAGGCTGATGTCACCTCGCCATACTCTGAGTGGCGATGACACCTCAGCCCATCCTGGTGGTGTGATGACTAATCACCCTTCTCTGTGGGAACATGCTGATGACTCACCCTTCTCTCAGGGGACACACCGATGACTGATCACCCTACTCTGAGAGGACACACCGATGACTGATCACCCTTCTCTCCAAGCTGCCTGCGGGGTCCACTCCACGTGGTTTTGGCCCATGCTGTGGGACCCAGCTGACGTGGTTCGCCCTTTACTACCTATTCTCGGTGTCCGAGGACTGGTCGGTACAATAAGGAACACTTTTCCCCTCCGAGTGAGAACGCCCAGATTAAAATTAAGGTTCATTAATCAAATTAGCAGAAAAAACATGCTACTTGAGGTTCATTTTTGCAGGTGCATTATTTGTGATCGTGAAGCCTATCAAATACAAAGCACGACAAAAAGATGAACAATGCATAAATCGAAGTTTATATTACAAAGGAGGGTGATTACAGGATGTTCAGCTAAATACAACTATTCAGAAGACCTATCTGGGCACTATTTGCCCGTCGACCACCTGCATAGTTGCGGAGTATGGTGAGAGGTCCATCTCAGGATGCACGCAGGCAACCTGAGCAAGGGCATCACCAAAGCCTTCCCCATAGGCGTCGGCGGCGTCGTCAATGAGCTCAGTCTCAGTCTTCTTCAGCAATTCAATCTGTTGGGCAAGTTCCTCCTCAACCTTGCCCAGCTGAACTTCTCGATCAGTCGCCCTCTCCTCCAGCTTGGCCATTTTAGCTTGAGCCCCCTCAGCTTGCTCTTCCAGTTCAATGATCTTGTTGCGGAGGGGGAGTATCTTAGCTTCAAGCTGGAGGGCCTCCTGCCCCTTGGAGAAAAGGAGTTTCTTGGTCTCTTTCTCGGATTGACGGAGACTACCCAGTTCTTGATTAAGGGCAGTCTCGCGCTTGGCCGCTTGACGGAGTTGGAGATCCTTTTGCTCCAGCTCTTTCTTCAGTTGAGCGGTCTCCTCAAACAGCTCCGCCTCAATGCTGCTCTTGACCAGCAAGGAGTTGGAAGCGGCCAAGAACTCCCCGAGACCATGGCTGAGGAGGTTTTCAAGGGAGTTTCTGTCCATGGCCTCCAAAACAGCTCTGCCAGGCATCTGGGCAAGCGACCTTTGGAGCAGAGAAGGCAATTCTGGGGCAGGAGGCGTCTGACCAGAGGGAGGAGCACTCTCCCCACCCCCCTCAAGCGTCAAGATTGGCTCAGGAGGGGAGGAGGCGCTGGGGGGGTGCTCCCTGAAGGATGAAGGGTGCCCTTCTGTGGCTGAAGAGACCTCCGCGGCTGTCCCCACCCTTTTCCTTTTGAAGACAAGGCCGAAGCAGGTGTCCTCATCATCAGAAACTTCCACAGGGGCTACCCTCTTGGACTTTTCAGCAATAGGTTCCAAGGCAACACCCGCGGGTGATGAAGGACCTGCAGGGGCCGAACCGCTAGCATTGCGGCGATTCAGCACATCCGCCAGTCTTTTCTTCTTATCAGCGCTGAGTACCATGCCTGCAGGGAGCAATGAAAAAGTATGAGAAGGACAAAGTGTCAAGTATGTGAACAATTAAGTGCAAGATGAAGTTAGTGTACCAATGTACACGCTGAGGGTCTCAGCGTCATACTCATGCCTAATCAGCTGGGTGGAGTCAAACACCACGCCCCAGCTGGAGATGGTCTGGCAGAGTTCCTGGTCAGGGACAGTCAACTCCTCGAGCCTGCGTGGCTTCTTGAACTTCAACTCCCCCACCCAGTATAAGGGAAACCCATCGAGCATAGTGGGGTCGTAGGAGCTGTAGCAGACTCGGAAGAACTTTCCCTTGAAGTTCTTGTATGACTGCGAGAAGAGAGTTAGAAGGACTCTCCCTGCCACCCCATTCAGGCTCACCCAAAGCCTCTTGTCGGGACTCTTCGCCTCGAAGAAGTAAAGAAAGACATCGACAGAGGGGGTGAACCCTAGATTATTGCAGAGGATGGAGAACGCCCTGATGAAGGCCCAACTGTTGGGGTGCAGTTGAGCGAGCGCCACGTTGAACTCTGTGAGCAAAGTCCTTTCAAACCCCGTGAAAGGGAGACAGACTTTGACTCTTTTGAAGATGGTGGCGTAGAAGAAGAAGAACGGTTCCCCATTGTTGCAACGATCATCGGCGCATACGGGCTCGTTTGCTGGGCAAGGGCGCACAGAGACGTACGCGTCAGTTTCCCTACCGAAGACGCGTCCTTTAATCTCATTCTCATCATCCCGGTGCTTGCGAAGATCCTCGCAGGATGTGAGTTTGGAGGTCTCGGCAAGGAGATCCTCAGAAGCCCATGGGTAGAGGGCCTTGTAATCGACCGCTACAGTTGGAGGAGGGTTGGAGGTGATTTTGGTTCTGGCCATCTCGAATCTAAACAAATGAGAGGCAGGAAAAGAAGAAAGGCTCAGAAGAAAACTGTAACATCCCGCCAAATTACTTTGAAAATAAATGTAAAACGAAAATAAAGGTGACAAATAGATTGAAGTGAGCAAAATCTTTATATAAAAATAAATAAGTTTCTCCTCACAGGGAGTTTAATACAAACGATCACTTCTCCACTAAAACGTAAACGAAATACAATACAAAAGACAGATAGGCGATCTCCTGGCAAAAAGGGCGATCTCCTATAAGAAGGGCGATCTCCTTTCATATAGGCGATCTCCTATAAGAAGGGCGATCTCCTTTCATAAAGGCGATCTCCTATTATAAAGCAGCAAGAGGGGCGATCACCCAACAGAAAAGAAAACAGGCGATCTCCTTCCAGCGACAATTTTCTAAAGAGCTCTACTTCCTGCAACATCATCTGCTCCCGTGTAAATTATACACGATCATTACAGGTTTAAGAAAAGGCCACAACACAAACGAAAACACAGGGTAAGCTAGACATTTAAAAAGAGTTTAAATAAGGATACTTAAAATAAAATCAAGGTAAACAATTTCAAGATATTCACGTAAAGTTATCAAGTTTCTCATACTCTTCACCTGATCACCCAGAAATCACACATTTCACAATATTTTCCAGAGTCATTCTATTTCACAACTGTACCAAGTGTCTATCAATTTCAAGTTCCTCATTTCACATGTCAGACCACCACTGACTCAACACACAAGACACTTGACACTACTTCCGGAAGACTCATGCATTGATTAGACTCAGAGATCTGCACCTGTCATACTGCCCACTGTGAAATCACACACATTCACAGGGTCGCCGTGAAATCACACACATTCACAAGCGTAGAATGAATCTCAATATCATCACCATCCAAGCATGACAGGGTTAATCCATAGAACAGGCGGAGCTCGTTCTTTTTCACACGAGACGCCCATTCATATGAACCTCCTTCGACTCTCACCAACTGAGTAACTTCCTCTATGTGATTCCATTATCTCAGCAGAGTCAGGATATCCCCTGAGGAATCACCGATCAATGCACATCCTACACGATCTTACACGGTATTTCCTTTCCTGAAAATACTATGCCTCGATCCACATTCACAACATTCAACACATCATGCCACACTTAAATGAGTGATTCCAATCACAGCAAAACTCACTCCAAGGTTCATGTTTTCGAATATCACATTTACATCTCAAACAGTTTCAAAACAACACCAAAAACAGGGGAGTTCGTAAAACAGCGCCAAAACCGGCGATCTAGTTCAAAACGGGGTATTTCGAAGTCTGTATTTAAAAACCGGCGACCACGTCGCCCAAACACATGGAACAGAGCATTCACGCAGATGAAAACGAAACCGGCGACCACGTCGCCCTCATTTCAGAAATAACTAAACTATAGCTTGTAATGAGAATGAAGTCTAGCTTCCCTTACCTGGACTTGCGCAAACACCTAGAGTTCCGAAACCCAACAAAGCTTGAAGAACGCCTTGGCTCTGTTTTTGCGTCTGGTCGTAGGACTTGCAGAGAACTGCCCAGGTGCTCTAATGGTGGCTGTCGCTCGTCGTACTCTCGTGTGAAGGTGCTAGAATCGCAGCGCGAAGGAGGCAACTGGAGGAGAAGGGAGGTAACTCACTCTTTCTCTCTTTGAAGGCTGCAACGTTTCTTCCTCTCAGCAGTGGGTTTTCTGCATCTTAAACCAACTTATCCACCAAAAGCAGCTGCCACCACCCACTCTGCAGAGAAGTCTGAGAACCACTGCCCTGAACAGTACGACCACTGTTGTCTCTGGTGCATGCCAACCACTGCTCTGAACAGTACTGCCACTGTTGTCGCTTGTGCATGCCAGCCACTGCTCTGAACAGTACGACCGCGAGTGTCCCCTGCGCATGCCAACATTCTGATGTCACTATTCTGAACCACCCTTTTTGTCTACGTGGCGTGCGTGCACTACGCTTCATGCTGGGAGTCTGGGTCTTACCCCCTCTGTGTGCAACTCGACATCGCGCGATAACCTTTCGTCGATGACCCCTCGCGCGAAAACAATCCACCGAATGACATCTCGCGCGAAGGCTATCCACCGATGACCTCTCGCGCGAAGACTATCCACCGATGACCTCTCGCGCGAAGACTATCCACCGATGACCTCTCGCGCGAAGGCTATCCACCGATGACATCTTCTGGTGGACGACCGATGTCTCCCCCTGGAAGATGCCCGCATGCATCGCGCCCTGGCGACGTCTGCATGCCTCGCGCCCTGGCAAAGCCTGCATGCCTCTCGCGCCCGCGCGATGCCTGCATGCCTCTCGCGCCCGCGCGATGCCTGCATGCCTCGCGCCCTGGCGACGTCCACCTGGCGCTCATGTGTAGCAGGCGACCGGCGATCCCATAGCCTTCTAAACTTAACTTTTCTTCCTTTACTCTTCTTGATCCACACATCATCCGACCGACCTCTACCAGCTGACCCCAGATCTTGGGCGACGTCCGAGGTCCGACTACTACGAAACTTCATTTACCAGCTCTTTGTATTTTAAATAATAACATCTTCTGGAATTATTTAAATATACCACTTTCACTCCAAATTCAATTTTACAGGTCCTTACAAAAACAATGGTGGACGAAGACTCAAAGGTAGAATGAACCCAGGAAAGAAGAACAAAACCCTAGAATGTATAAGCCACACACAGGCCCAAAACAGTTACAGCATACCATATGGATGATCAAGTTCATATTATGAAGGAGGAGAAGACATAAAAATCATACCTTTGGTTGAGGAAGAGCGGAGAAGCGTGAAAGGTCTGTTGGGAAGAAGAGAGCGTGCGCTGGAAGATAGAGTATGCAGAAGTGAGAATGCAAAGTGATGAAACAGTGAAGTGGCGCGAGGTTTTGAAGAGGTTTAATGTAGCCCTAGGGAGCGCAAACGTTATGAATCTCAAACCGTTGATACAGCCACGTGTTAGCAGATGAAAGGGGGTTGGTGAAGTGTCTTCTCAGCGTACTGTTCATGTACTTATGCGCAGAGCCACGTAGGCCGCCCAAGACAATGACTTAGTCTCTACGCTGGAACAAGTTAACAGCTCGAGACTAGGGGGGCTTGTGTATCGATCAGTCCTCGCCTATCACTTAGTCTCTTCGCTGAAACAAGTTAACAGCTTGAGACTGGGGGGATTGTGTACTGACCAGTCCTCGGACGTCAGCTGGGTCCCACAGCATGGGTCAAAGCCACGTGGAATGGACCCCACAGGGGGTATTGAACAGAGAGGGGTGACGAGTCATCAGCCTACAGAGATGGGTGACGAGTCATCAGCCTACAGAGAGGGGTGACGAGTCATCAGCCTACAGAGAGGGTGACGAGTCATCAGCCTACAAGAAAGGGTGATTAGTCATCAGCCTACAGAGAAGGGTGACTAGTCATCAGACTACAGAGACGGGTGAGTAGTCGTCAGATCACCAGGATGGGCGGAGGTGTCATCGTCACTCAGCAGGTCGAGCAGTCCTCGGCAACAGAGGGTGGCGAGATGACATCGGTCTTGGGTGATTTGAACAACGTAACCAGAACTGTTAAGATTGGTTCCCAGTATGGGCCAAGCATCGGTTAAATACCCAGAGGTAGGGAGAGGCCTGGATCACGAAGTGCCTATGCGGGTAGCAGGGAGAGCACAGTTGGGTGTAGAGTCCTGAGGGGACGAGTACTCACCAGAGCTAGGGTTTTCCCAGTGAAGCTACATGCATGGCATGTAAACAGTGAAGGCACTCCCAGAACAGGTGGCCCCAGAGACTAGGTGCACAAGGAGGCATCCAGGTGGTCACCCTGTGAGAGTTTGCACTCCAGAGAAGGAAACCTTATGTGCTAGATTACCCTAAGATTGGGTGATAACGGCGCAAGGGTATTCCAGTAAACCCTAAATATGGCTAGTAGCGCAGTGAACCCTAATTAGGGTTAGCGGCGTTGTAAACCCTAGACTATATAAGGGACAGTAAAATACTTCACAAAGGTACGCAGTTTCTAGACCTAAACACACAGAGAGAAACTCAATACACTTTGTGTTACTTGCCCTACACTGACTTGAGCGTCGGAGTGCAAACGGCCTCTAGGGCGCCCCCTCTCTCTTTTGCAGGTGCAGATTGCTTCGAAAAAACCAAGCACACATCAACATGAGGAAGGAGGCGTGTGAGTGTCGTGAGTCAACCGACAGGCGGGTCAACCGGCAAGAACAATATATATATATATATATATATATATATGTATATATATACTATGCATATATATATATATATATATATATATGTACACACACATATATGACACACTAATACCAAAGTGGTAGAAATTAAATTGTTGCTAGCATGTTCCAATCATTATATGTGACAGGTGAATATATTTTATGCAAGAATAAAGGATTATAACTAAATACATAGATATTACAATGATTAATTCTCAATCTAACAGATGATACTGTCGGGAAATCTCTGGGGAAAATACAATGAAAATATAAACTTTTATTGAATCTGAATTTTGTCACTAAGCTATGTGGGCTATCGAGTAGCCTTGTTGTGTGTTGGAGGATAACTCACATCACATCCAAAATTGTCTAAGTAAAAATAGGTGAGATGAAAGCAGTCAAGATCATAAATTATAACAACAATAAATTGTTTGTCCAAGAGTTTTAAGGGAAAAAGATGATACAATTCAGCAATAGTGAGCTCATGGCGCCTTGCATTACTATGAGACACACACACATGCTTTTATTTCAAAGATGTCATTATGTTCTTTTTTATGTTCATGGAACAACATAAAAGCTAAGGTAGTGATTTATTTTTTATTCCTATAGGTTTTTTTTTGGGGTTGAAAATGTTGGAAGAATTTGTACTCCCATTTAACTTGTCTTTCTTTTTCATGTATTGAAGAACTCTTTTGGTTTTTTTTTTAAACAAGATGGAGTACTCCAAGTACTCATATATTTATAAATTCTTTTTGCCAATAAAAAAATTTAAAGAATAGTGATTTTAAATTTTATGAAGAAAGATGCATTTCAATTTTTTATTAATATCTTATTATTAAATTTATTTAATTATATCAATTTGGTTATCCTTGTATGTGTCTACAAAATTGTTTTTAAATACTATTATGACTATTTTTCTAAGTAAGTTGTGTATTCTCTCTTTTCATATCTCTTTGTATATACCAAATTTATAACTTTCTTCACAAATAAGATTAATTGGCCGTAAAGATGAGCATAAGAACAAAAAGAAAAAAAATATATCAAGGAATTGTAAGAACAAAAAAATACTGTGAAGATTAAACTCAAAAACAAGAAGACAAGTTCTTAAAGAGATTTTGCAGAGGAGATTTGGTAAAAATATCCGCAGTTTGGAGTGCATAAGAGATGGGAAGAAGCTTGATCAATCCTTTGTTAATCTTTGCACAGACCATATGACAATCAATTTTGATGTGTTTTATTCTTTCGTGGAAGAGTTGATTATTGACAATCTGAATTGTCAATTGATTGTCACAGTATTGTAAAGCTAGTTGAACAAAAGGTACCCAAAAATCTTGTAAGAGATAGACGAGCCACTGAATTTCACAACTCTTGCCTTATACCATTCTATGGAACCATTTAAGTGGTACTTAATTTTGTACACCATTTTCAGCCTATTTGTTGAAGCTGAAGGAAGCTTCTTCCCAACCTTGGCTTAAAGTGTGTTTGATGAAGAAAATTGCTTTGGTGCTTTATAGTTTTGTAATAGGTCTTAAGTGAATTTTGGTTTAGGCTTAGGATGTTAGGAAGTGATGAGGCACCGATCTGTCATCGGTCATTGGGGAAGTATGAGGAACCAATCGGTCGTCAGTCATTGGGGAAGTATGAGGAACCAATCGGTCATCAATCATTGGAGGAAGTGATGAGGAACCGATCGGTCATCGGTCATTGAGGAAATAATGTGGCACGATCGGTCATCGGTCACTAGGGAAGTAATGAGGTACGATCGGTCATCGGTCTTTGAGGAAGTAATGTGATCAGTCATCGGTCATTGGGGAAGTAATGTGGTACGATCAGTCATCGGTCATTTGGGAAGTAATGTGGTACGATCGGTCATCGGTCATTCTGTTCCAGTTGCCTAAGCAAGCTTAAACCAAGCACATGGTGTGTTTAAACGTTTTCAAAATGCTGTTTAATGTTTTCTCAAAAAGTCTGAATACTGGACAAAAATAAATCTGTTTCCTGGAAAATAAATAGATTTATTTTTTTTGGTTCTATTATTCTTAACTGTTTTTCAACTGTTTTTTGAAAAGTGGTTAGAAACTGTTTTCTTTAAATATAGAAGTCTTCTGTCACACATAACATAGAGTGCAATCACGTTTCAATCAGTTTCTGAGTGAGAAGAAGAATTCAAAGGCTTTTGTGAAAGGTTTTCAAAAGGAATTTCAAGTGTGCTTGTTCTAGGAAAACCTTGTGCTTTGTGAAGGTGCTGGTGCAGTTTCTGCAGTAGATTGAACTACTGGTTTGAGTTCTTGCATCTTCTTTTCAGGTGTAATTTTTCCTTTCTCATTTGTTGTAAAGGTGTAAGTGTTAGTCACTCCTTGATAGGGTTTCTTGGAGTGCAAGGTGTGCTAAAACAGGTGTTTTTCAGCCTTATATGTGAGTGTTCTTGTAGGTTTCAAGAACTGCTGTATATGCTGTAATTGTTGTATGTGTTTAGTGGATTCCACCTTGGTGTAAGGTGAACTGGATGTAGCTCTTGATGAGTGAACCAGTATAAAAACTTGTGTGCAATCTTCTTTCCTTTCTTGCACTTATTTCTGGAATTTGAATTGATAACTGTCCAAAAATAAATCTATTCATTTGAAATTGAATCTGTTAATTCTGGGTTTAATAAGAACTGTTCTTCTCTTGGTTGAAACCTTCTTGCAAATATCTGAACAAGTGTGTTATGCTGTTCCTTCTAATTGAGTAAAATCTTGTTTGATTAAGTTCTGATTGTACGAAGGTGATTTGGAAAAATAGATCTGTTTTGTTTGAAATCAATCTGTTCTTTTAATCTCTGTTAAACAGAAGTCAGTTCCTGTTGCAAAAATTTTAAAAGATCAATTCACCCCTCCCCTCTTGATCTTCAGACCCTACTTAACTCTAACAATTGGTATCAAGAGCAAGGGCTTGTAGGTTACTCAAGTTGTGCAGATATGTCTGAATTCAAGATGCCTTTTGCTGAGGGAGCATTCATCAATAGGCCTCCTATGTTCGGTGGAGTCAACTATGCTTTCTGGAAAATCAGGATGAAGATTTTCATGGAGTCCATTGATATAGGCATCTGGGATGCTGTGGTGAGCGGACCTTTCATACCTATGCAGACTGTGAAAGATGAAACTGTGAAGAAACCTTGGTCCGAATGGAGTGAAGCTGAAAGGAAGAAGGCTCGATATGATTCTCTGGCCAAGAACATCATCACCTCTGTAAGGACCTGTAAAATTGAATTGGAATAAAAAGGGATATATTTTAAATGAATTCTAAGCATGTTTTTATTTAAAATAAAAAGGAAGGAAAGTGTAGTTTAGAAGACTATAAGGTCGCCGGTTGCCTACTACACATGATCGCCAGGGCGCGCGAGAGGCATGCGGGCATCGCCAGGGTGCGAGGCATGTGGACGTCACCAGGGCGCGCGAGAGGCATGCGGGCATCGCCAGGGCGCGAGGCATGTGGACGTCACCAGGGCGCGCGAGAGGCATGCGGGCATCGCCAGGGCGCGAGGCATGTGGACGTCACCAGGGCGCGCGAGAGGCATGCGGGCATCGCCAGGGCGCGAGGCATGTGGACGTCACCAGGGCGCGAGAGGCATGCGGGCGTCGTTGGGGCGCGAGGCATGCAGGCATCGCCGGGTCGCGAGAGGTCATCGGTGGAGAGTCTTCGCGCGAGAGGACATCGGTGGATAGCCTTCGCGCGAGAGGTCATCGGTTGATAGTTTTCGCGCCAGCGGTCATCGGTGGAAGGTTATCGCGCGATGTCGAGCTTCACACATAGAAAGTGGGACCCAGACTCCCAGCATGAAACGTCCTGCACGCGCGCCACGTAGACAAAAAGGGTGTTTCAGAGTGGTGACATCAGAATGTTGGCATGCGCAGGAGACACTCGCGGTCGTACTGTTCAGGGCAGTGGTTGGCATGCAGAAGAGACAACAGTGGTCGTACTGTTCAGGGCAGTGGTTGGCATGCACAAGAGACAACAATGGTCGTACTGTTCAGGGCAGTGGTTGTCAGGCTTTCCTGCAGAAGGGGTGGCAGCAGCAGCATACGTGGACAGGTAGGCTTGGATTCAAAAGCCACTGCGGGAAGGCAAAGAGCGTTACAGACTCAAGAGTGTTAGAGTGAGTGCAAACTTCCTCCCTCCCTTCTTCTCTCCTTTGCGTTGTGACTCAGGCCACCTCAAGCATCAGTGCGACAAGCGACGTTTGCCCTTAGAGCACCTGGGAGGTCCTCTGCAAGTTCTACGAACCAAACGCTGAAAACAGAGCTAAGGCATCCTTTAAGCTCGGTGGATTTTGGAGCTCTTGGTGTTTTGCGCAAGTCCAGGTAAGGGAAGCTAGCCTTCATTTTCAATACAAGCCATAGATTAGCTGTTTCTGAAGTGAGGGCGACGTGGTCGCCGGTTTCGTTTTCATCTTCGTGAATGCTCTGTTCTATGTGTTTGGGCGACGTGGTCGCCGGTTTTATATACAGACTTCGAAATACCTTGTTTTTGGACAAGATCGCCGGTTTTGGCGCTGTTTTACGAACTCCCCTGTTTTTGGTGTTGTTTTGAAACAGTTTGAGATGTAAACGTGATATTCGAAAACATGAACCTTGGAGTGAGTTTTGCTGTGATTGAAATCATTCATTTAAGTGTGGCATGATGTGTTGAATGTTGTGGATGTGAGATCAAGGCATAGTATTTTCAGGAAAGAAAATACCGTGTAAGATCGTGTAGGATGTGCATTGACCGGTGATTCGTTATGATATCCTGACTCTCCTGATATAATGGAATCATATAGATGAAGTTATTCGGGCGTTGAGAGTCGAAGGAGGTTCATACGTATGGGTGAGTTGTTTGAAAGAGAACGAGCTCGACCTGTTGTGTGGATTAACCCTGTCATGCTTGGATGGTGATGATATTGAGATTCATTATACGCTTGTGAATGTGTGTGATTTCACGGCGACCCTGTGAATGTGTGTGATTTCACAGTGGGCAGTATGACAGGTGCAAATCTATGAGTCTAGTCAATGCATGAGTCTTCCGGAAGTAGTGTCAAGTGTCTTGTGTGCTGAGTCAGTGGTAGTCTGACGTGAGAAATGAGGAACTTTGAAATTGATAGACACTTGATGCAGTTTGTGAAATAGAATGACTCTGTGCAAATATTGTAAAGTGTGTGATTTCTTGGCGATCAGGTGAAGGGAATGAGAAACTTTATAGTTTTATGTGGGTATCTTGAATTTTGTTTTATCCTGATTTTTATGTTCATATTTAAACTCTCTTTAAAATATATAGCTTACCCTGCGTGTTCTGCTCTATGGCTGTTTTTCTCTTAAAACTGTGATGATCGTGTAATTTTTACACGGGAGCAGATGATCTTCCAGGAAGTAGAGCTCCTTAGTGAGTGGTCGCCGGAGAAGAGATCGCCTATTTCTATCTCTTGGTGGTGATCGCCGGATTTATGTCCTGATAGCAGATCGCCTGTTTTGGGGTCTTCTGTTAGGAGATCGCCGGTTTATGTATGGAGACCGCCGTTTTCGTTGTATTTGATTGAATTTCGTTAAGTTTTGAAAAACATTTGACTGGTTATGTATTAAACTCCCTGTGAGGAGCAACTTCATTACTTATATATATAATTATGTTCTCTTCAACATTATTTGTTTACCTTTATTTTCATTATATAAATATGAATAGTTTTTGGCGGGATGTTACATTAATGGTATCAGAGCAGTTCGTCCTTAGGATGACCTGAGGGCTGTGGATCCATTGTGTTTCTTCTGCTCATAAAATTTATTTGAGTTTTAAATAACAACTATAGTGAAAGGTTTTCAAGCGTTTTTGTATTGAAATTTTGTGTGTGCTTTGGTGAATGTATGCCCTAACTGAAAATCTTAGTATTAAGAATGAGAGGGTCTTGATAAAGTGGTGAGGGTGCACACTCATAACTGGATCGAGATGATTCTCACTGTTAATTCTAAAGGTTTGATGTTTAGCACATATTGAATTCTGGGGTGAATTATTTCATATTATTGAGTGTTTTTAGTAATGATTGAAAGTGGTTGCTTGGATTGATGGTCTTAAAGCAGTAGTTGTTTTGGTGTTATGCTTGATGTTATAAGTATCATGATCGGCTGATAAACTCAAATTCTAGATGACTTTGAGATGCTGACCTTTGTAAGGTCTAGCTGTTACCCCCTTGAATGAATTGATTTCTTATCGATCTCATTCTTGTAGTTGTAGGGAATATAGAAACCTGTAGTTTCAAATCTGAAACAAAGAGAGATGCACGTAGACCTTCTACCCCTCCCCAATCTTCTTCAGAGATGAGCCAGATTGCCAAGGCTATCGAGATGATGGCAACTGCCATCCAACAACAGAATGCAGCGATGGCTCAGAACCATCAAGCTACAATGCACCACTGGGAAACTGCTCGGTCGGCTGAGACAAATTCCCACGGCGGTCAGCCTCAAGAACAGATGGGACTGACTGAGTTCATGAGGCACAACCCACCCAAGTTTAGTGGGAATGCCACCCCTGATCAGGCAGATCAGTGGGTCAGGGAGTTGGAGAAAATCTTTAGGGCGACCTCCTACCCTGAAGAGAAGAAGTTGGTGTTCGCCACCTATTTGCTATCTGGAGAAGCTGAGTTCTGGTGGATGGGAGCTCAGCAGATGATGGAGGCCCGAGAGGATGTGTTGGACTGGGAAAGCTTCAGGGTGAGGTTCCTGGAGAAATACTTCCCAGACAGCGCAAAGTTTGCGAGGGAAGCTGAGTTCCTAAGGTTGGAGCAGGGGGATATGTCTGTGAACGCCTATGCTGCTCGGTTTGAGTACCTCGCCCGATTCTATACCCAGGCGACCTCTGAGGCTTGGAGGTGTAGGAAGTTTGAAGAGGGACTGAAGCATGGGCTGAAGAGGACCATAGCCCCGATGTGCATCAGGGAATTTCACGCCTTGGTAGAGAAGGCGAAGATGGTGGAGACCCTGGAAAAGGGTGATTCTCGGGTGATCAGGTCACACCCAGGGGGTTCTTCCAGTGGGGAGGCCAAGGTGCAGCACCCACAAAGCAAGCCTTATTCGAGACCCCCACAGCATAGGGCAGAAGCCGCACCTCCCCAGTTTCAGCAGCAACAACCCTGGAAACTTAAATGTTTCCACTGTGGTGGACCACACACAGCCAATGTGTGCCCCAAGAGAGATTCAGAGAGAAGATGTTTTACCTGTCAAAAGACGGGACACGTTGCTAGAGATTGTCCTACCCAGAATAGGATGACTCAACCTAGTGGATCACAACAGTTGAGGAATGGAGGCAGTCGACCTCAGGCAGCAGGGAGAGTGTTTGCCATGTCTGGAGCGGAGGCATCTCAGTCAGGTAACCTAGTACAGAGTGTTGCTCTATAGCTGGTAGATGCGTTAGGATTTTGTTTGATTCTGGAGCGACACACTCCTTTGTGTCAAGCCTGTGTGTAGCCGAGTTAGGCCTTCTAGTGAAGGAGTTACCGTTTGAAACTGTTGGTCTATACACCTGCGTCAGGACAGGTGTTGACCTCTACAGTTTGCCCCGAATGTCCAGTGATAGTAGAGGGACGCAGATTCAAGGTGAACTTGATCTGCCTACCTCTTCAGGACCTGGATGTTATCCTGGGAATGGATTGGCTAGCTGCCAATCACATTCTCATAGACTCTGGTAGTCAGAAGATAGCGTTTCCAGACCTCCAAGAGGCAGACGTGATATCTACTCAGCGAGGGTGGTCGGTGTTGGAGGAAGGGGCGAGGTGCTTCGTGAATCCTAGCTCAGTTGGGAGTGAAGAATGAAGAGGACGTAAGTAGGATACTTGTGGTGAAAGATTTCATGGATGTAATTCCAGAAGAAATATCTGGATTACCTCCTAAGAGGGAAGTGGAATTCTCTATTGATTTTGGTACCTGGCGCTGGACCAGTGTCAATGGCACCTTACAGGATGGCTCCAGCCGAGTTGGTAGAGTTTACCTATAATAACGGTGATCATGCCAACATTGGGATGGCAACGTATGAAGCTTTGTATGGAAGGAAATGCAGAACTCCATTGTGCTGGTACCAGGAAGCAGTATTGATTGGACCAGAGTTGATTCAGCAGACGACCGAGAAGGTGCAATGGATAAAAGACAGAATGAGAGCATCTCAAAGTAGGCAGAAATCCTATGCAGATCAGAGGAGAAAACCTTTGGAGTTTGCTGCTGGAGACCATGTGTTCATGAGAGTGACACCAACCAAGGGTGTAGGACGAGCGATCAGACCAAAGAATGTTGTCCCCTAAGTTCGTGGGACCATATCAGATCTTAAGGAGGATTGGTCCAGTGGCTTACGAGATCGCCCTACCTCCCCATTTAACGAATCTGCACAATGTCTTTCACGTATCACAGCTGAGGAAGTACATGGCGGACCCTAGTCATGTGCTGGAAGTGGACGATGTGCAGACCAGGGATGACTTGTCCTTTGAAGCGAAACCAGTCAGGATTGACGAACGGCAAAGTAAACAGCTCAGAGGCAAGACCATCAACATGGTGAAGGTGGTGTGGGATGAGCGATCGGGTGATTCAACTTGGGAGTTAGGAGAACCCATGAGAGAAGCCTATCCATATCCCTTTCCCTTGTAATTCAATTTTCGAGGACGAAAATTTTTCTTGTTGGGGAGAATGTAAGGACCTGTAAAATTGAATTGGAATAAAAAGGGATATATTTTAAATGAATTCTAAGCATGTTTTTATTTAAAATAAAAAGGAAGGAAAGTGTAGTTTAGAAGACTATAAGGTCGCCGGTCGCCTACTACACATGATCGCCAGGGCGCGCGAGGCATGCAGGCATCACCGGGTCGCGAGAGGTCATCGGTGGAGAGTCTTCGCGCGAGAGGACATCGGTGGATAGCCTTCGCGCGAGAGGTCATCGGTGGATAGTTTTCGCGCCAGCGGTCATCGGTGGAAGGTTATCGCGCGATGTCGAGCTTCACACAGAGAAAGTGGGACCCAGACTCCCAGCATGAAACGTCCTGCACGCGCGCCACGTAGACAAAAAGGGTGTTTCAGAGTGGTGACATCAGAATGTTGGCATGCGCAGGAGACACTCGCGGTCGTACTGTTCAGGGCAGTGGTTGGCATGCACCAGAGACAACAGTGGTCGTACTGTTCAGGGCAGTGGTTGGCATGCACAAGAGACAACAATGGTCGTACTTTTCAGGGCAGTGGTTGTCAGGCTTTCCTCCAGAAGGGGTGGCAGCAGCAGCATACGTGGACAGGTAGGCTTGGATTCAAAAGCCACTGCGAGAAGGCAAAGAGCGTTACAGACTCAAGAGTGTTAGAGTGAGTGCAAACTTCCTCCCTCCCTTCTTCTCTCCTTTGCGTTGTGACTCAGGCCACCTCAAGCATCAGTGCGACAAGCGACGTTTGCCCTTAGAGCACCTGGGAGGTCCTCTGCAAGTTCTACGAACCAAACGCTGAAAACAGAGCTGAGGCATCCTTTAAGCTCGGTGGATTTTGGAGCTCTTGGTGTTTTGCGCAAGTCCAGGTAAGGGAAGCTAGCCTTCATTTTCAATACAAGCCATAGATTAGCTGTTTCTGAAGTGAGGGCGACGTGGTCGCCGGTTTCGTTTTCATCTTCGTGAATGCTCTGTTCTATGTGTTTGGGCAACGTGGTCGCCGGTTTTATATACAGACTTCGAAATACCTTGTTTTTGGACAAGATCGCCGGTTTTGGCGCTGTTTTACGAACTCCCCTGTTTTTGGTGTTGTTTTGAAACAGTTTGAGATGTAAACGTGATATTCTAAAACATGAACCTTGGAGTGAGTTTTGCTGTGATTGAAATCATTCATTTAAGTGTGGCATGATGTGTTGAATGTTGTGGATGTGAGATCAAGGCATAGTATTTTCAGGAAAGAAAATACCGTGTAAGATCGTGTAGGATGTGCATTGACCGGTGATTCGTTATGATATCCTGACTCTCCTGATATAATGGAATCATATAGATGAAGTTATTCGGGTGTTGAGAGTCGAAGGAGGTTCATACGTATGGGTGAGTTGTTTGAAAGAGAACGAGCTCGACCTGTTGTGTGGATTAACCCTGTCATGCTTGGATGGTGATGATATTGAGATTCATTATACTCTTGTGAATGTGTGTGATTTCACGGCGACCCTGTGAATGTGTGTGATTTCACAGTGGGCAGTATGACAGGTGCAAATCTATGAGTCTAGTCAATGCATGAGTCTTCCGGAAGTAGTGTCAAGTGTCTTGTGTGCTGAGTCAGTGGTAGTCTGACGTGAGAAATGAGGAACTTTGAAATTGATAGACACTTGATGCAGTTTGTGAAATAGAATGACTCTGTGCAAATATTGTAAAGTGTGTGATTTCTTGGCGATCAGGTGAAGGGAATGAGAAACTTTATAGTTTTATGTGGGTATCTTGAATTTTGTTTTATCCTGACTTTTATGTTCATATTTAAACTCTCTTTAAAATATATAGCTTACCCTGCATGTTCTGCTCTATGGCTATTTTTCTCTTAAAACTGTGATGATCGTGTAATTTTTACACGGGAGCAGATGATCTTCCAGGAAGTAGAGCTCCTTAGTGAGTGGTCGCCGGAGAAGAGATCGCATGTTTCTATCTCTTGGTGGTGATCGCGGATTTATGTCCTGATAGCAGATCGCCTGTTTTGGGGTCTTCTGTTAGGAGATCGCCGGTTTATGTATGGAGACCGCCGTTTTCGTTGTATTTGATTGAATTTCGTTAAGTTTTGAAAAACATTTGACTGGTTATGTATTAAACTCCCTGTGAGGAGCAACTTCATTACTTATATATATAATTATGTTCTCTTCAACATTATTTGTTTACCTTTATTTTCATTATATAAATATGAATAGTTTTTGGCGGGATGTTACAACCTCTGCACTGAATATGGATGAGTTCTTTAGGGTGTCTCAATGTCAATCAGCTAAGGAAATGTGGGAGATACTAGAGGTAACTTGTAAGGACCTGTAAAATTGAATTGGAATAAAAAGGGATATATTTTAAATGAATTCTAAGTATGCTTTTATTTAAAATAAAAAGGAAGGAAAGTGTAGTTTAGAAGACTATGAGATCGCCGGTCGTCTACTACACATGATCGCCAGGGCGCGAGAGGCATGCGAGCATCGCCAGGGCACGAGGCATGCAGGCATCGCCGGGTCGCGAGAGGCATGCGGGTGTCGCCAGGGATAGACATCGGTCGTCTTCCAGGGAGAGACATCGGTCGTCCGCCAGGATGAGGCATCGGTGGATTGCCTTCGCGCGAGAGGTCATCGGTGGATTGTCTTCGCGCGACTGGTCATCGGTGGATAGTCTTCGTGCGAGAGGTCATCGGCGAAAGGTTATCGCGCGATGTCGAGTTGCACACAGAGAAGGTGGGACCCAGACTCCCAGCATGGAACGTCCTGCACGTACGCCACGTAGACAAAAAGGATGATTCAGAATAGTGACATCAGAATGTTGGCATGCGCAGGAGACACTTGCGGTCGTACAGTTTAGGAAGTGGTTGGCATGCGCAAGAGACAAACATGGTCGTACTGTTCAGAGAAACGTACACTCAGACTTCTCTGCAGAGTGGGTGGTGGCAGCTGCTTTTGTGGACAAGCTGGTTTAAGATGCAAAAAACCCACTTTTGAGAGAGGGGAACGTTGCAGTTGTTCAAGAGCGAAAGAGTGAGTTTACCTCCCTTCTCCTCCATTCTCTCCTTCGCACTGCAATTCTGGCACCTTCACACAAGAGTACGACGAGCGACGGCCACCATTAGAGCACCTGGGAGGTTCTCTGCAAGTTCTACAAACCAGACGCTAAAACAGAGCCAAGGCATCCTGTAAGCTCGGTGGATTTCGGAGTTCTTGGAGTTTTGCACAAGTCCAGGTAAGGGAAGCTAGCTTTATTTTCAATAAAAGCCGTAGATTAGCTGTTTTTGAAGTGAGGGCGATGTGGTCACCGGTTTCATATTCTTCTTCGTGATACTCTGTTCTATGTGTTTGGGCAACGTGGTCGCCGGTTTTAAACCCCTTTTTCATGATGCTCTGTTTTTACGCGTGGGGCGACGTAATCGCCGGTTTTAAATGTTGTCTTCGAAATCCCCTGTTTTAGTGTCGCTTTGAACTGGTTTGAGATTGATATGTGAAATGCACGTGTTATTGGAAAAATCTGAACCTGGATACGTTTGATGCTGTGGTTGAGATCGTTCATTTAAGTATTGTATGGTGCATTGGGTGAATTGATGATCTTTAGCTGTCCTGTGTGGACTTTGTTTGCTGTCCTGTGTGGACTTTCCTTGCTGTCCTGTGTGGACTTTCCTTCTGTCCTGTGTGGACTTTCCTTGCTATCCTGTGTGGACTTTGCAGTGGTGTGGTAAGTGTCTATGTGTGTTAAATCAGTGGAAGTCCGACGTAAGAAATGAGAAACTTTGAATTTGATAGACACTTGGTGCATTATGTGAAATAGAACGACTCTTGAAAATATTGTGAAATGTGTGATTTCTTGGCGATCAGGTGAAGGGAATGAGAAACTCTATAGTTTTACGTGGGTATCTTGAATTTGTTTTATCTTGATTTTAATGTTCATATTTAAACTCTCTTTAAAATATCTAGCTTACCCTGCGTGTTTTGGTTCTGTGGCTGTTTTCTTAAAACTGTGATGATCGTGTATAATTTACACGGGAGCAGATGATCTTCCAGGAAGTAGAGCTCCTTAGTGAGTGGTCGCCGGGGAAGAGATCGCCTGTTTCTATCTCTTTGTGGTGATCGCCTGTTTTCTGCCCTGATAGCAGATCGCCTGTTTTGGGGCTTCTGTTAGGAGATCGCCGGTTTATATATGGAGATCGCCGGTTTCGATGTATTTGACTGTATTTTGTTAAGTTTTGAGAAAATTTGACCAGTTATGTATTAAACTCCCTGTGAGGAGCAACTTCATTACTTATATATAATTATGTTCACTTAAATATTATTGTTTTACCTTTAATTCATTTTATATTTATGAAAAGTAATTTGGCGGGATGTTACATTAATGGTATCAGAGCAGTTCGTCCTTAGGATGACCTGAGGGCTGTGGATCCATTGTGTTTCTTCTGCTCATAGAAATCAGTTTGAGTTTAAATAACAACTATAGTGAAAGGTTTTCAAAACGTTTTTGGTATTGAAATTTTGTGTGTGCCTTAGTGAATGTATGCCCTAATTGAAAATCTTGGTATTAAGAATTAGAGGATCTCGATTAAAGTAATGAGGGTGCACACTCATAACTGGATCGAGATGATTCTCAATCTTAATTCCAATGGTTTGATGTTTAGCATACATTGAATTCTGGTGTGATTTATTTCATTTTATTGAGTGTTCTTGTAATTGACTGAAAGTGGTTGTTTGGATTGATGGATTGTATACCAGTAGCTGTTCTGGTGTTTTGCTTGATATTATAAGTATCATGATTCTGTTGATGAGCTCAAATTCTTAATGAATTTGAGATGCTGACCTTTGTAAGGTCTAGATTTTACCTCCTGAATGAATTGATTTCTTATCGATCTCATTCTTGTAGTTGTAGGGAATATAGAAAACCTATAGTTTCAAAATCTGAAACGAAGAGAGATGGCACGTAGACCTCCTACCCCTCCCCAACCTTCTTCGGAAATGAGCCAAATTGCCAAGGCTATTGAGATGATGGCAACTGCCATCCAACAACAGAATGCAGTAATGGCTCAGAATCATCAGGCGGCAATGCACCATTGGGAAACTGCTCGGTCGGCTGAAACAGCTTCCCACGTCGGTCAGCCTCAGGATCAGATGGGACTGACCGAGTTCATGAGGCACAACCCACCCAAGTTCAGTGGGAATGCTACCCCTGATCAAGCAGATCAGTGGGTCAGGGAGTTGGAGAAAATCTTTAGGGCGACCTCCTGCCCTGAAGGGAAGAAATTGGTATTCGCTACCTATCTGCTATCTGGAGAAGCCGAGTTCTGGTGGATGGGAGCTCAGCAGATGATGGAAGCCAGAGCTGAAGTGTTAGACTGGGAGAGTTTCAGGGTGAGATTTCTGGAAAAATACTTCCCAGATAGTGCAAGATTTGCGAGGGAAGCAGAATTCCTCAGATTGGAGCAGGGGGAGATGTCAGTGAATGCTTATGCTGCTTGGTTTGAGTATCTCGCCCGATTCTATACCCAGGCGACCTCTGAGGCTTGGAGGTGTAGGAAATTTGAAGAAGGACTGAAGCATGAGCTGAAGAGGACCATAGCACCTATGTGCATAAGAGAATTTCACGCCTTAGTGGAGAAGGCGATGATGGTGGAGACACTGGAGAAGAGTGACTCTCGGGTGATCAGGTCACACCCAGGGGGTTCTTCCAGTGGGAAGGCCAAGGTGCAGCAACAGCAGAATAAGCCTTATGCGAGACCTCCACAGCATGGGGCAGAAGCAGCACCGCCTCAGTTTCAGCAGCAACAGCCCTGGAAACTCAGATGTTCCCATTGTGGTGGACCACACACATCCAATGTGTGCCCCAAGAGAAATTCAGAGAGAAGATGCTACATCTGCCGAAAGACGGGGCACCTTGCTAGAGAATGTCCTAACGGGAATAGGGCGACTCAACCCAGTGGTTCCCAGCAGTTGAGGAACGAAGGCAGCAGACCTCAGGCAGCAGGGAGAGTGTTTGCCATGTCTGGAGCGGAGGCATCTCAGTCAGGTAACCTAGTACAAGATGCTTGTTTATAGCTGGTGGATACTTTAGAGTTTTGTTTGTTTCTGGAGCGACACACTCTCTTGTGTCAAATCGGTGTGCAACCGAACTGGGCCTTCTAGTGAAGGAGCTGCCGTTTGAACGGTTGGTCTCTACACCTGCATCAGGACAGGTTTTGACCTCCCCAGTTTGCTCTGAATGTCCAGTGATAGTAGAGGGACGCAGGTTCAAAGTGAATTTGATCTGTCTACCTCTTCAGGATCTGGATGTTATCCTAGGAATGGATTGGCTACCTGCCAATCGCGTTCTCACAGATTGCGGTAGCCAGAAGGTGGTGTTTCCCAATCTCCAAGGGTCAGGTGTGATATCTGCTCAGCATGTGAAGTCGGAGTTGAAAGAAGGGGCGACGTGTTTTGTGATCCTAGCTGAAGGGGGGGAGTGAAGAGTGAAGAGGACGTAAACAGGATACATGGGGTGAAAGATTTCATGGATGTATTTCCAGAAGAAATACTTGGACTACCTCCTAAGAGGGAAGGTTTCACGCAGGATAGGGTTGTTTTGTTGATCGGGATTTGAAAGATGAGTGTGGGAATGGAAGGTTGAAGTTAAAGGCTCCTGAACATGGCAAGATGGTGGCGTTAGAGAATGCTGGTTTAGATGCAAAATCTGGAGTGTGTCTCCAACGCTGCTGAGGGTCCAGTACGATGACTGGCTTGATAAAGAGGGACCACAGAAACTAGAGGAATGGGTCCTTTCGTCTGGAGTGGCAGCTACTGATTAATTTGGGTATGCGATGTTCAGAGCGCTTAACAGTCAAGCCATGCTCTCCTGAACGCCATTCAGGTCGTCCACTTGGGTTTGAATCAGCAGTGTATGCCTGGTGGTATGATGGGTGGTGGGAAGGTGTTGTAACTGCAGCTAATGACAGTGGTAGAGGGATCTTCGTCGGATTGCTCTACCTTAGAAAGTGAATCATCATCCATCCCCAAAGTTGAAGTTGCTAAGAAGGCGAGCAAGAATCGTTTGGTTGGGAAACCCTTGTGGATCTGGAGAATATGAAGGGAATAACTTTGAGGGAGGAGCCACTCTATGTCGCTCATGAGGACAAGGATAATAACTCTTGTAGAGGCAGTGATGATGTTGACAATGAGGAGAAGACCTTTGGAGTTGTAGTTGGAGATCATGCATTTATGAAAGTGACACCAACCAAGGGTGTAGGATGTAAGGACCTAGAAACTTTAATAGGAATAAAAGTGTTATATTTAAATAATTTCAGAAAAATGTTATTATTTAAAATACAAAGAGTTGATAAATGAAGTTTCGTAGTAGCAGACATCGGACGTCGCCCATGATCTGGGGTAAGCTAGTAGAGGTCGGTCGGATGACATGTGGACCAAGAAGAGTAAAGGAGGAAAAGTGTAACTAAGAAGTCTTCTGCAAGATCGTCGTTAGTGAAGACGGAGGCGATCTCCGACTCCTCTGGCACATAATCGCCTGTCGCCTAGAGGAGACATGAGCGCCAATCGCCTAGAGTGTACGTGATTGGCGGGAATGCACGTAGTATGTGGTCAAGATACTGGATCAACCAGAGTGGGTTCCAACAACCACGCGTATCAAGGTGTGGGTTAAGCCTTAGATACGCTGTGCATGCGAAGCTCTACGCTTGAGCAAAAGAGATCACCCTTAGTGTTGCATGCATGGGAGCACGAGGAGTGGTGCTGATCTACTCTTGGAAATGTGAAGCTACCGACGTCACCGAGTCATGTGGAGATGATGCCTTGGACGTAACATAGTAGAATGAAGAACCTTCAGGAAGGCGCGGCGATGTGTCGTCGGGCATCGCCAGGTGAGAGGCATGCAGGCATCGCCAGGGCGCGAGGGGCATGCGGGCATCGCCAGGGCGCGAGGGGCATGCGGGCATCACCAGGGCGCGAGGCATGCGGGGTTAGTCTTCGCGCGAGAGATCATCGGTGGATTGTCTTCGCGCGAGAGGTCATCGGTGGAGAGTCTTCGCGCGAGAGGTCATCGGTGGAGAGTCTTCGCGCGAGAGGTCATCGGTGGATAGTCTTCGCGCGAGAGGTCATCGGTGGAAGGTTATCGCGCGATGTCGAGCTTCACACAGAGAAAGTGGGACCCAGACTCCCAGCATGAAACGTCCTGCACGCGCGCCACGTAGACAAAAAGGGTGGTTCAGAATAGTGACATCAGAATGTTGGCATGCGCAAGAGACAACAGCGGTCGTACTGTTCAGGGCAGTGGTTGGCATGCAGAAGAGACAACAGTGGTCGTACTGTTCAGGGCAGTGGTTGGCATGCGCAAGAGACAAACATGGTCGTACTGTTCAGAGAAACGTACACTCAGACTTCTCTGCAGAGTGGGTGGTGGCAGCTGCTTTTATGGACAAGCTGGTTTAAGATGCAAAAACCCACTTCTGAGAGAGGGGAACGTTGCAGTTGTTCAAGAGCGAAAGAGTGAGTTTACCTCCCTTCTCCTCCATTCTCTCCTTCGCGCTGCGATTCTGGCACCTTCACACAAGAGTACGACGAGCGACGGCTACCATTAGAGCACCTGGGAGGTCCTCTGCAAGTCCTTAAAACCAGACGAAAAAACAGAGCCAAGGCATTCTTTAAGCTTCGTTGGGTTTCGGAGCTCCTGGTGTTTTGCGCAAGTCCAGGTAAGGGAAGCTAGACTTCATTTTCAATACAAGCCATAGATTAGCTGTTTCTGAAGTGAGGGCGACGTGGTCGCCGGTTTCGTTTTCATCTTCGTGAATGCTCTGTTCTATGTGTTTGGGCGACGTGGTCGCCGGTTTTAAATGCAGACTTCGAAATACCCTGTTTTTGAACTAGATCGCCGGTTTTGGCGTTGTTTACGAACTCCCTGTTTTTTATGTTGCTTTGAAACGGCATGAGATTTAAATGAGATATTCGAAAATAAGAACCTTGGAGTGAGTTTTGCTGTGATTGAAATCTTTCCTTTAAGTGTTATGAGATGTGTTGCATGATGTGAATGTGGGATCAAGGCATAGTATTTTCAGGAAAGAAAATACCGTGTAAGATCGTGTAGGACGTGCATTGATCGGTGATGTCTATAATGAGATTATCCTGACTCTCCTGAGATAATGGATTCATATAGATGAAGTTATTCAGGCGTTGAGAGTCGAAGGAGGTCCATATGTATGGGTGAGTCGTGTGAAAAAGAACGAGCTCGGCCTGTTATATGGATTAACCCTGTCATACTGTGAGAATGATGAACTTGAGATTGAGATTGTGTTGATGTGCATAGCCGGTAAACATTACAGCTGTTTAGTATGACAGGTGCGGATCTCTGAGTCTAGTCAATGCACGAGTCTTCCGGAAGTAGTGTCAAGTGTCTTGTGTGCTGGGTCAGTGGTGGTCTGACATGTGAAATGAGGAACTTGAAATTTATAGACACTTGATGCAGTTTTGTGAAATAGAATGAATCTTGAAAATATTGTAAAGTGTGTGATTTCTTGGCGATCAAGTGAAGGGAATGAGAAACTCTATAGTTTTACGTGGGTATCTTGAATTTGTCTTATCTTGATTTTAATGTTCATATTTAAACTCTTTTTAAATGTCTAGCTTACCCTGTGTTTCTTTTGTGGTGTTTGGCTTTTTCTTAAACCTGTAATGATCGTGTATAATTTACACGGGAGCAGATGATGTTGCAGGAAGTAGAGCTCCTTAGTGAATTGTCGCTGGAAGGAGATCGCCTGTTTTCAATTTCCGTTGGGCGATCACCCCTTTTGCTGCTTTCCGATAGGAGATCGCCTATATGATAGGAGATCGCCTATATGATAGGAGATCGCCCTTCTAATAGGAGATCGCCCTTCTGTCAGGAGATCGCCTATCTTTCTATTGTATTGTATTTGTTTATGTTTTAATGGAAAAGTGATCGTATTTGTATTAAACTCCCTGTGAGGAGAAACTTTATTTACATATATATAATTTTGTTCACTTCAATCTATTTGTTATTTTTTATTTTCATTATAAATATGAATAGATTTTGGCGGGATGTTACATAGGACGGGCGATCAGATCAAAGAAGTTGTCCCCTAAGTTCGTGGGACCATATCAGATCTTAAGAAGGATTGGTCCAGTGGCTTATGAGATCGCCCTACCTCCCCATCTAGCGAATCTGCACAATGTCTTTCACGTATCACAGCTGAGGAAGTACATGGCAGACCCTAGTCATGTGCTGGAAGTAGACGATGTGCAGATCAGGGATGACTTGTCCTTTGAAGCAAAACCAGTCAGGATTGACGATCGGCAAAGTAAACAGCTCAGAGGCAAGACCATCGACATGGTGAAAGTGGTGTGGGATGAGAGATCGGGGGATTCAACTTGGGAGTTAGGAGAACCCATGAGAGAAGCCTATCCATACCTCTTTTTCTTGTAATTCAATTTTCGAGGACGAAAATTTTTCTTGTTGGGGAGAATGTAAGGACCTGTAAAATTGAATTGGAATAAAAAGGGATATATTTTAAATGAATTCTAAGTATGCTTTTATTTAAAATAAAAAGGAAGGAAAGTGTAGTTTAGAAAACTATGAGATCGCCGATCGTCTACTACACATGATCGCCAGGGCGCGAGAGGCATGCGAGCATCGCCAGGGCACGAGGCATGCAGGCATCGCCGGGTTGCGAGAGGCATGCGGGTGTCGCCAGGGATAGACATCGGTCGTCTTCCAGGGAGAGACATCGGTCGTCCGCCAGGATGAGGCATCGGTGGATTGCCTTCGCGCGAGAGGTCATCGGTGGATTGTCTTCGCGCGACTGGTCATCGGTGGATAGTCTTCGCGCGAGAGGTCATCGGCGAAAGGTTATCGCGCGATGTCGAGTTGCACACAGAGAAGGTGGGACCCAGACTCCTAGCATGGAACGTCCTGCACGTACGCCACGTAGACAAAAAGGATGATTCAGAATAGTGACATCAGAATGTTGGCATGCGCAGGAGACACTCGTGGTCGTACTGTTCAGGAAGTGGTTGGCATGCGCAAGAGACAAACATGGTCGTACTGTTCAGAGAAACGTACACTCAGACTTCTCTGCAGAGTGGGTGGTGGCAGCTGCTTTTGTGGACAAGCTGGTTTAAGATGCAAAAAACCCACTTCTGAGAGAGGGGAACGTTGCAGTTGTTCAAGAGCGAAAGAGTGAGTTTACCTCCCTTCTCCTCCATTCTCTCCTTCGCACTGCGATTCTGGCACCTTCACACAAGAGTACGACGAGCGACGGCCACCATTAGAGCACCTGGGAGGTTCTCTGCAAGTTCTACAAACCAGACGCTAAAACAGAGCCAAGGCATCCTTTAAGCTCGGTGGATTTCGGAGTTCTTGGAGTTTTGCACAAGTCCAGGTAAGGGAAGCTAGCTTTATTTTCAATAAAAGCCGTAGATTAGCTGTTTCTGAAGTGAGGGCGACGTGGTCGCCGGTTTCATATTCTTCTTCGTGATACTCTGTTCTATGTGTTTGGGCAACGTGGTCGCCGGTTTTAAACCCCTTTTTCATGATGCTCTGTTTTTACACGTGGGGCGACGTAATCGCCGGTTTTAAATGTTGTCTTCGAAATCCCCTGTTTTAGTGTCGCTTTGAACTGGTTTGAGATTGATATGTGAAATGCACGTGTTATTGGAAAAATCTGAACCTGGATACGTTTGATGCTGTGGTTGAGATCGTTCATTTAAGTATTGTATGGTGCATTGGGTGAATTGATGATCTTTAGCTGTCCTGTGTGGACTTTGTTTGCTGTCCTGTATGGACTTTACTTGCTGTCCTGTGTGGACTTTGCTTGCTGTCCTGTGTGGACTTTGGTTTCTGTCCTGTGTGGACTTTCCTTGCTGTCCTGTGTGGACTTTGGTTGCTGTCCTGTGTGGACTTTGCTTGCTGTCCTGTGTGGACTTTGGTTTCTGTCCTGTGTGGACTTTCCTTGCTGTCCTGTGTGGACTTTGGTTGCTGTCCTGTGTGGACTTTGGTTGCTGTCCTGTGTGGACTTTGGTTGCTGTCCTGTGTGGACTTTCCTTGCTGTCCTGTGTGGACTTTCCTAGCTGTCCTGTGTGGACTCTCCTTGCTGTCCTGTGTGGACTTTCCTTGCTGTCCTGTGTGGACTTTCCTTGCTGTCCTGTGTGGACTTTGCAGTGGTGTGGTAAGTGTCTATGTGTGTTAAATCAGTGGAAGTCCGACGTAAGAAATGAGAAACTTTGAATTTGATAGACACTTGGTGCATTATGTGAAATAGAACGACTCTTGAAAATATTGTGAAATGTGTGATTTCTTGGCGATCAGGTGAAGGGAATGAGAAACTCTATAGTTTTACGTGGGTATCTTGAATTTGTTTTATCTTGATTTTAATGTTCATATTTAAACTCTCTTTAAAATATCTAGCTTACCCTGCGTGTTTTGGTTCTGTGGCTGTTTTCTTAAAACTGTGATGATCGTGTATAATTTACACGGGAGCAGATGATCTTCCAGGAAGTAGAGCTCCTTAGTGAGTGGTCGCCGGGGAAGAGATCGCCTGTTTCTATCTCTTTGTGGTGATCGCCTGTTTTCTGCCCTGATAGCAGATCGCCTGTTTTGGGGCTTCTGTTAGGAGATCGCCGGTTTATGTATGGAGACCGCCGGTTTCGATGTATTTGACTGTATTTTGTTAAGTTTTGAGAAAATTTGACCAGTTATGTATTAAACTCCCTGTGAGGAGCAACTTCATTACTTATATATAATTATGTTCACTTAAATATTATTGTTTTACCTTTAATTCATTTTATATTTATGAAAAGTAATTTGGCGGGATGTTACATAACTCATGAAGGCACAGAAGATGTTAAACGGGCTAGGAAGCACTCATTGATCCAGGAATATGAGTTGTTCAGAATGCAATTTGGTGAGAGCATTGCAGATGTACAGAAACGATTTACACACATTGTAAATCATCTCACGGGTCTTGGCAAGGTTTTTGATAAGGAAGAGCTCAACATAAAGGTATTGAAATGCCTTGGTAGGAGTTGGCAGCCAAAGGTAACAGCAATTTCAGAATCAAGGGATCTTTCCAAGATGTCCACTGCAGCACTCTTTGGAAAGCTGATGGAACACGAATTGGAGCTAAAAAGATTGAAAGACCAAGAAACTGTGGAGAAGAAAGCCAAAGGAATTGCCTTAAAGACCACCATGGAGCATGACACAAGTGAAGAAGAAGAAGAGAATCCTGAACAAGATGAAACCTTAAGCTTGCTCACTAGAAAATTTAGCAAATTCCTTAAAAGGAAGACTAGAGACAGAACACAGCAAAGAAAAAGGTATTCAAAACAGAATGATTCTAATTCTTCTACTTACACCTGTTTTTGGATGTGGCAAACCAGGTCATATAAAAGCTGATTGTCCAAACAATCCACATAAAGAAAAATAAGCAAGCAAGAAGAATGAAAAAGGCAAGGGAAAAAGGGCTTACATATCTTGGGAGGATAATGATGTATCTTCAACAAGTGAATCCTGAAATGAGAGTGAAGAAGCAAATCTGTGCTTCATGGCAAATGATGAAGGTTCAACTTCAGACTCAGTAAGTAATTACTCAACTGATTCTGAAAATTATGATCAGCTTTTAATTGCATTTAAGGAAACTCATGATGAAGCCAATAGACTTGCTGTCATGTGTAATAAGCTGACCAGAATTAATAAAGTTCTTGAACCTAAGGTAAAGGCTCTTGAAGAAGAACTAAACAAAGCTAAAACTGAGTTAACTAGTCTTGAATTAACCTGCCTGCATGCATCCATCAAAACATGTGAAAATTGTAAGAAATTGGAAAAACAGGTTGAATATCTTCTAAAGACTTTATCAAATTTCACAAAAGGAAGAAAAAATCTTGAAACGTTGCTGGGTTCACAAAATGCTGTCTTTAATAAAAATGGTTTAGGATATAATCCTGGAATAAAGCAAAATGTTAAAAAGCTGTCCAGTTTTTTTGTTCCTGCCAAAACAGGTTTTTCTTCTTTTAACAGATTAAATACAGTACATACTGCATCCTGTTTCTACTGCATGAAATCTGGTCATACATCAAGAACATGTAGGGCTAGAAAATATCTTGTTCCTAAAGGTTCAGTCAAATTGCTTCCTAAGGAAAGATATTAATCATGCTGGACCCTATACTAAGAGGGGTACCATATGTGTAATCTGTTTTGCAGAAAAACAGCAGGAAAAATCAGTGGTACCTTGATAGTGGCTGCTCAAAACATATGACTGGTGATCTGTCCCAGTTCATAAGTCTGAAACTCAAAGCTGAAGGTTTTGTCACATATGGGGACAACAATAGAGGAAAAATTCTTGGTAGAGGAGATGTTGGAACCAAGGATTCTACTGCAATTGAAAATGTGTTGTATGTTGAAGGCTTGAAGCATAACCTTCTCAGTATTAGCCAGCTTTGTGATAAGGAATACAGAGTGAATTTTGAGGCCAACACATGTACAATTTCAAATCAGAATTCTGGTAAGGTGTTGTTCACAGGGAAAAGGGTAAACAACATCTATCTCCTAGACATTGTTAATAACAATTCTGAAAATGAATGCTTGCTGTCAAAAAGTGATGAGTCTTGGCTATGGCACAGGAGGTTGGCTCATATCCATACAGATCACTTGAATAAATTGTTGTCTAAGGACCTTGTTTCTGGTCTACCAAAAATATGTTTTAAAAATAACAGGTTGTGTGATGCATGTGTAAAAGGAAAACAGATTAGAACCTCTTTTAAATCTAAAGATATAGTTTCTACAAATAAAATTCTGCATGTATTGCATATGGATTTATTTGGACCATCTAGGACTGCTAGCCTTGCTGGAAATTATTATGCTTTGGTGATTGTTGATGACTTTTCTAGATATACTTGGACTTTATTCATTGCTTCTAAAAATGATACATACAAAGCTTTCAAGAAATTGGCAAAGGTTTTGAACAATGAGAATGAGAACTGCATAAAACAGATTCGTAGTGATCATGGGGGAGAATTTCAAAATGCAAAATTTGATAAGTTTTGTGAAAAGCATGGCATAACACATAGCTATTCTGCTCCTAGGACACCTCAACAAAACGGTGTGGTTGAAAGAAAGAATAGATCTTTGGAAGAATTAGCAAGAACTATGTTAAATGAATCAAATTTACCAAAGTATTTCTGGGCTGATGCTGTTTATACTGCTTGCTATGTGCTTAACAGAACATTAATAAGACCTATTCTTAAGAAAACCCCTTATGAACTATACAAAGGAAGAAAGCCTAGCATTAGCTATCTTAGAGTATTTGGGTGCAAATGTTTTATTCTAAATAATGGTAAAGATAATCTTGGGAAATTTGACCCTAAATCTGATGAAGGTATACACCTTGGTTATGCTATAAATGGACATGCTTATAGAGTCTATAACAAAAGATTGCTTGCTGTAGAAGAGTCTATGCATGTGGTGTTTGATGAAACAGATTGTTCTATACCGAAATCTGTTTTGGATGAATCTGGTGTGGATGATTTAAGAATAATTCTGCAGAAAAATCAATCCACTGAATTTGATACAACTAATCCAAATGCTATCAAAGAGTCTGTTGTGAATGCAGGGTTGCCTAAGGAATGGAAGACTCCCAAGGATCTTACTCTTGACAATGTAATTGGAAAACTAGAGAAAGGAGTCTCAACCAGAAATTCTCTCAACAATTTCTGCAGAACAGTAGCTTTTGTGTCACAAATTGAGCCTAAAAGCCTGGAAGAAGCACTGCAAGACAGTAATTAGATAACAGCAATGCAGGAAGAACTGAACCAGTTTGAATACAATGAAGTGTGGACCTTGGTTCCAAGAAAGCATGAGATGAATATCATAGGAACCAAGTGGGTGTACAGGAACAAGCTGGATGAACATGGAGCTATCACTAGAAACAAAGCAAGGCTGGTTGCTAAAGGATACAACCAAGAAGAAGGTATTGATTTTGGTGAAACCTATGCACCAGTAGCACGTCTTGAAGCTGTCAGATTACTTCTAGCATTTTCCAACATCAAAGGCTTCAAATTGTTTCAAATGGATGTTAAAAGTGCATTCCTAAATGGGTACATAAATGAGGAGGTGTTTGTTTCCCAGCCCCCAGGCTTTGAAGATTACAAAAATCCAGAACATGTGTACAAGCTTAAGAAGGCCTTGTATGGACTAAAACAAGCACCAAGGCAATGGTATGAAAGGTTAAGTGAATTTTTGCTTTCTCAAGGCTATAACCGTGGTAATTCTGACAAGACTCTATTCATTAAGAAGAAAAGGGAAGATATTATTCTGGTACAAGTGTATGTAGATGATATAATCTTTGGGTCAACCAATGAGGAAATGTGTGAAGCTTTTGTCAATACAATGATGAGAGAGTTTGAGATGTCAATGTTGGGGGAAATGAACTTCTTCCTTGGCCTGCAAGTGAAACAGCTCAAGGATGGAATCTTCATTAGTCAAGAAAAATACTGCAAAGAGTTGTTGAAAAAGTTTGATATGGATCAATGTAAGGCAATCAACACTCCTATTTCAACAAGCTGTCAACTAGACCAAGACTGTGCAGGAAAACCTGTTGACCAATCCAAGTTCAGAAGCTTAATTGGATCCCTGTTGTACTTAACTACCAGCAGACCTGATATTATGTTTGCTGTATGCCTATGTGCCAGATATCAATCTGATCCAAGGGAATCTCACTACAATGCAGTCAATAGAATTCTGAAATACTTGCAAGGGACAAAATCTGTTGGACTATGGTATCCTAACCATGTTTCCTTATACTTAAATTGTTTTTCAGATTCTGATTTTGCAGGGTGCAAGGTTGACAGAAAGAGCACTAGTGGAACATGTCACATGCTAGGATCAAGCCTGATTTCTTGGCATTGCAAGAAACAAGCTTGTGTTGCTCTCTCTACAGCAGAAGCAGAATACATTTCTGCTGGAAGCTGCTGTGCTCAAACATTATGGCTAAGGCAACAGCTAAGTGACTATGGAATACTGTTAAACAAGATACCTATTAATTGTGATAATACCAGTGCCATAAACCTGTCTAAAAATCCTGTGTTACATTCAAGAACAAAGCACATAGAGATTAGACATCATTTCTTAAGAGAAAATATAGCTAATGGTATTTGTGATATTAAATTCATTAGTACTGAGTTTCAATTGGCTGATCTGTTTACAAAACCTCTGGCTAAAGATAGGTTTTATTTCTTGTTAATCGAATTGGGTATTATCAGCTTAAACTGTTCACTGCAGTGATATTTCTCTGTTTAATCTGTTTATTTCTGTGCCTGAAATATACATAACTAGGAAAGAGAAATTATACATGCACCTTGACTGCTTTATTGCTTTGACCAGCTGGTTTATGGCTGTTCTGTCTGGATATTCAAACTGGTTTGACTAACTGTGTGGAAAGCTATTTTTCATTAAAAGCTAAAACACTTTTTCAAAATGCTTTTGCCCCTTTCCAAAAACTAAAACTGCTGCAGGAATCAAATATGTACTGAAACTGTGTTTTTGATTTGTTTCTTCTTCACACTCCAACTCTGCTAAGCATTAATACAATCTGTTTAATTCTATAAATAATGGTATTCAAAACCAGTAGTTCTCACATTCAACTTCTTCTTGCAATCTCTCAGTTTTCTTTTGATAAACAGAAACAGATTTCAGAAATGGCATCATTGGTAAACAAAAGGAAGAAATCCCGTGAGCAGAAGAATAACACTTAAGGTATTCTAGAGAAATGGTTCGATGGTGATGCTGAAGCCATGACCACTTACTTACATGAGATAAGTAGAAAACAGGTAAATGTGCCAAAGATCCTCGAGTTTTCATGGATGAAGAGTGAAAAGCTGACTGAACCCAAAGCACTTCTCAAGCATCAGAGATTGAAGCCATTTCTTGAAATGACTGGCAACATCTATCCAGATCTAGTGAAGGTATTCTATACCAATCTGACCCTTGATGGGAAAAATTTATTTTCCCATGTAAGGATCTAGATAATTATTTGGAATAGAAGAAGTATAATTTTAATGAATTCTGAATATGTTATTACTTAAAACGAAAAGAGCTTGTAATGGAAATTTCATGGTGGACAGACCTCGGATGTCGCCCAAGGTCTGAGGGCGACGTGGTAGAGGTCGGTCGGTGGACCATAGTGGGTTCCAGAAATCACATGTAGGGAGGTGTGATTTGAACCTTAGGAGCGCCATGCATGCAGAATAACTTTGGGACTTTACGCTTGGACATAAGGGATTTACCTTAGTGTTGCATGCTTAGGCACGTAAGGATTGAGTACTGAGCTGCCCTCGGGCAGGAGAAGCTACCGACGTCACCGAGCCATGTGGGGGTGATAACACAGGTGTGGAGTAGTGGTAGGACGAGCCCTCAACAGGGTGTGACGATGTGGCATCAGTCGACAGAAGCAAGTCCTCGCCACATCAAGGACGATGAGAGATTGCCAGGGCGAGAGACACGCGGGGATCGCCAGGGCGAGAGACACGCGGGCATCGCCAGGGCGAGAGACAGACGGTCATCGCCGGGATGAGGGATGCATCGGTTGACTTCCAGGGAGAGACATCGGTCGTCTTCCAGGGAGAGACATCGTTTGTCCGCCAGGATGAGACATCGGTTGATGGTCATCGCGCAAGGTCATGTTCCACACAGATGAAGTGGGGCCCAGGCTCCCAGCATGAGCGTCTTGCATGCGCGACACGTAGTCAGTGAGAGTGCTTCAGAACAGTGGCTCCAGAGAGTTGGTATGGAAAGTGACCCAGAGTTGGTGTGCGCAGAGACCCACGTGGCCATACTGTTAGAGGAAACCCACACGCAAGGTTGCTCAGAGAGTGGGTAATGGCAGTGAGGGTAATGGCAGTGAGGGTAATGGCAGTGAAGGCTAAAGAGCCGTTCGACCTTAAAAGCTGAGGGAATCAGCTCATTTAGTTCCCCTTTCTCCTTTCTCCTCCACTCGAAGATGTAACATCCCGCCAATTCCTTTTCATATTTATATAATAAAAATAAAGGTAAACAAATATATTGAAGTGAACAAATATATATATATATATATGTAATGAAGTTTCTCCTCACAGGGAGTTTAATACATAATCGGTCAGTTTTCCAAAACGTAAACAAAATACAGTAAAATATAAAGACAGGCGATCTCCTAACAGCAAAAGGCGATCTCCTATCGAAAAACGGCGATCTCCTATCAGAAAACAGAAAAAGGGTGATCGTCTAACAGAAATAGAAACAGGCGATCTCCTTCCGGCGACTACTCACTGAGGAGCTCTACTTCCTGCAACATCATCTGCTCCCGTGTAAATTATACACGATCATCACAGGTTTAAGAAAAAGCCAAACACAACACCAAAAACACAGGGTAAGCTAGATATTTGAAAAAGAGTTGAAATATGAAACTTTAAAATCAAGATAAAACCAATTGAAGACACCCACGTAAAAACTATCAATTTTCTCGTTCCCTTCACATGACCATCACGTAATCACACATTTCACAATTTCCTCAAGGGTCGTTCTATTCACATAATGCATCAAGTGTCTATCAATTTCAATGTTCCTCATTTCTCACGTCAGACTTCCACTGACTCATCACACAAAACACTTGACACTACTTCCGGAAGACTCATGCATTGACTAGACTCAGAGATCTGCACCTGTCATGCTGCACCACTGTGAAATCACACACATTCACAAGGTCGCTGTGAAATCACACACATTCACAAGCGTATAAATGAATCTCAATATCATCACTATCCTCGCATGACAGGGTTAATCCATACAACGGGTCGAGCTCGTTCTCTTTCAAACAACTCACCCATACATATGAACCTCCTTCGACTCTCAATGCCTGAATAACTTCATCTATATGATTCCATTATATCAGGAGAGTCAGGATATCTCATAAAAACGAATCACCGGTCAATGCACACCCTACACGATCTTACACAGTATTTTCTTTCCTGAAAATACTATGCCTTGATCCCACATTCACAATATTCAACACATCATACAACATTTAATGAACAATTCCAATCACAACAACAATCATCCCCTGGTTCAGATTTTCGAATATCACATTTAAATCTCAAACAGTTTCAAACAACACCAGAAACAGGGGAGTTCGAAAAACAACGCCAAAACCGGCGATCTCATCCAAAAACAGGGGATTATGCAATACAGTTGAAAACCGGTGACCACGTCGCCCTATCATCTCAATCATCTAATATAAGGTTTTCGTTGGAAATAAGGCTAGCTTCCCTTATCTGGACTTGCGCAAAACACCAAGAGCTCCAAAATCCACCGAGCTTAAAGGATGCCTTAGCTCTGTTTTAGCGTCTGGTTTGTAGAACTTGCAGAGAACCTCCCAGGTGCTCTAAGGGCAGTCGTCGCTCGTCGTACTGGTGCTTGAGGATGCCTGAATCACAGCGCGAAGGAGAGAAAAGAGAAGGATGAAGGTGAGCTCACTCTTTCACTCTTGAACCACTGCAACGTCCTTTGCCTCTCAGAAGTGGGTTTTTGAATCTTAAACCAACTTGTCCACAAAAGCCGCTGCCACCACCCACTCTGCAGGGAAGTTTGCGTGTACGCTTCCCTAAACAGTACGACTACGCGTGCCTTTGCGCAGGCCAACACTGTGATGTCACTATTCTGAACCACTCTTTTTGTCTACGTGTCGCGCGTGCAGTACGTCTGATGCTGAGAGCCTGGGTCCCACCTTATCTGTGTGAAACTCGACATCGCGCGATAACCTTCCACCGATGATCGCTCGCGCGATGACTATCCACCGATGCCTCATCCTGGAGGACGACCGATGTCTCTCCCTGGGAGACGACCGATGTCTCGCCCTGGCGATGACCGCATGTCTCGCGCCCTGGCGATGCCCGCATGCCTCGCGCCTGGCGATGCCCGCATGCCTCGCGCCCGGCGATGCCCGACGACACATCGCCACGCCTTGCTGAAGGTTCTTCATCCCACTATGTTACGTCCAAGGTATCATCTCCACATGACTTGGTGACGTCGGTAGCTTCACATTTCCAAGAGTAGGTCAGCACTACTCCTCGTGCGCCCATGCATGCAACACTAAGGACGATTTCTTATGCTCAAGCATAGAGCTTCGCATGCACAGCGTATCTAAGGCTTAACCCACACCTTGATACGTGTGGTTTTGTGGAACCCACTCTGGTTGATCCAGTATCCTGACCACATACTGAGTGCACTTTCGGCGATCATGTGCACCATAGGCGACTGGCGATCACGTGTAATCTAGGCGACAGGCGATTATGTACTAACCAAGCGATCTCATAGTCTTCTAAACTACACTTTCCTTCCTTTTTATTTTAAATAAAAACATACTTAGAATTCATTTAAAATATATCCCTTTTTATTCCAATTTAATTTTACAGGTTCTTACAGAAGACGCAGCTATCCTCACGTACCAGTGCTACGATCGGTGACTGCCATTGTCCTTCTGGGAAGTCTCTACAAGTTCTCCCATCAGGACGCTAGAACAGAGTAAGTCGTTTTACTCTGTTTTTCAAGTCGAATCTGAGCTTGAGAGGGTTGCCTCTGCATAGGCGTTGCCGGCGACTCCCTTAGCTCCAGAAATCGTCTCTGTTAGCGTAGAAAATGAGTAGTATAGTCAGTTTTGTGATAAAGGCTCCATGGTGCAGGTTAGGACATCGTTAAGCTTCGGTGGGTTTTGGAGCTCTTAGTGATTTTGCGCAAGTTTAGGTAAGGGAAGGTAGCATTTTCGTTTATAAAATCTTTAGGCGAGTAGGTTCTGAAGTGAGGGCGACGTGGTTGCCGGTTTCATATTCTATTTCACGATGCTCTGTTTTTATGTGTGGGGCGACGTGATTGCCGGTTTTAATGCAAATTTAGAAATCCCCTGTTTTAGTGTCGTTTTGAAATTGTTTGAGATTGAAAGGTGAAATGCATATGATATTCGAAAATCTAAACTTTGGTATGATTGTTTCTGTGATTGGGATTGTTTAAAAAAAAAAAGTGATTCAAAATATTATATGATGGAATTGTGCTTTTACGTGTGGTATGATGTACTGGATGAATGTGAAAGAGTGATCAAAGCATAGTATTTTCAGGAAAGAAAATACCGTGTGGAGATTTTATGAGGGTGTATTGATCTGTGAGTATCCTGTGAATGAGGCGATCCTGACTCTGCTGATATGATGGAATCACATAGATGAAGTCATTCAGTTGGTGACAGTCGAAGGAGGTCCATATGTATGGGTAAGTCGTTTGAAAGATAACTGACTTTACCTGTTATATGGATTAACCTTGTCATACTGAGAGAGTGATGATATTGAGATGGTTTATGCGCATGGCTATGTGGATTCACAGCGACCCTGTGTGGATTCACAGTGGTGTAGTATGACAGGTGCAGGTCTCTGGATGCTAAGTTCAACGCACGAGTCTTCCGGAAGTAGAGTCATGTGTCTATGTGTTATGAGTCAGTGGAAAGTCTGACATGTGAACCATGAGTATTGAATGTATTGAATAGACACTTGACGAGTTGGTGGAATATGGGGATATTGATGGTTGAAATTGATATAGATTATGAATGGCGTGAAGATTTATGCTTTCTATTGATATAAAGTTTCATATTTAAAGTTTTTAAAAATATCTAGCTTACCCTTTGTTTTGTATCGTGGTTGTTTTTCTTAAACCTGTGATGATCGTGTATATTTGCACGGGAGCAGATGAGGTTGCAGGTGGTAGAGCTCCTAAGTGAGCATTTCTGGAGGAGGAGATCGCCGGTTTTTGAATGTTGTTGTTTTGTTTTATTTTGAAAACTCCTGTATGGAGATGTATTAAAACTTCCTCGAAAAGGGATATTATTCTGAGGCACATTTGTATTAATGGATGAATTATATTATGTATATACCTATGTTAAATTTTTGATATTATTGTTTCACCTTTATTTTATTATATAAAAATGAACAATATTTTGAGGGGCGTTACATTAATGGTATCAGAGCAGTTCGTCCTTAGGATGACCTGAGGAGAGTGGGTTCATTGTGTTTCTTCTGCTATTGGAGTCTTAATCAAAGCTATAGTGAAAGGTTTTCAAATGTTTTCTGATTGAAATCTTGTTTGTGCTTTAGTAGATATAGGCTCTAAATGAAAAATTTTAGTATTAAGAGTGAAAGGATCTTGATAAAGTAGTGAGGGTGCACACTCATAACTGAATCGAGATGTTCTCAATCTTAATTCTAAAAGTTTGATGTTGAGCATATATCCACTTCTGGTGTGTTTTATCCCAATTATTAAGTGTGGTGATATTTGATTGATAGTTTTGTACCCATGACTGTTCGGTGTTATGCTTTCTATTTTGAACATTATGATTCTGTTGATGAACTCAAATTCTAAATGACTTTGAGATGCTGACCTTTGTAAGGTCTAGATGTTACCTCCTGAATGAATTGATTTCTTATCGATCTTATTCTTATAGTTGTAGGGAATATAGAAACCAATAGTTTCAAAATCTGAAACGAAGAAAGATGGCTCGTAGACCTCCTACCCCTCCCCAACCTTCTTCGGAAATGAGCCAGAGTGCCAAGGCTATTGAGATGATGGCAACTGCCATCCAACAACAGAATGCAGCAATGGCTCAGAATCATCAAGCTGCAATGCACCATTGGGAAACTGCTCGGTCGGCAAAAACAGCTTCCCACGTCGGTCAGCCTCAGGAACAGATGGGACTGACCGAGTTCATGAGGCACAACCCACCCAAGTTCAGTGGGAATGCTACCCCTGATCAAGCAGATCAGTGGGTCAGGGAGTTGGAGAAAATCTTTAGGGCGACCTCCTGCCCTGAAGAGAAGAAATTGGTGTTCGCCACCTATCTGCTATCTGGAGAAGCTGAGTTCTGGTGGATGGGAGCTCAGCAGATGACGGAAGCCAGAGCTGACGTTTTAGACTGGGAAAGTTTCCGAGAGAGGTTCCTAGAGAAATATTTTCCAGATAGTGCAAGGTTTGCGAAGGAAGCAGAATTTCTCAGGTTGGAGCAAGGGGAGATGTCTGTGAACGCTTATGCTGCTAGGTTTGAATACCTAGCCAGATTTTATACCCAAGCTACCTCTGAGGCTTGGAGGTGTAAGAAGTTTGAAGAAGGTTTAAAGCATGAGCTGAAGAAGACCATAGCACCCATGTGCATCAGGGAGTTTCATGCCTTAGTAGAGAAGGCAAAGATGGTGGAAACCTTGGAAAGGGGTAATTCTCGGGTGATCAGATCACACCCAGGGGGTTCTTCCAGTGGGAAGGCCAAGGTGCAGCACCCACAAAGCAAGCCTTATGCGAGACCTCCACCACATCGGGCAGGAGCAGTTCCGCCCCAGTTTCAGCAGCAACAAACATGGAAACCCAGATGTTTCACATGCCAAAAGATGGGGCACATTTCTGGAGATTGTCCTAGCAGAAATAGGATGACTCAACCCGTTGGTTCTCAGCAGTTGAGGAATGGAGGCAGTAGACCTCAAGCAGCAGGGAGAGTGTTTGCCATGACAGGAGTAGAGGCGTCTCAGTCAGGTAACCTAGTGCAAGGTGTTTGTTTTATAGCTGGTAGAGGTGTAAAAGCCTTGTTTGATTCTGGAGCGACACACTCCTTTGTGTCAAGCCTGTGTGTAGCCGAGTTGGGCCTTCTAGTGAAGGAGTTACCGTTTGAACTGTTGGTCTCTACACCTGCGTCAGGACAGGTGTTGACCTCTACAGTTTGCTCTGAATGTCCAGTGATAGTAGAGGGACGCAGGTTCAAAGTAAACTTGATCTGCCTACCTCTTCAGGACCTGGATGTTATCCTGGGAATGGATTGGCTATCTGCCAATCACGTTCTCATAGACTGCGGTAGTCAGAAAATAGCATTTCCAGACCTCCAAGAGTCAGATGTGATATCCGCTCAGCATGGGTGGTCGGAGTTGGAAAAAGGGGCGAGGTGCTTCGTGATCCTAGCTCGATTGGAAGTGAAGAATGAAGAGGACGTAAGCAGGATACATGTGGTGAAGGATTTCATGGATGTATTTCTAGAAGAAATACCTGGATTACCTCCTAAGAGAGAAGTGGAATTCTCTATTGATTTGGTACCTGGAGCTGGACCAGTGTCAATGACACCTTACAGGATGGCTCCAGCCGAGTTGGTAGAATTAAAGAAGCAAGTGGAAGAGTTGTTGGAGAAACAATTCATCAGACCCAGTGTATCTCCATGGGGGGCTCCAGTGCTTCTAGTTAAGAAAAAGGATGGAGGGTCTCGGCTGTCTATAGATTACAGGCAGTTGAACAAGTTGACCATCAAGAACAAGTATCCTCTACCTAGAATTGATGATTTGATGGATCAATTACATGGGGCCTCGGTATTCTCAAAGATTGATCTGAGATCGGGGTACCACCAAATTTTGGTAAAAGCTGAAGATGTTCAAAAGACAGCATTTAGGTCTCGTTATGGGCACTATGAGTATGTGGTGATGCCGTTTGGAGTAACAAATGCTCCAGCTCTATTCATGGATTTCATGAATAGAATTTTTTGTCCTTTCTTGGATAAGTTTGTGGTAGTCTTCATAGACGACATACTCATTTATTCAAGGACCGAGGAAGAACATGAAGAACATGAAGAACATCTGAAGGCAGTATTGGAGATTCTGAGGGAGAAGCAATTATATGCCAAGTTCTCTAAGTGTGAGTTCTGGTTGAAGGAAGTCAACTTCTTAGGACATGTAATATCTGCCCAGGGGATCTCGGTGGATCCAGCCAAAGTGGAGGCAGTGCTTCAGTGGGAACGTCCTAAGACAGTTACTGAGATAAGGAGTTTTGTGGGTTTAGCAGGCTACTATCGGAGGTTCATTGAAGATTTTTCCAAGGTAGTAGCTCCTTTGACTCAGTTAACTCGCAAAGATCAACCTTTTGCTTGGACTGAAAAGTGTGAGCAGAGTTTCATGGGGCTGAAGAAGAGGTTGACTAGCGCTCCTGTAAGGACCTGTAAAATTAAATTGGAATAAAAAGGAATATATTTTAAATGAATTCTAAGTATGTTTTTATTTAAAATAAAAAAAGGAAGGAAAGTGTAGTTTAGAAGACTATGAGATCGCCTGGTTAGTACGTGATCGCCAGTCGCCTATGGTGCACATGATCGCCGAAAGTGCACTCAGTATGTGGTCAGGATACTGGTTCAACCAGAGTGAGTTCCAACAACCACGCGTATCAAGGTGTGGGTTAAGCCTTAGATACGCTGTGCATGCGAAGCTCTATGCTTGAGCATAAGAGATCGTCCTTAGTGTTACATGCATGGGCGCACGAGGAGTAGTGCTGATCTACTCTTGGAAATGTGAAGCTACCGACGTCACCAAGTCATGTGGAGACGATACCTTGGACGTAACATAGTGGGATGAAGAACCTTCAGCAAGGCGTGGCGATGTGTCGTCGGGCATCGCCGGGGCACGAGGCATGCGGGCATCGCCGGGCGCGAGGCATGCTGTCATCGCCAGGGCGAGACATCGGTCGTCTCCCAAGGAGAGACATCGGTCGTCCGCCAGGATGAGGCATCGGTGGATAGTCATTGCACGAGCGGTCATCGGTGGAAGGTTATCGCGCGATGTCGAGTTCCACACAGATAAGGTGGGACCCAGGCTCCCAGCATGAAACGTCCTGCACGCGCGACACGTAGACAAAAAGGGTGGTTCAGAATAGTGACATCAGAGTGTTGGCCTACGCAGAGGCACGCGTAGTCGTACTGTTCAGGGAAGCGTACACGCAAACTTCCCTGCAGAGTGGGTGGTGGCAGCGACTTTTATGGACAAGTTGGTTTAGATTCAAAAACCCACTTCTGAGAGGGAGAACGTTGCTGTGGTTCAAGAGTGACAGAGTGAGTTCACCTTCATCATTCTCCTTTCTCTCCTTCGCGCTGTGGTTCAGGCATCCTCAAGCACCAGTGCGACGAGCGACGACTGCCCTTAGAGCACCTGGGAGGTTCTCTGCAAGTTCTACAAACCAGACGCTAAAACAGAGCTAAGGCATCTTTAAGCTTCGGTGGGTTTTGGAGCTCTTGGTGTTTTGCGCAAGTCCAGGTAAGGGAAGCTAGCCTTATTTCCAACGAAAGCCTTATATTAGATGATTGAGATGATGGGGCGACGTGGTCGCCGGTTTTCAACTGCTATTGCATAATCCCCTGTTTTTGGACGAGATCGCCGGTTTTGGCGTTGTTTTTCGAACTCCCCTGTTTTTGTGTTGTTTGAAACTGTTTGAGATTTAAATGTGATATTCGAAAATCTGAACCAGGGGATGATTGTTGTTGTGATTGGAATCGTTCATTAAGTGTTGTATGATGTGTTGAATGTTGTGAATGTGGGATCAAGGCATAGTATTTTCAGGAAAGAAAATACCGTGTAAGATCGTGTAGAGTGTGCATTGATCGGTGATTCGTTTATTATGAGATACCCTGACTCTCCTGATATAATGGAATCATATAGATGAAGTTATTCAGGCGTTGAGAGTCGAAGGAGGTTCATACGTATGGGTGAGTTGTTTGAAAGAGAACGAGCTTGACCCGTTGTATGGATTAACCCTGTCATGCTAGGATAGTGATGATATTGAGATTCATTTATACGCTTGTGAATGTGTGTGATTTCACAGCAACCCTGTGAATGTGTGTGATTTCACAGTGGGGCAGTATGACAGGTGCAGATCTCTGAGTCTAGTCAATGCATGAGTCTTCCGGAAGTGGTGTCAAGTGTCTGTGTGTGATGAGTCAGTGGAAGTCTGACGTGAGAAATGAGAAACATTGAATTGATAGACACTTGATGAATTATGTGATTTGAACGACTCTTGAGAAATTGTGAAATATGTGTTTACTTGATGGTCATGTGAAGAGAATGAGAAAGTTGATGGTTTTACGTGGGTATCTTAAATTTGTTTTATCTTGATTTTAAAGTTCATATCTAAACTCTTTTTCAAATATCTAGCTTACCCTGTGTTTGGTTCTGTGGCTGTTTTTCTTAAAACTGTGATGATCGTGTATAATTTACACGGGAGCAGATGATGTTGCAGGAAGTAGAGCTCCTCAGTGAGTGGTCGCCGGAAGGAGATCGCCTGTTTCTGTTTCTGTTAGGCGATCACCCTTTTTCTGTTTTCTGATAGGAGATCGCCTTTTCCTGATAGGAGATCGTCTTTTTCTGTTAGGAGATCGCCTATTTTTCTATGTTGTTGTATTTTGTTTAAGTTTTGGAAAATTGACCGATTATGTATTAAACTCCCTGTGAGGAGAAACTTCATTACATATATATAATTATGTTCACTTCAATATTATTGTTTTACCTTTATTTCATTTTATAATTATGAAAAGAGGATTTGGCGGGATGTTACAGCTCCAGTGTTAGTGATCCCGAATGTGGGAAATCCTTTTGATGTTTACTGTGATGCTTCACATCAAGGTTTGGGATGTGTGTTGATGCAAGAGAAAAGGGTGGTTGCATATGCTTCAAGACAACTCAAAGTTCACAAGAGGAACTATCCTACCCATGACTTAGAGTTGGCGGTTGTGGTGTTTGCCTTGAAGATTTGGAGGCATTATTTGTATGGAGCTCGGTTTCAGGTGTTTAGTGACCATAAAAGCCTGAAATATCTGTTTGACCAGAAGGAGTTAAATATGAGACAAAGAAGATGGATGGAGTTCCTAAAAGATTATGACTTCCAACTGATATATCATCCAGGGAAGGCCAATGTAGTGGCAGATGCCTTGAGTAGGAAATCAATACAAGTATCAACCATGATGATTGAAGAGCAGAAATTGATTGAGCAGTTTAGAGATTTAAACTTTGGAGTGGAATTTCATGTTAATCATATTAGTTGTAGTAAGTTAACTATAACTAATGATTTCATTGGAATGATAAAGGATAAGCAATTAGAGGATCCTAGCCTGAAGCGTATTGTAGAATTACTAGGCACTGATCAGGCTAAAGGCTTTGCGATGGGCGATGATGGAATCTTGAGATTTAATTGCAGAATTTGCATACCTGCAAATGAAGAGTTGAAGAAGATGATCCTAGAAGAAGGCCACAACACTGGTGCAGAAACGTAAAACAAATGCGGTTATTTTCATTTTACAAATGCGGCTAAACAACCGCATTTGATCAACACGCATTTGTAAATCGGTTAAACAACCGCATCTGTAAATACTATTTACAAATGCGGTTGTTTCCCGTAACCGCATATGTAAATGCTCCAGAGGTGTGCCCAGGTTTCATGAATGGCAATGATTTACAGATGCGGTTGTTTACCTTAACCACATGTGTAAATCAAGGGAATGATTTACAGATGCGGTTGTAGTAAACAACCGCCTCTGTAAATCACATTTACAGATGCGGTTGTAGTAAGCAACCGCATCTGTAAATCATTCCCTTGATTTACAAATGTGGTTGTAGTAAGCAATCGCATCTGTAAATCAGGTTTTTTTTTTTAGAATGATTTGGTTAGTTGTTTTCCCATACGAATTATCTTACGCAGTTTCATTATACCCATCCCAGCCAGCCAGACAGATAAACAGATTCAGAGAAACAAAGTCAATTTATAGTAATTGATCAAAATGTATACAAAAATAGTAATAATCTCTATCTATTCTTACACTATTGATCAAATCGTAGAGTTATAAAAGTTTAGGAAATATGTGGACCAAGATTGTCTCACATATGTCATGGCTTCCGAACTCATGGGTTCCTCATCCGTGAAGAACTCCATTTCAAAATGGTTGACACATAAATTATTTTTAAGATAGATAAATTAGTTTGAAGTTATAAAAATAATTTAAGAAATCTTACCTCTTGCCAATTACTTGTAAGACCTAGTCTTACAATGGTACTCATCCATTGCATGACGTAATAGCCACACTCATAGCTTCCTGGTTGTTTATTACACTATAATTCAATAAATTGTAAAAGTTAGTATAATTAAACAATGAAAAAAAAAAGAAAAATCTTACATACCTTTAATCTTATCCAGTTCAAATTTTGCAAATTTGAATTCGATCTCCCTTTTAGAATGTTATATCCACGCCATGAACTGGTTGAGACAAAAAACCTTGTTAGTGGATTACTTATAGTTTCAACCATAGTTAAGTTTATAGTGTACTTACTTATCAATGATATTCTTAAAACTTGTGGATATCTTCTTGTGTAGGGAACAGAACCACAAAGCCGTCCTATCCTTCACTGATAAGACAAGTAATTGCCAATGACCCCTATATCATCCATGAAAATAGTTGAGTAAATTTATAAAACATGAATATAATAAAATTTTAACATATATATATATTTAAACTTACTCGTTAATATAAGGGCACAAATAAACCTCTTTTCCCTCTTTTTCCAGGGTGTTAGTGATGTATGATTGGGTCTCATTTGTCTTTGCTCTAGTGGGATTAGTATATGCAGGATCTAAGAATCCATACACATTTTCCTTCCCCTCAGTGACAGAGACACCATTCAAAAACCTACAAGTAATTAGTTAAATCATAATGAATGCTAATTTAACATAAATGAAAATGAAATGTAGGTAACGATACTTACATCATAAAAAATTGAATGATATTTATATTCAGCTCCTGATCCCCAGCTACAAATTCTAGCAGATCTGACATGTATATGTACAATGGTAGCTCAGGGTTTGTTTCAAAAAAGGTATCATCCCATGGAACTTCCAGAGGATCTCGTCCAAGTTGTCTAGCAACTATAGCTAAGGAAGCTATAGGATCGTCAAGCGGAACCTCTTGTTTCTTTTTCGGACTTGGTTTCCGACGAGGTTTCTACAAAAAGAAAAAAGATTTGTTATAAATTACATGTAATATATAAATATAAATTAGCACATGAAATGAAATTATTACCAGTGGTTGTGGCATATATCGAATCAGGTGTCTGGGCCAGGCTACAAAGGACTGAAATGCCTCGGCCACAGTTGTTACCTCTTCTGAAGGTAGTGGAAGACGAGCATCAGGTACTCGTACTCTTTCAACCGTGACCTTTGCTGCATCAGGGGAGAGAGGAACGTTATGTAAGGTGGTGGCGTCTTCATAGACTTTTCCAATGGCCACCACCTGAGGAATGATGCCACCTTTTACCAGTAGCTCACATTGCCTCGTCTGGCCAATGATATCATCCCCTGATGCTATAGGAGTTGCACAACTCCCCTTTGTGCTCTTGGGAGCGGGACTAAGAAGCGTCTGAATCGGCTGCTCAGCACAAAGTTGTTGCGATATCTCTTGTCGCAACTCTAGCCTCATCTTTTCCGTCTCCCTTCTCATCTCATCCATTAGTTCTTGACGTAGCCTTTGCTCCATTTCTTTTTTGCTCTCTTTGGAGGAGGAGGATGAGTGTCGTGGTGCAGCTCCAAAATAAAGTCTAATCCCAACTCCTTGTCCAGCTGCACGAACACGACCAGAGTGCTCAGGTTGTCCAATTGCTTCAACAAGGATATCGCGACGACCATCAGCAACAAAATTACCTTGGGAGTCCAAGGCATCCTGCAAGAGACAAAAATCATGAGGTTTTATTATAAGTAATGCATCATAATAGATGAAAAAAGGCTTAAATAACTTACAATTTTTTCAATGATAAGCCCTGATTGCTCTGAACTTGGTGCACCCGACTTCTTAATTCGGGCCCTATTCCATTTGTCATGGCGCGTAGGTGGTGATGGAGGAGAAGTGACCCCTGTTTCCACATCCTAAGATGCACTCCCCTGTCTGGATTGCTCCTTTTCAACCATCAGTGCTTGCTCAAGCTTTCGATACCCCGCACGAGACATTATGTGCGGGGTAAGATTCTTTAAAGCTATTTCTTGAGCTTTCTTCCGCCGATGCTGTCATAATTGAAATAAACAAAGTGAATTCAATAATATTAACTCATTAATGTTATATAAGTCAAAATAGTTAAGTAGCTTCACTTACAGTCCATTCTTCAGTTAGACGGCTTTCTTTAAAAGCAAGCCATGTCTCTTCATCAATAAAATTGTATCTTTCACAAGGACTTTCATCCTTAAGCTCATCAAAAATGTATCTCGTCGTGAGTCTTGACTTAAAGGCGCGAAACTTTAGTCCGATATTGGATAGAATCCTTGATCGAAGCGGTTCCACATTAGGAATTTCAAAATTTGCCTGCAAAATAACATCACCAAAGTAAAGTTAGTCAATGAATATTAAATAGCTTTATATGATAACAATAATTATGTAAAGCTTACCAGAACATCCTCCCACAGCATGTTTCGGTCGACCTCTGACACCTCGTCCCATGAATTAATCAAAACGGAGACTCTCTCACGAGAAAGAACTCCAAGATAGCTATTAAACTCATCTGCATTAGGACCTGATGCCATTCCAGTGTTGACGTCAATGTCAACAGCTGTCTTCTCACCAGCGGCACGTTTCTTTGCCAGACGCTTCATCCTAGTAGGTCCTCTGTTGCCTCGTCCGGATCGGGGTCTAATTGGAGTTTGATCGTCACCCATATCTCTGTTAAAAAAATTATTTAACAAACATTAGTTCATCTGCATGGAAAGAAAATCATATAAAACAAAAACATAATATAGTAAATGCATATTATAAAAAATATTTCTAAATTTATTACCATAATGGGTTACAAGTTCATATGTAAATTCCTTCACTGTGGTCTTTACAGGTTGCATGTACATGATCAAGTACATCGTCATCTTTATTAGTTATCATTGGTGTGAATGAATGGGGTTCACCATTTTCAATATCATCTATGGCCTCCCCTTGTTTTTTCCCGTGTAAAACAACATACCAATGTTCTGACGTAGGATCTTTCACGTAGAAAACTTGAGATGCTTGTTGAACCATTATAAATGGCTCATCTCGATACCCTATCTTTCGAAAGTCCACTAGTGTGTATCCTGATTCATCAATTTTAACCCCACTTTTATTGTCAACCCATATACACTTGAAAACTGGAACTGAAAACTTAGTATAGTCAAGCTCCCATATCTCTTCTATAAATCCATAATATGCCATTGATCCAATTACAGGATTTGTATCTTTCGAGGTGGAAAACTGCATTGACTCGGCTTCAAGAGTAACACCAGAATTTTGAACTGTACTCTTTTCATCCATAGACTTAGTGTAAAATATACAATTATTCACTTCGTACGCCTTACAAGAAATGACATCAAACTTCAATCCAGCAGCCAACCAGGTCAAGGTCTCCGATGCCGTTGAATCCTTTAACACCTCCTCTTTAAACCAAGGCATGAATGTTCTATTATGTTCCATCAAGACCCATTTGTCTGCTTGTCTTGGATTATTTGCCTTCACAATGGCTTTATGAGCTTCTATGTTAGGTATAACTTCATCTGTATTATTCAATATATACAAATGTTCTTGCAAGACTTCTGACCGAGATTTGCTTACAATATTCACACCGCGTAAACATTTACTTGTAGAACGCCTATGCTGCCATGAATTAGCTGGAAGACCTATTGGATTTGCTTTTGACATGTAATCTGAACAAAATTCAATACTTTCTTCAGCTATGTACCTTTCAATCATTGAAGCTTCTGGACGATAATGATTTTTCACATAACCTTTCAAAATTTTCATATACCGCTCAACAGGATACATCCATCTTAAGTACACTGGTCCACACAATCTAACCTCTCTAACCAAATGCACAAGTAGATGAACCATGATGTCAAAAAAAGATGGAGGAAAAAACATCTCCAATTCACATAAGATAACAATAATTTCATCTTGAAGTTCATCTAGTTTTAATGGATCAATGACTTTACAACAGATGGAAGAGAAGAATGAGCACAAACGGGTTATGGTATGTCTAACATTTTTTGGTAAGATCCCACGAATAGCTACAGGCAGAAGCTGTTGCATCAAGATGTGGCAATCATGAGACTTCAACCCAATTAGCTTCAAATCTTGCATTGACACTAGGCTCTTCACATTTGAGGAATGTCCTTGTGGCACTTTTACACCCTTTAGACATTGACAGAAACTTACTTTTTCATTTTTTGACATGGTATAACAGGCTGGGGGCAAATATGTACGCTTACCCATTTCTATCGGTGCCAACTCTCCTCGTATGTTCATCTCAACCAAATCTAAATGAGCATTTAGACCATCCTTCGTCTTCCCGTTAATGTTAAGAAGTGATGCAAGTCAAGACCACTTAAGGATGACCAAAGATGCTATATATAAAGGGTCATCTCAACAATCAAAAGAAGACTTCACAAAAATAAGAAAGGGCCATATTCCAAAGCACTTGAAGTTCTTCTTACTAGTCTTCTTAAAGAGTAGAACATTTTTGTAAATAATTGGGTTCTCTTGAAGAATCCAAGTAGTAGTATAAATAAAGAGGGCCCAAGCCCAAGAAGCCCAAGCCCAAGAAGCCCAAGTCAAGTGGGGCCCAAGCCCAATCCATGAGCATCAATAGGAGCAAGGCTAAAGCTTTGGGAAATAAGCATGAATGGATGTATCTCTTTTGTAATTTCTTTTGTGTAGTTTTTAGTAGAACATTAAAGGAAGGTGTAGATATTAAAATAAGGGGTGCTAATGTACAAAAACAAGTCACACCTTCCATGTGACATAAAAAGTAGGTGTAGGTGTAGTTTTAGGAGGTGCCAAAGTAGAAATCAAGTCACACCTCCCTTGTGACATGTGTTTTGGCTCCAAATTCAAATGCTTCTTATTTGAATTTTCCCACTTTAATTTCAGCCCTCTCACACTATAAATAGAGGTGCTATGCTCATGTAAAATAAGATTGAAATTAGAAGAAAAGTTACTATACTCAAATTGTGAGTGAATTTTGTGAGACTTGTTCTCCTCTTCCTTGTCTCATCTTGTGAAGCTTTGGGAGCACTCAAGTGGCGGCAAATCTGCACTTATCTTGAATCATCACCTCCAAGTGGCGTGTCCATTCCCAATCCATGGCTACAACCACATAAGTTTCATCTTCTTTCATCTTCCATTGTCATTTCAATCGGTAGTTTTGATTCTATGTCTTGTTCTTGAATTTCAATCGGTTCTTTTGTTTCAATTTGTGTTTCCATTCTGTTTTTTTGTGTTTAAATTCTGCACCTATTCTTTTTTTGAGTTCAGCACCTTGTTCTTCATTCATTCATCACCATTAATTGTGTTTTAACCTTGGACCTTTGGAAATGAACCTTCACATCTACTTAACACTTGTTAAGTTAATGTCCAGTGGGGATTTTCCTTAGGTGACTCACTCTAAATTGCTAAGAATCTTGATCCTAATTCTAAGAAAGTGTCACAAATATAATGAACCTAAAATCAACTCACATCAAGAAGTGTACTAATTAAGCTATCACACACATTCTTCTCAACATGCATTACATCTATACAATGTCTGATTTCTAACCTCGACCAGTACGGAAGATCAAAGAAGATTGATTTTTTCTTCCAAATGTTAGTCACAACTGACTTTTTTTTTTACTTACCGAAGGTGTGATCTATGTTATTTACCTTTTCGTAAACCTCAGCAACAGTTAGTGGAGTTGGTGGACCACTAGTCTCTTGGTGTCCATTAAAGGCTTTTTTCAACCTCCGGTAAGGATGATGACTTCTAAGAAACCTCCGATGGCGAAGATATATTGTCTTCCTTCCATGTTTCAATTGTTGAGAAGCAGTGTCTTCTTCGCATATTGGACATGCTTTATGACCCTTAACACTATAACCTGATAAGTTACCATATGCCGGAAAGTCATTGATGGTGCAAAATAACATGGCATGAAGCTTGAAAGTTTCATTAGCAAATCTGTCAAATACTTGAACACCCTCATCCCACATTAACTTCAAATCTTCGATTAGGGGACTTAGATAAACATCTATGTCATTCCCTGGCTGTTTCAGACCAGATATCATCATAGACAACATCATGTACTTTCGCTTCATGCACAATCCAGGAGGTAACTTGTAAATAACTAGTAAAACAGGCCATGAACTGTGATTTGTACTCATATTACTGTTGAAGCTGAAGGAAGCTTCTTCTCAACCTTGGCTTAAAGTGTGTTTGATGAAGAAAATTGCTTCGGTGCTTTATAGTTTTGTAATAGGTCTTAAGTGAATTTTGGTTTAGGCTTAGGATGTGAGGAGAAGTGATGAGGAACCAATCGGTCGTCGGTCATTGGGGAAGTATGAGGAACCAATCGGTCGTCGGTCATAGGGAAGTATGAGGAACCAACCGGTCGTCGGTCATTGGGGAAGTATGAGGAATCAATCGGTCGTCGGTCATTGGGGAAGTATGAGGAACCGATCGGTCATGATCATTGGAGGAAGTGATGAGGAACCGATCGGTCATTGGTCATTGAGGAAATAATGTGGCACGATCGGTAATCGGTCACTGGGGAAGTAATGAGGTACGATCGGTCATCGGTCTTTTAGGAAGTAATGTGATCAGTCATCGGTCATTCTATTCCAGCTGCCTAAGCAAGCTTAAACCAAGCACATGGAGTGTTTAAAGTTTTCAAAATACTGTTTAAAGTTTTCTCAAAAAGTCTGAATACTGGACAAAAATAAATCTGTTTCCTGGATAATAAATAGATTTATTTTTTGGTTCTGTTATTCTTAACTGTTTTTCAAACTGTTTTTTGAAAAGTGGTTAGAAACTGTTTTCTTTAAATATAGAAGACTTCTCTCACACAAAACAGAGAGTGCAATCACGTTTCAATCAGTTTCTGAGTGAGAAGAAGAATTCAAAGGCTTTTGTGAAAGGTTTTCAAAAGGAATTTCAAGTGTGCTTGTTCTAGGAAAACTTGGTGCTTTGTGAAGGTGCTGGTGCAGTTTCTGCAGCAGATTGAACTACTGGTTTGAGTTCTTGCATCTTCTTTTCAGGTGTAATTTTTGCTTTCTCATTTGTTGTAAAGGTGTAAGTGTTAGTCACTCCTTGATAGGGTTTCTTGGAGTGCAAGGTGTGTTGAAATAGGTGTTTTTCAGCCTTGTATGTGAGTGTTCTTGTAGGTTTCAAGAACTGCTGTATATGCTGTAATTGTTGTATGTGTTTAGTGGATTCCACCTTGGTGTAAGGTGAACTGGATGTAGCTCTTGATGAGTGAACCAGTATAAAAACTTGTGCGCAATCTTCTTTCCTTTCTTGCACTTATTTCTGGAATTTGAATTGATAACTGTCCAAAATAAATCTGTTCATTTGAAATTGAATCTGTTAATTCTGGGTTTAATAAGAACTGTTCTTCTCTTGGTTGAAACCATCTTGCAAATATCTGAACAAGTGTGTTCTGCTGTTCCTTCTAATTGAGTAAAATCTTGTTTGATTAAGTTCTGATTGTACGAAGGTGATTTGGAAAAATAAATCTGTTTTGTTTGAAATCAATCTGTTCTTTTAATCTCTGTTAAACAGAAGTCAGTTCCTGTTGCAAAAATTTTAAAAGATCAATTCACCCCTCCCCTCTTGATCTTCAGACCCTGCTTAACTCTAACAATTACCAAACGGATTCATTCCATCTGTAGCTAGACCAAGTCGGATATTTCTTGATTCTTTACCAAACTCTAGAAACTCATCATCAAATTTCTTCCACTGAACAGAATCAGCTGGATGTCGGTACATGCCATCACATTTCCTCTCATCTGCATGCCATCTAAGATTCTTAGCATCGTCTGGGTTTGCAAACAAACGCTTCATCCTTGGAATGATGGGAAGATACCACATAACCTTCATTGGGGGTCCATGCTTTTCCATCTCTTCAATAGTATCATCATCTGTTTGTTTCAATTTATAACGTGATAACCCACACCTCGGACAACTTTTCAACAATTCAAAATCTTTCCGGTATAATATACAATCATTAGGACATGCATGTATCTTTTTATACTCCATACCCATTGGACAAAGAATCTTTTTGGCCTCGTAATTACGATTAGGTAGAGTATTTCCCTCTGGAAGCATATCCTTCAACAGCTGGAGCAATTCCGTGAAACTTTTATCGGTCCATCCATTTAGTGCCTTCAAATTCATCAATCTTAACACCGCCGACAACCGTGTGAAGTTATTAGTTGATCCAGGATACAATGGAGTCTCTGCATCGCTTGACATACTTCCATATCCATGTGCTTTTGCAAAAGACTCAGCTCCCACATCACGAATCATGTCCTCCAATCGATCATCAACTACATCATCGTGTTCTGATTCATCCGTGGTGGATCCCACATATTCTTCAGTTACGGAAACACGTGGTAAATTTAATAATTCACCATGCCATGTCCAAGTTGTATAAGATCGAAGAAACCCATCACATAGCAGGTGTTCCCTCATGATATTCACATCCAGTATCCTTCCATTCAAACAGTTAACGCACGGACACCTAATCTTTCCTCCATCACGACCACTATTAATCGCGTTACGCTGCGCAAATTGTGTAAATTCTTCTACTCCTCTTTCGTACTCATCACTTATACGAGCACAATGAATCCAACTTCGATCCATTATATATTCTGCAATATAGTTACCTAGGATTTTCTAATAAGTGTTCTATCTCATGCATTTGCCGAGGGTCGAACACCCCCGGACTCAATACCAGCACGTATTATTGTCAGAGGTCCAAATACAAACACGATATTCTATTCTAATGTAACAACTAACATAACATAAATTCTACTATAAACTAACAAATAATTACTAAATAATTTAAATTTTAGAAAATAGAAATTATATAATACAAATTATATAAATTAATACAAATTTATATTAAATAATATACAAATTATAATACATAAAAAAAATATTCAAAGTACAGCAAAAAAAAATTAAGAAAATCTAAAACAAAACTAACATAAAAACTACCAACTAAATAATATAAATTTTAAAAATTATATAATATAAATTTATATTAAATAATATACAAATTATAATAAATAAAGTAAAAAATTCAAAATAAACAAAGTAAAATTCAAAAAATCTAAAAATGAACTAACCTTGTGTGCGAAAATGATGATTCAAGTGATAGAAAACCAGAGGTGGAAGCGGAAGACTGGCGCGACAGCGGCGGACCAATGCAACAGTAACTTCAAGCACTGCAAGGAAAAAACCATATATAAAAACAACATTCCTAAAGCGAACTGAAGAGAATGAAATGGCATACGAAACTCACAATGGAAGCAATAGCACTGAAGATGCACAGAAGAAAGGAACACAGTGCAATGCAGCAACAACGACAACCAAGAGCAGAGAAGAAAGAGTGAAAGTGCAGTGGCGCGCTTCAAATTTTAGGTTAAAAACATTTTACAAATGCGGTTATTAGTTAAAACCGCATTTGTAAATGAAAGTTTTTCATTTACAAATGCGGTCATACACATGACCGCATCTGTAAATGAAAGACATTTCATTTACAAATGCGGTTATACACATGACCGCATCTGTAAATGAAAGGCATTTCATTTACAAATGCGGTCATACACATGACTGCATCTGTAAATGAAAGGCATTTCATTTACAAATGCGGTTATACACATGACCGCATTTGTAAATGAAATGCCTTTCATTTACAAATGCGGTTTTAACTAATAACCGCATTTGTAGAACAAACTAATTTCAAAAATGCCACCGCGTTTTTAACAAATGCGTTTTAGCGCGAAACCGCACTTGGAAAGGACTATTCCTTTCATCATTTTGCACTAGTGCAAGAGTTACCTTAGTCTGCACCCAGGTATGAATAAGATGTACCAGGATTTAAAAGAGTCATTTTGGTGGTTGGGCATGAAGAAGGAGATAGCTCAGTATGTTGCTACCTGCTTGACATGTCAAAAGGCGAAGGTAGAACATCAAAGGCCTGGCGGTTTGTTGCAGCAATTGGATATCCCTGAATGGAAATGGGACAGCATCGCCATGGATTTTGTTACCCATTTACCCAGATCGGTAAGGGGTCATGATGCAATCTGGGTCATCATTGATCGGCTGACGAAGAGTGCTCACTTTCTTCCAATGAATATGAGGATGCCTATGGCCAAGTTGGCACAGCTGTACATCAGAGAAATTGTGAGGTTGCATGGAGTGCCTTCCAGCATTGTTTCGGATAGAGATCCCAGGTTCACTTCACGGTTTTGGCAGACCTTACAAGATTGCTTGGGAACTAAGTTGAGAATGAGCTCGGCATATCATCCTCAAACAGATGGACAGTCAGAGAGAACGATCCAGTCCTTGGAAGATCTACTGAGGACGTGTGTCTTGGATCAATTGGGAAGTTAGGATGAGGTGTTGCCGCTGGTGGAGTTTACTTATAATAACAGTTACCACGCCAGTATTGGGATGGCACCATATGAAGCCCTGTATGGGAGGAAATGCAGAACTCCCTTATGTTGGTACCAGGAGGGCGAAGCAGTCTTGGTTGGGCCAGAGTTGATTCAGTAGACAACCGAGAAGGTGAAACAGATACAAGGCAGAATGAAAGCTTCTCAAAGCCGGCAGAAATCCTATGCAGATTAGAGGAGAAGACCTTTGGAGTTTGCTGCTGGGGATCATGTGTTTATGAGAGTGACACCAACCAAGGGTGTAGGACGAGCTATCAGATCAAAGAAGTTGTCTCCTAAGTTTGTTGGACCATATCAGATCTTAAGGAAGATAGGTCCTGTAGCTTATGAGATTGCTCTACCTCCCCAATTAGCAAATCTGCATAATGTCTTTCACGTGTCACAGCTAAGGAAGTATCTTGCAGACCCTAGTCAGGTGTTGGAAGTGGACGATGTGCAGATCAGGGATGACTTGTCGTTTGAACCGAAACTAGTCAGGATTGACGATCAGCAGAGTAAGCAGCTCAGAGGCAAGACCATCAACATGGTAAAGGTGGTGTGGAATGACAGATCGGGTGATTCAACTTGGGAATTTGAAGAAACCATGAGAGAAGCCTATCCCTACCTCTTTTCCTTGTAATTCAATTTTCGGGGACGAAAATTTTTCTTGTTGGGGAGATTGTAAGGATCTAGATAATTATTTGGAATAGAAGAAGTATAATTTTAATGAATTCTGAATATGTTATTACTTAAAACGAAAAGAGCTTGTAATGGAAATTTTATGGTGGTCAGACCTCGGATGTCGCCCAAGGTCTGAGGGCGGCGTGGTAGAGGTCGGTCGGTGGACCATAGTGGGTTCCAGAAATCACATGTAGGGAGGTGTGATTTGAACCTTAGGAGCGCCATGCATGCAGAATAACTGCGGGACTTTACGCTTGGACATAAGGGATTTACCTTAGTGTTGCATGCTTAGGCACGTAAGGATTGAGTACTGAGCTGCCCTCGGGCAGGAGAAGCTACCGACGTCACCGAGCCATGTGGGGGTGATAACACAGGTGTGGAGTAGTGGTAGGACGAGCCCTCAACAGGGTGTGACGATGTGGCATCAGTCAACAGAAGCAAGTCCTCGCCACATCAAGGACAATGAGAGATCGCCAGGGCGAGAGACACGCGGGGATCGCCAGGGCGAGAGACACGCGGGGATCGCCAGGGCGAGAGACACGCGGGCATCGCCAGGGCGAGAGACAGACGGTCATCGCCGGGATGAGGGACGCATCGGTCGACTTCCAGGGAGAGACATCGTTCGTCTTCCAGGGAGAGACATCGGTCAGCTTCCAGGGAGAGACATCGGTCGTCTTCCAGGGAGAGACATCGTTCGTCCGCCAGGATGAGACATCGGTTGATGGTCATCGCGCGAGGTTGTGTTCCACACAGATGAAGTGGGGCCCAGGCTCCCAGCATGAGCGTCTTGCATGCGCGACACGTAGTCAGTGAGAGTGCTTCAGAACAGTGGCTCCAGAGAGTTGGTATGGAAAGTGACCCAGAGTTGGTGTGCGCAGAGACCCACGTGGCCATACTGTTAGAGGAAACCCACACGCAAGGTTGCTCAGAGTGTGGGTAATGGCAGTGAAGGCTAAAGAGCCGTTCGACCTTAAGAGCTGAGGGAATCAGCTCATTTAGTTCCCCTTTCTCCTTTCTCCTCCACTCGAAGACGCAGCTATCCTCACGTACAAGTGCTACGATCGGCGACTGCCATTGTCCTTCTGGGAAGTCTCTGCAAGTTCTCCCATCAGGACGCTAGAACAGAGTAAGTCGTTTTACTCTATTTTTCGAGTCGAATCTGAGCTTGAGAGGGTTGCCTCTGCATAGGCATTGCCGACGACTCCCTTAGCTCCAGAAATCGTCTCTGTTAGCGTAGAAAATGAGTAGTATAGTCAGTTTTGTGATAAAGGCTCCATGGTGCAGGTTAGGACATCTTTAAGCTTCGGTGGGTTTTGGAGCTCTTAGTGATTTTGCGCAAGTTCAGGTAAGGGAAGCTAGCATTTTCGTTTATAAAAACTTTAGGCGAGTAGGTTCTGAAGTGAGGGCGACGTGGTCGCCGGTTTCATATTCTATTTCACGATGCTCTGTTTTTATGTGTGGGGCGACGTGATCGCCGATTTTAATGCAAATTTAGAAATCCCCTATTTTAGTGTCGTTTTGAAATTGTTTGAGATTGAAAGGTGAAATGCATACGATATTCGAAAATCTGAACTTTGGTATGATTGTTTCTGTGATTGGGATTGTTTAAAAAAAAAAAGTGATTCAAAATATTATATGATGGAATTGTGCTTTTACGTGTGGTATGATGTACTGGATGAATATGAAAGAGTGATCAAAGCATAGTATTTTCAGGAAAGAAAATACCGTGTGGAGATTTTATGAGGGTGTATTGATCTGTGAGTATCCTGTGAATGAGGCGATCCTGACTCTGCTGATATGATGGAATCACATAGATGAAGTCATTCAGTTGGTGACAGTCGAAGGAGGTCCATATGTATGGGTAAGTCGTTTGAAAGATAACTGACCTGACCTGTTATATGGATTAACCCTGTCATACTGAGAGAGTGATGATATTGAGATGGTTTATGCGCATGGCTGTGTGGATTCATAGCGACCCTGTGTGGATTCACAGTGGTGTAGTATGACAGGTGCAGGTCTCTGGATGCTAAGTTCAACGCACGAGTCTTCCAGAAGTAGAGTCTTGTGTCTATGTGTTATGAGTCAGTGGAAAGTCTGACATGTGAACCATGAGTATTGAATGTATTGAATAGACACTTGACGAGTTGGTGGAATATGGGGATATTGATGGTTGAAATTGATATAGATTATGAATGGTGTGAAGATTTATGCTTTCTATTGATATAAAGTTTCATATTTAAAGTTTTTAAAAATATCTAGCTTACCTTTTGTTTTGTATCGTGGTTGTTTTTCTTAAACCTATGATGATCGTGTATATTTGCACGGGAGCAGATGAGGTTGCAGGTGGTAGAGCTCCTCAGTGAGCATTTCTGGAGGAGGAGATCGCCGGTTTTTGAATGCTGTTGTTTTGTTTTATTTTGAAAACTCCTGTATGGAGATGTATTAAAACTTCCTCGAAAAGGGATATTATTCTGAGGCACATTTGTATTAATGGATGAATTATATTATGTATATACCTATGTTAAATTTTTGATATTATTGTTTCACCTTTATTTTATTATATAAAAATGAACAATATTTTGAGGGGCGTTACATCCCACGTAAAAGGTGTCCAAATAAAAATAACAAGTGAAGTTTGGAGCAACATTGCTGGAATCAAGTATTCAGGCCTCAAGGTGGGAAAGGGGAACACAACCATGATTCAAGAATTCAATAAGATTCAATTCTACACAAGCTGCATGAGAGATAAGAATCAACACATAAACAGGTTTCATGCAGGTAATCTGAACCTAACTCCTAGGTTTCTAGCCTATGTTATTGCATGGCAACTGACACCTAGAGGAAGTAATCATGCTACATTACATGAGGAAGACCTCATTCTACTCTACTGTCTCATGCATCGCATAAAAATAAATTGGGTTTGTGTAATGACAGAGCATATGCTCAAATCCAAGAGGCTATCTGATTACAGATTTCCCTATGCAATTTTCATTTCAAAATTAATCGATTGTTTTGAGATTGACACTGCTAATGAGAGAAACGAGCCAATCAAAGCAATCAGTGAAATCGACAACTCTACGCTCATGAAGATGGGATTCCTCAAGGAAGGTGAAGAGTGGGTTTTTACAAGGACAACAGGTCCTAGAATGGAACATGGTACGTCCAACCATAACAACAATGATGATGAAGAAGCTGCTGTTCCTATGGAAGATGACCATGTTCATGCTGATCATCAACCGAATCATGATGACTTGGCTGCTACAGAACACAACGCACTGGTTACATATCATTCTCCCGAATTCAGAGGTGAACCTTTGTCCAGTTTTGAAAGGCAAGTACTGCATCGACTTGACACTCTTTCAGAAGACCAGAAAGCCTACTTTGAGATGACTCAAGCTAGGTTCCAGCATCTAGATTATCAACTCGAGGGAGTACAGGAACAACTGGCTGAGCTTTACTACAGGGAATAGTTTTCTTTCTTCCCAATATTATCTTCTTATATCTGTTGAACATTATAGTTTTATTTCTGTGGTTTAGTGCCTGTTTCTGAACATTATATTTTCATCTCTATTCTGGAATGTATTCACCTCTTAAGGACTTTATGAACTATCATGTATGGCTATTATATGCTTCTGTTCTTATTTGCTCCCATGCTGTTTGATGAATCCAAAGGGGGAGAAAAATAGCTGATGGCACCGATCGGTCATCGGGGTAAAGTAATGAGAAACCGATCAGTCATCGAGGTAAAAATAGCTGATCTTATAAGCTGCAGTGGTATAGGGAGGTATATATATTCTCTACTCTTCTCTTGTTCAATATTCACTTTAAATCTGAGTATTGTGGAATCGAGCTTTGTACAGGTATTGATCTTTCTTCAAAGCAACCGAGCTATGGGGAATTTGTCTCCATCAAACAGGGGGAGATTGTTGAAGCTGAAGGAAGCTTCTTCCCAACCTTGGCTTAAAGTGTGTTTGATGAAGAAAATTGCTTTGGTGCTTTATAGTTTTGTAATAGGTCTTAAGTGAATTTTGGTTTAGACTTAGGATGTTAGGAAGTGATGAGGCACCGATCTGTCATCAGTCATTGGGGAAGTATGAGGAACCAATCGGTCGTCAGTCATTGGGAAGTATGAGGAACCAATCGGTCATCGATCATTGGAGGAAGTGATGAGGAACCGATCGGTCATCGGTCATTGAGGAAATAATGTGGCACGATCGGTCATCGGTCACTAGGGAAGTAATGAGGTACGATCGGTCATCAGTCTTTGAGGAAGTAATGTGATCAGTCATCGGTCATTGGGGAAGTAATGTGGTACGATCAGTCATCGGTCATTTGGGAAGTAATGTGGTACGATCGGTCATCAGTCATTCTGTTCCAGTTGCCTAAGCAAGCTTAAACCAAGCACATGGTGTGTTTAAACGTTTTCAAAATGCTGTTTAAAGTTTTCTCAAAAAGTCTGAATACTGGACAAAAATAAATCTGTTTCCTGGAAAATAAATAGATTTATTTTTTTTGGTTCTGTTATTCTTAACTGTTTTTCAACTGTTTTTTGAAAAGTGGTTAGAAACTGTTTTCTTTAAATATAGAAGTCTTCTGTCACACATAACATAGAGTGCAATCACGTTTCAATCAGTTTCTGAGTGAGAAGAAGAATTCAAAGGCTTTTGTGAAAGGTTTTCAAAAGGAATTTCAAGTGTGCTTGTTCTAGGAAAACCTTGTGCTTTGTGAAGGTGCTGGTGCAGTTTCTGCAGCAGATTGAACTACTGGTTTGAGTTCTTGCATCTTCTTTTCAGGTGTGATTTTTCCTTTCTCATTTGTTGTAAAGGTGTAAGTGTTAGTCACTCCTTGATAGGGTTTCTTGGAGTGCAAGGTGTGCTAAAACAGGTGTTTTTCAGCCTTATATGTGAGTGTTCTTGTAGGTTTCAAGAACTGCTGTATATGCTGTAATTGTTGTATGTGTTTAGTGGATTCTACCTTGGTGTAAGGTGAACTGGATGTAGCTCTTGATGAGTGAACCAGTATAAAAACTTGTGTGCAATCTTCTTTCCTTTCTTGCACTTATTTCTGGAATTTGAATTGATAACTGTCCAAAAATAAATCTGTTCATTTGAAATTGAATCTGTTAATTCTGGGTTTAATAAGAACCGTTCTTCTCTTGGTTGAAACCTTCTTGCAAATATCTGAACAAGTGTGTTATGATGTTCCTTCTAATTGAGTAAAATCTTGTTTGATTAAGTTCTGATTGTACGAAGGTGATTTGGGAAAATAAATCTGTTTTGTTTGAAATCAATCTGTTCTTTTAATCTCTGTTAAACAGAAGTCAGTTCCTGTTGCAAAAATTTTAAAAGATCAATTCACCCCTCCCCTCTTGATCTTCAGACCCTGCTTAACTCTAACACTATTGTCGTTTTTTCCTGGGGGAAGATTTGTTACAACCCAAGTTTGATTAGCTCCAAGAACAACATCTTTCATGGCTTGGACCCAATATGGGTCTTTAGCCGCTTCCTCATAACTTTGACGTTCAAAATTAGAAGAGATAGACATTATGGTATGTCTAAAACCATTGGATAAAGAATTAAAATTTAAGAAAGATTGGATAGGATATTGGGTACTTACATGATTAGTGCTGACCTTAAAATCGTGTAAATAAGCAAGGACTTTTCTGTTGCGGTTGGACCTTCTAAAGGAAGTAGTGGAAACTTCATTATTATGTTCCATGATAATAGATGGAGGTAGTTGTGCTAATGTGGCAAGTACAAGAGTAGTGGAGAAGCTTGGATTACCCACTATCTCTCATACAAAGCTCTATAAACTACAATGACTTAGTGAAGAGAGTGAAATTATGGTTAATAAACAAGTCCTCATAACTTTTGATATAGGAAAGTATAAAGATGAGGTGTTATGTGATGTTGTGCCAATGGAAGCAACACATATTCTATTGGGAAGGCCTTGGCAATATGACAGAAAAATTTTACATGATGGTCATACCAATAAGATTTCTTTCAACTTCCAAGGGCACAAGGTTATATTAAAACCCCTATCTCCCAAGGAATTTAATAAGGACCGAGTATAAATGAAAATGAAAAGAGAAAATGAAAAAGGTGAGGAAAGTAAAATCAAAATGGGTCTCATCATTTCATCTCGCGCAATCAAAACAATAATGTTGACTCGTACAAAAATAACTGTGCCTCCTAGGTATACTTCTTCCTTCTCTTTTTCATTACCAAATCATTCTAAATACTTGACATCTTTAATAAAGAAGTTTAGGGATGATCTTCAAAAACCTTCTAAAGGTTCTCACCTTCTAAGAGAATTTTCACAAACAAATAATTTCTTCCCTAAACATTCTCTACAAACATGGCCTGTATCTAGAATTCACCCATGTGAACTCCTCAAGCTTCATGAACATAAGTTTGCTTCACATCCTAAACCTAGAAATATTTCTATCTTCTCTGTGAACAAACTAACTATGTTATTTACAGGAGTCCTAAATTTGAGGTCGAATTTTTTCCAACTTGGGGGCATGATACAACCCAATTAGCCAAGCAGATGACCAAGGACACAAGAGACACTTCACACTTTGATCAATCATCTCAGCATACAAGACAAGGCCCCACCAAATATCAGAAGGACCTCAACAGAAGAAGAACTGGGCATAGACAAAGCATCATATGTTCTTTCTTCTAGTCTTCTTACAAGACAAATGTTTGTAAATAAATTGGGCTCACTTTAGGGGTCCAAATAGAAGAATAAGCTATAGTAGGGTTCACCTAGCATAAATTGGAGTGTACTTAGCATAAATTGGCTTTGTGCCAAGCCCACCTTTCATGACAAGTGCACCTAGGTTTAGGGTTTTTTACCTACCTTCTAGAAGGTTTCTCATAAATGACACCCCTACCTCTCTCACTCTTGCTCCCTAAGTTACTCCTTCCTATATAAAAGTGGCTTCCCCCATGTATTCACACATTGAATTTTGAAATAGAAAAGAAACTTTGTAGGAGTGTTTCGTGAGACTTGAGTGTTCTCCTAGTGGGTCTTATCTTGAGTGTGTGTGCACTTCAAGTGGCGGCTCTTCACCACTCATCTTAGAGTAGCCCATCCTCCAAGTGGCGTGATTCTTGTCCATTTCTCCATAAGCTTTCTCATCCTTTCATCTTTTCTCTTTTGTATTCCTCTTTTACGCCACCTTCCATATCTTCTGTATTATTTTTATGTCCTTTAATTTCGGTTTTTATCTTGTCATCCTCATCATTGTTTTTCATTTAATTTCGGAAGCCTTCTCATCATACTCACCATATTGTTTTTTTTCTCTTTACCCTCCAGAAGTGAACCTTCACACTTACTTAACCACTTCGTTAAGTTCGTGTCCAGTGGGGATCTTCTTTGGGTTCTCACCATAATTGTTAATCTCAAAAAAGCTTAATCAAAAGTGAAACCCATAAAATGTGTCGATCTTAAAATCAACTCACATCACATTGTCATGAGATACAGTGTCAGTTTGCATATGAATATCATCATAATTCTGAGCATAATATTATGGAATAGAGAGACAAAAAATATTTTGATCCTTGTTATTTTTCAAACTGTATGGAAAATGATTTTCATAAAAAACATCATGTCTAGAAATCTCAATTTTGTTATTTTTCAAATTCAGGAAAAGAAAACCTTTTGTATGTGGTTTAAAACCAAGAAAAACCCCAGGTTCAACTTGACTATCAAGTTTTCTTCTATGAGCAAAAAGAGTGGAAGAATAGCATAAACATCCAAACATACGCAAATAAAAAATATCATAAATTTTTCCATACAATTTTTCATGTGCAGTGGTATTATTGAGAATAGGCATAGGAATACAGTTTATCAAGTAAGCAACATGCTGGATAGCAAAACTCCAAAAATTATCAAGAAGTTTATAATGAAAAAAAAGAGCTTTAGTGACATTTAAAAGATGTTGATGTTTTCTCTCAACAATACCATTCTGCTATAGTGTTTCCACACAGGTAGTTTGGTGAATAATACCATTAGATGCAAAAAAATCTTTCATCATAAACTTAACACCATTATCAGTATGCATAGTCTTAATCTTTGTTTGAAAATGATTCTCAATATAAGAACTAAAATTCACAACATTAGCTCTGACTTCAAACTTATCATGCATAGGAAAAATCCAAGTATATCGGGAAAAATCATCAACAATAGTAAGGAAGTATCTAAAAGAATTCATAGAAATAATAGGACATGACCCCCATATATCCATATGTATCAAATAAAAAATATGAACAACATGAGAATTGCTAGAGGAAAAAGGAAGCTTCTTTTGTTTTGTTTGATGACAAGTATCACAAACATAAGATTTGTCAATAGAAATGCTCGGATAATATGTTTTTAAAAGTTTTAACCTTTCATCAAAGGGGTGTTCCATCCTATAATGCCAAAGACTAATGTTCTGAGCAACATAATTCATGAAAGGAGAGGCATATTGTTTAGATGAATTATTGAAAATGTACAAACCAATGACTAACTCAACTAAACCAATCTTGTCTCTAGTTCTATTGTCCTATATCATACACTCATTAAACCAATCTTGTCTCTAGTTCTATTGTCCTATATCATACACTCATGAGAAGAAAAAAATGAGTTTACTTTAAGGGAAGATGTAAGTTTTGAAATTGAAATGAGATTAAAAGAAAGATCTGGAACATATAGCACATTAGTAAGATAAACTTTGTGATTGAGATGAAAAATTCCAGAATAGTTAGTAGACACATAATGTCCATTAGGTAACTTTATGAGAATTGGACTAATGCGGTGATAAGTAGTAAAAATAGAAAATGTACAACATACATGATCTGTGGGTCCAGAGTCAAGAATCCAAGAATATTTATTGAAAATGAAATTATTTAAAACGAACTTGTTACCTACATATGAAGATTCTAGATCTTTATGATTTATATCAACTAGATTGGACCAACTTGGTCCACTTGAGTCCGTCCAACATGATTTTTGGCTTATGTTCTTGCCGGTTGACTCGGTCGTCTTTGACTCTGAGGTAGATGGTGGCTCCTTCTATCTCGTGGTGGATTTGTGGCTCCGTTGAAATAGAGGGGGCCCTACCTATAATTGCACTCTAACGTTCAAGTCAGTACAGAGCAAGAAACATCAAACAACTAAGATATCTCAAGCCAATAGTGTGTAAGAAACTCTAAGCTTGCAAAGAACTGTGTCTGTGTGAACCTGTGTTTACCTTGGGCGTTACCTCATTATATAGCTATTTTTAGGTTACCTGCCGCATACATGCTCCTGTCCAAGCGTTGCCTCTGGCGAATTTAGGGTTACCCTTTTGGGATTCTAACGCACAATCTTAGTGCAATCCCATTACAACCTTCCTTTCATAGAGTGCAACTCTCGTGGCGACATTCCTTTCTTGAAGTGCATAACTTAAGGTGTGGCCGCTAGGGTTTCAGCGCCTACCCCAGTGCCGCCAACCCAAACTTGTCTAATAACTTAATATTACACGTGCCTTAAAACCTTCACGTGCCTCCCATGCGTTTCTAAGGATAATTCTATTATGTCAGAACCTTACTTCTTGAACACATCCTGCATGCATGGCGTATCTGTGAATCTGGTTTTGCACCCTGACACATGTAATTCTGTGGGCCCCTCTATGGGCCCTACCATGTCGACCTCTCCTGTGCCGACCTCTCACTCATGTGCTGACGTCCGAGGTCTAGCCACTACAGCTTGCTTACAAATACCAGAAAGAATTTGGTATTGTTGATGAGTGATGCAAATTTCACCCCTCTCATGATTGACTTGATCTTTATCAGAATCATCTTTTCCTTGAGAAATAATATTATTAACTTCAAAATTCTTATTACTAGGAAATTTATAACCAGGAGGACACCCATGCTTCTTATAGCAAGTGTCTATGGTATGACTAGTCCTATTACATTTCCCATTGATTTAACGAAGATGCTTCCATTTGAAGATTAGAGATGCGCGAAAGATCCCCTTAGGAGTATTTGTTTCTAAGATCATTCCAAATGTTTGTGGCTTTATCCATCCAAATGATACATTGACGAATTGAACAAAAACAAAATGAACAACCACGATACAACCATGTTGTTACACCGATTCCACACTGAAAAGGTGGAATCGGTTTTTGCGGGTTGAGGATTCATGTCGTCACAAACTCGATCTTGTTCTTTGCACTTAATGTTGTAAGCATTGACCTACTCCGCGAGTGAAAATTGTTGTAATTAAGAACTGGCGAGACGAGCGGGTTACAAGGTTCTCATAGGATGAAGGTACATGTAGGTTTGTACCAATTCTTCCTCTTCTTTCCCCATACAAAAAAAAAATGCAAAAAATAAGAAACCAAAACAAGTAAAAGCAGAAAAATAAGAAAATAGAATAAATGTAAACAACAAAGAACAGAGAGCGCAACAAATCTCTTAAATAAGAAGAGCTCTGATACAATGTAAACATAATAATAAGAACGGAGAAAATTATATCAAGGAATAGCAAGAACCAAAAAATACTACGAAGATTAAACTCAGAAACAAGAAGAACACCGAAGAGTAAGCAACGAGCAAAGAGGAACATCATAGAGAAAAGTGTACGAAAGAGATAAAAGAGTCAAGAAGAAGGGGAAAGAAAGAGACTGAAAAATAAAAGTTTTATTGATAGTGAAGAAATCTAATATGGATACAAAAAGCAAAAAAAGCCCTATATACATAGAGTTGAGCGTAACATAAAAGGAAAGAAAGGAAAGTGGGCCTTTGCTAGAAGGAGTCCAAAACTAAAAAATCCAACAACAATAATTTTATCAAGACTGAAACTAGATACTTCTTGTTTCTTATAAACCTTGTACTGACTTGATAAGGCACCCTCTGTCTCAACAGAGGCGCATTCCAACACACAAAAGAGGATTCCAGCAGAGGCAAACAGAGCCAAACTTGTCATCATAGTCAACTGGTGACCAGGTCAACCGGCAGGAACAATAATAACTTGTACAAATATTTTATAGAAAATAACTAATATTTTAAATGAATAATTAATATTAACACTTCAAAAATTATTAATTTTAAGAGGGGTTTATTAAGAGGGGTTATAATAACCTCTACTAAAACACCTATATTATGGAGGTTTTCCAAACCTCAAGTGTTCACGCCGGTTCACCTTGTTGAGCTTAGAAGTGAGATCCGAACTAAGTGTCTTTGCTTTAAGGTTGAACTGAGCTGCTGATCTGGACTAGCACTTTGTGACAACGAGGGGCTCTACCTGTTGACAAGACTCTGATGATCAAGTCAATGAGAGCATTCAACGATGAGTATATCAGTGGAGGGTCTAGAAAAAACTCCCCTTTACCCAGATTTTAAACCCCATTTATAGACATTCCTTCAACAATTTTCATCAATGAGAATATAATCTGAATAGCCAAAATATATCTTCAACAACAATATAATTCAATAGTAACAATATTCGATTAACATGTTCCATTATTTTTTAGTACCAACATTCTCAACCTTTTTACTTGCATTTAATAATTTACTCCAACTAATTCAATTATTCCTTCTATTATTTTTAATTATCTTTTCCACGTAGACTTACTAAAAGCCTGAACTGTTCTCGCAACGAGTTTCTGGGTCCATCTCTGATCCAGGCCAAGTTAAGTATGACTTACATAACCGAGCTGACCATACCTAAATGTTTGAACGAGGTTCGGAGGACTCCTAATATTTTAATAAATCTCAGTAAATATTTTATTATTTTGGTTTTCCTGTTTTTAAGAAACTATTTGTAATTTTCAATAAAATGATGGCATGTTTTAAAAGTATTTTAATAAATCATAGTGTATATGTTATTATTTTAGTTTTTCTGTTTTTAAGAAACTATTTTCAATTTCTCAAAAGAATGAGAAGATAAGTAATTAGAGAAAGAAAGAAAATAGATTATCTGAAAATGTAACAAATCTCAAAACCCTTAATCACCACCGTAATTTCCGCTTTCCTAATCCTTTTCCTCCCTCTAACTTCGTCTTCGCTCTCGCATCCATGGTTCACCACCGCATCACTGAGTCACAACAACTTCCCCGTAGCCCGCCTCGCCGCCATCCCGCCCTTGGCCAACGCCACCGATCCCCAAACCATCATCGTCCTCTTGCCTCGCGCCATGTGCTCCAGAACCTCTCGTCCTTACTCGGCGCGGCGAAGGGAGGTGCGCTCACCGAATGCAAGGAACCGTTGGATGACGCATTGAGTCGACTCAACAAATTGTTGTCGGCCATTGCGACGCTGAACGATAAGACGGTGGGCGACGTGCAGACGTGGGTGAGCACGGCGGTGACAGACCGTGATATGAACAATCGTGTATATAAGCGTCTAGGTCCTCTCGTAAGAGATTTCAAAGAACAATTAGGCTTTGGACAAAGGGAACCTTAGATGGCTTCCGATTATACCAAGAACAAGAAACAATGATAGAGAATATGATAGAGAATTGAGAGAAGGAAACAAAATGCATATATTATTCATCTCTCAGATAATAGTTCAATACTCTATTTATAGAATACTAAAGATTATAATTGATAGAGATAAGTTATTCTAATTAAATCCCACTAAAAATAAATGATAGAAACTACTAATTAAATCCTAACTAATTAAATTCCAACTAAAGATAAATGATAAATAATATAAAATATTAATTAAATCTTAAGTAATTAAATCCCAACTAATTAAATCTTAACTAATTAAATCCCAAAACTTTAGCATATAACAGATCAGTAGACGTGCCTGAATGGACTGGAAGAGGTGGGTGACGTGGCGAGCCTTGAGAAGATGAAGAAAATGAGGAAGTTTCTATGACTATATCACTAACAATTTGGCTATTGTTCGTAATTTGTTACGCCACTTCAACATGTTGATCCATTGAACCAGGGTTTGGAATTTGTGTGTGTAAATATGCTTAATTAATGCTATAATGTTTTTCTTGCCTACATCTAACATTCGCAGAGAGGAGAACAAAAGTGTATTCAAAAGGTAACTTAATTTAGGAATTTGCTTTGTTTAATAATTTCATGCATTTTTGCTTGGGAAAATTTGTATTTCAAAAGGTATCTCGATGGCTTTTTTTACATTATCATGCTGAAATTGTAATTGACATTGACTTGTAGTTTGCTTCACTACTTTATCAGTAAGTTGTCCTCTGATTAGATACTCAGGAGCCATGTAACCTCTAACCCAAAATAATAAAGCAGGTATTAATTAAGATTGATCCTGCCGCTGGCTCGAACGTGGAGGATATGCCTCGTCACTCCTTCGTCTAGCCTTCTGCAACTGCGTGCTCTGCAAGAACGCTCCAAGAATCCTCTCTGGAACTCCAAACGATGCCTGCAAAGCAACACAGACGGCGCCTCTAGCGGCCGTTGTAGCTCCGACGCTCAAGTCAGGCAACAAGAACACCAAAATCTCTTAGTGAAATCTCTAGTTTGAAATCACGTATTGCATACCTTTCCTGAGTGTTCCTCTGCCCCCTTATATAGCCTTAGCGTTTACTGGCTACCTCTAGGGCTCACTCGATTACTCCTGCGCTGCCATCACCCACTCTGCGGGCAATCTTGCGTGCAGGCTTCCTTTACTTGAGTGCAAAATCAGACAGGGAAGGCCACGTGGGTACCTCTGTATACCCTCAATTTCTGTGCCCACCTGCCCTACCTAATCACTGGCGCCAACTGCTCTGGGAACGCCTTCACGGTCCGCGTGCCATGCAGGCAACCTCACTGGGAAACTCTAATCTTGATGGGTTCTCTACCCCTCAAGGCTCTGTACGTAGCTGTGCTTCCCCCGCCTCATGCATGGACGTTTCGTAATTAAGGCCTCTCCCTGGCTCTGGGCACTTTACTGATTACTGGTCCCTTCGGGGAATCAATCTCAACTGTTCTGGTCACGCTGTTCAAATCACCCTGGCCGATGTCACCTCGTCACACCCTGTTGACCGATGTGTCTCTCATCCTGACCCATGACCGATGTGTCTCTCATCGCCCTGTTGTGTGACGAGGACACATTGCCTTGCTCTGGTGATCGACCCTACTGAGGGCTCATCGACCCACTGCTCCACGTCTGTGGTATCACCCCCACATAGCTCTGGCCCACACTGTAGGACCAAGCTGACGTGGCTCGGTGACGTCATCAGTTCTCCATGTCCTATTGGGCCCACCAGACCAACCTCTCTTGTGCCGACCTCTCAGCTCTTGGCCGACGTCCGAGGTCTGGCCACTACAATACTCACCAGGCGCTGCATCCTGCATGCATGGTCTCACTGCACAGTGCCATGCACGTAATGGGTTAAGAGAGTCACTGATGATTGACCTGCTTACTAGCTCTCTTATGCCATCCTCATGCACGACCCTACTGGCGCGCAGCTCTTCTTCTTCTGGTTTGGAATCATGCGAGGTGCATGCGTAACGCTCTCGCTGGGAGCCTGGGTCCCAGCTTAACTACGTGTTAGCAAGAACCCCGATGACTGATCTGTTCTTCTTGCGTAACACTCTCGCTGGGAGGCTGGGTCCCAGCTTAATTGCATGTTAGCAAGAACCCCGATGACTGATCTGTTCTTCTTGCGTAACGCTCTCGCTGGGAGCCTGGGTCCCAACTTAACTGCGTGTTAGCAAGAAACCCCGATGACCATGCATCGATGACGGATCAGTGCTTCTTGCGTAACGCTCTCGTTGGGAGCCTGGGTCCCAGCTTAACTCCGTGTTAACAAGAAACCCCGATGACCATGCACCGATGACGGATCAGTGCTTCTTGCGTAACGCTCTCGCTGGGAGCCTGGGTCCCAGCTTAACTGCATGTTAACAAGAAACCTCGATGACCATGCACCGATGACGGATCAGTGCTTCTTTACTTCTCGCGCTCTCCTTCCAGGCGCTCATCTAGGCACTGATCTGCTGGTGGTGATCCCTTAGCAACCGATCACCGTTCTGAGTGATCTCCTCCCTGGTTCACCTGCCATCTTATTCCACGTGTCACCCTGTGAATGGTCCACGTGGTCATCTGCTGCTGACGTCATCGACTACCGATGACCGACCGGATCAAAGATTATGGAACATGTTAGAGAAATAAATAAAATCAACTTTAGTGTTAAATTGGTCTTTACATGTCATAAGAGAATCTTCACAGGAAGGGTTGAGCTAGAAATACACATTAAAAGCTTCTCTTCATCTTTAGCTTAAAAGATTTAAGCTAGTCTACTGCTAAAAAATATATGAATCCAACATAATTGTTTTTTAGGTTTGAGTAATTTTTTACTATATAATATGACATTATTTCTATTTGACCTCTCACAAGATCTACGTGATTTAAAAAAAAAAAATTGTTTTACTTTAGTATCAGATGCGAGGATTTTCTATTGATGTGAAGAATGACTAACCGAAATTGAAAAACAGAACTGATGTTACCTAAATAATAGAAAATAAAATCAAATTCTAATATAAAAGGAATTTATTCCAAAAGTTTAGTTAGTTTAATAGGAACTAAAACTATTATCAGACTAAAATAAAACAAAAAAAAGATATTATTAGCCTCAAGAATTTATGTCGTATTGTTTACTTGCAGTTTAATCCTTCTAGAACATGTGCAAAATCCAAGGACTTACAGTGTTCCAGCAATTCCAGTGCTCAAATGGGACTTATCACCTCCAAAACACCGGGGCAAGGCCGAAATCTGCAATATTGGGAGTGAGATTCTCGTCCAGAAGAACACTGCTGCTTTTGATATCTCGATGGATGATTCTTATTTTGGTACCTTTATGAAGATGTTCAAGCCCCTCTACACTTCCAAAAATGACATTAAACCTCTGCTTCCAGTTTAGAATCTGAGTTCTGTTTTTTTCTGCAAAGCAGATTAGTGCGTCACCTTCATGAAATTATACATAAGCATTTGATTTAATGAAATTAAAACAAAAAATGGAATTCACAATGTACTACAATAATGGAAACTTACCGAAGATAAATTGGTCTAAACTCTTTTTGGGCAAGTATGTTTATTATTTGTGTTTTGCTATTAAACTTATCACGATAACTGATAGAGCGTTCAAGATATCAAATCAGTTTCAGTCTTAAATATTCAGAAACAGTGTATTTTTACCGAGGGTCTCAAGCCCCTTTTATAGATATCCCTCAACAGAAAAACAATCTATTCACATGTGCACCATTATTCTTGGATGCTCACTTTATTATGCTCAACAGCTTTTAATTAACATACACATTATAACAAGAAATAAAATATCTTTTTACCTTTTATCGTAATTACCTTCTCCGGGCCAACCAACATCTGGGTCGAGCTCATGACCCGCGTTTTAGGTCCAAACACCGAGCTGACCACTCCAGATGCATGGACCACGGTGACGAGCACTCCTGCAAAGTAGAAGTGGTATGGTTATACAACTTGGACTGTGATAGTTTTCAATTGTTCCATAACCAATTATGACTCTGCAAACGTTTTACAATAGAAATGACTCTGCAAATGTGTACGGTTAGTTATACTATAGAATTGATAGGGTTTTCTAAGTGGCTTTTTTAGTATTATGTTAAGATAGTTTGTAAAGTGGGAAAGAGCTCGATCAGCTCCCCACTTATGTGGTGGCAAAGCAATGACTTCTTTTTCCTGCCGTACCACTTCTTTAAGCCGTGGGCTTTCATTGCTGAAGTGGTAGTCCAGGAGAGGCTGCTGTTATAGAACAATAGATTTTTTTCTCTTATGGCTAATGCATAGACACATCTGACAAACAAAATGATTGGTCACAAACAATCTATGATCATTCTAGAAATTTATTGTAAATAGCATTGCAAATCAGTAGGATTAGAAATCATTTTTTTCGCTGAATCTATCTTAAAGACAATGTCCTTTTCATATTACAAGCCCAATTGAATTGAATTTTCATCTTTTTTCTCTACCTGTATAACATTTATGCCTGGTGTGACTCGTCACTCCTTCGTCTAGCCCTCTATTCTGCAGGAACGCTCCAAGAACCACCGCCGGAACTCCGAACGCTGCCTGCAAAACACACAGACGGCGCCTCTAGCGGCCGTTGTAGCTCCGACGCTCAAGTCAGGCAACAGGAACACTAAAACTATATCTGAATCTCTCTGTGAGACCCGTGTGAAACTGAAACTCTCAAGTGTGTAAAGTGTAAGAATCTGTCAAAACCTCTCTCTAATTTCGTTAAGAGTTTGTATATATACCTGAGTCTTTCTCTCTCCTGACGGTTATTCCTCTTGACACGTGGATAACATCTGGTCGTACACGTGGCACCATCTGGAGTATCTGCAGCTGAAACGTTACCTCCACTGTGCCCCTGCGACTAAGTTATCCACACAGGGAGTAGCTTGGTACGCAGGCTACTCTGGGCATTGCAGCTCGCACTACACATGGTGGCAGATATGCCACTTATCCTCTGTACTTAGACCATACAACAAGTGCTTGCCAAGTCTTCTCAAACACCCGACGATGTGCTCTTTCGGCGACTTGCTGACCACCTGATCTCCTAACCTTAGCACACGGCGATCATGTGCAAACTGGGCGATTACTCATCCTCAAGCCGACAGGCGATCACCTCTCAAGGCGATAGGCGATTACCCATCCTCAAGGCGACAGGCGATTACTCAACATCACAGGCGATAGGCGATTACCATTCTGAGTGATCGCCTCCCTGACTCGCCTGCTATCCTCTACCACGTGTTACTCTGCGAACGGTCCACGTGGTCAACTATTGCTGACGTCATCGACTACCGATGACCGACCGGATCACAAGCCCCCAGTCTCGAGCTGTGAACTTGTTCTCAGCGAAGAGACTAAGAAATCGTCTTCTGGCGGTCTACAGGAGCGCACACTCTGGTACTAACACTGTTTCATCCCTTCTTCTTCGCCTTCGAACATTCAAAGCATCTCTCTGGATCATCTAAAGATTCACCATCTCTGTTTTCTTCTTCTCAAACGCGCTAGAGTTCACTGCGTTTCTTCTCTTTAACTCTCTGCATGTGACTAACTGTTAACTAGCTTAGGCTTTAGCGCGATCTACCTGCAACCCCTCAAACTTGGCTTCTGACTTGATCGCGGCTAACTGTTGCCTTAGCATTGCCTTCAACATAACTTTGTGCTGGATGACTGACTTAACGGGCCTAAACGCTTCGGCTTCACGCAGCAGAACTTGCTTCTACCACCGACTACCGACTAGCATGTTAGCGCACCATCGATCAGTCATCGCGCTTCTGGCTTCGCTGCACTTCTCTGCCACACCAGCGCTGAGTGCGTAGAGGGTCTGAACACCAACTATGACGCCTGTGTTTTGGGGAAGAAAAGTGCTTCTCGATGACCCCTCTTGTCCCAACCTTGCTGTAAGAAGTCGTGGGTGAGGTCTTGCTTCTCTCACCTCAGCGTCGCTGTAAAAAGCAGAGGGAAGGGACTTGGCTCTCTTGCCTCAACCTTGCTATAAAAAGCAAAGGGAGGAGGACTTTTCCTCATGCCTCAGCCTCGCTGTACAAAGTCGAGGTGAGCACTTGGTTCTCTCGCCTCAACCTTGCTGTAAGAAGCAAAGGGAGAGGACTTTCTCTCTTGCCTCAGCCTCGCTGTACAAAGTCGAGGTGAGGACTTTCACTCGCCTGCACCTCGCTGTACAAAGTCGAGGGAGGACTTTCTTCTTTCTCGCCTGCACTCGCTCAAAGGCAAGGAGGTCTTCCTCTGTTGCCTACACTTGCTCAAAGGCAAGGAGGACTTCCTCTGTTCTTGCCTGCACTTGCTCAAGGGCAAGGAGGACTTCCTCTGTTCTCGCCTGCACTTGCTCAAGGGCAAGGAGGACTTCCTCTGTTCTCGCCTGCACTTGCTCAAGGGCAAGGAGGACTTCCTCTGGTGCCTGCACTTGCTCAAGGGCAAGGAGGACTTCCTCTGGTGCCTGCACTTGCTCAAAGGCAAGGAGGTCTTCCTCTGTTGCCTACACTTGCTCAAAGGCAAGGAGGACTTCCTCTGTTCTCGCCTGCACTTGCTCAAGGGCAAGGAGGACTTCCTCTTGCCTCAACCTTGCTGTATAAAGCAGAGGAAGAGGACTTTTTCTTGCCTCAACCTTGCTGTATAAAGCAGAGGAAGAGGACTTTCTCTGTTGCCTCAACCTTGCTGTAAAAAACAAAGGAAGAGGACTTTCTCTCGCCTCAACCTTGCTGTATAAAGCAGAGGTGAGGACTTTCTCTGTTGCCTCAACCTTGCTGTAAAAATCAAAGGAAGAGGACTTTCTCTCGCCTCAACCTTGCTGTATAAAGCAGAGGTGAGGACTTTCTCGTGGGTGCACGCTCCCAGGGGGGCGCCAGGCGTGGCTGTCTAAGCGCACACACTGGACGCGCCCTACCTGCATTGCCTCATCGCGCGTTCACCGACGTCCCGACCGGCGATCAGGAGCTCTTCTTCCGGAATCATACGAGGTGCATGCTTAACGCTCTCGCTGGGAACTTGGGTCCCAACTTAACACGTGTTAGCAAGACACCGATGACCCTGCACCGACCGAGTACTCACTCTCTACATGCACCGACGGCTGATCGCGCTCTACATCCCAGCGCTTATCTGGGGGCTGATCTGCGGGTGGTGGCCACTTGGTAACTCACCACCGATCACCTGGTCTTGCACCTGGGGCAAGGGGAACTTTAAACTGGGAACACTCGCACACTTTACGCACTGAAAATCTTTTATTGGGTGGCATCGTTAAAAAGAGTGCCCCTGATCTGCTCAACTGTTTAATACACTAAGTATGTGTACAGCGCGATAGCGTATCTACTTTACAACTTAACAAAAGCAAGAAAGAAGCGTGTGGCGTCCAGGGTTCTGGGAATAGTCGTTACGTCCAGAGTCGCCAGTCGACAAGCTCCATTCTTCAACATCTCAACCATTCTGGATGGGGTCTCCTTTAACCGGCGATGACCGCCCTGACGATGCACACACGTGGGGCGATCATGCCTTCCGCTTCAGCTCTGGGAGCCCCCCAGTGTAGCCTCTTCCATCACCTCACCTCCCCAAACACAGGGAGCTCATGCTGCTGGTCGCCTTCCTGGGACCCCGAAGTGCGATCACCTTGTGTCTTCCGCAGGTAATCGGTCAGGAACCCTGTCTCCACCAACTCAGCAAGCTGACGCCCCAACGCCAGGCAGTTACGGAGTGTATGTCCATAAGCTTGATGGAATTCACACCACTCATCCTTCCTCCCTCCAAGTACCCTGTCGGTCTTCTCTGGCACATTGAGTCTTGCTGCCACAGCAGGGATGGCGATCAGCTCTACCAAACTTATCATGAAATCATACCTGGGGGGTGCGTTGCTTGCACGCCCCCTGTTCTGGTCCTTCCTTGGTGCATAAGGGCGAGACCTTCTCTGCTCCTTCCTCCCTTCCTTGACCTCATGCACCCGCGCCTGTTGCTGTTGATTCCCCTGACCTCCACGTGGCTTCGACGGTGCAGCACTTCCTCTCTTCTCAGAGACCTCGGTCTCTGCTACTATGTGTGCCACCGCACGTCGCCGTATCTCGGTGAAGGTGGCAGGGTGGCTCCTGATGAGCGATTCACTGAAAGGACCAGGGAGGACACCTCTCTTGAACGCATGCACCAGCATGTCGTCGTCCTTGCTGGGCAATCTCACCACCTGCGCCCCAAAGCGATTGAGGTAGTCCCTCAACGGCTCCCCCTGATACTGGCGCACGTCAAACAGGTCGTAGGACACTACTGGCGCAGGTCGGTTAATGATGTACTGCTCCGTGAACAGCTTCGCGAACTGATGGAAGGAAGTGACGTGGCCCTCTGGCAGGCTCACGAACCACTCCATAGCCACTCCGCTCAGCGTGCTCATGAACATCTTGCAGTACACAGCATCTGAACCTCCAGTCAGCATCATCTGAGTGTGGAAGGCTGTCAGGTGTGCTTCTGGATCTTCCGCCCCCGTGAACGACGCTTTCAGTCCCACCAGATTGGGAGGCACCACCGTGTTCATGATTTCGGGGGAGAAAGGCATAGGGAATGATCGCGGAGGCGACGGTGGCGTCGATGTCCTCTCTTCAGCTACGCGCTCCTTCTGCGCCTGCAATTCCCTACGCAACTCTTCATTCATACGGTTCAACTCTTCGTTTCTTCTCTGCGATGCAGTCAGCTCTGCACGCATCCTCTCTTGCTCAACTCTCGATTCCGCGACGCTATCTTGCAGCGCGCGCATCATCTCCACTACCTGCGCCATGGTAACAGCTCCTTCCTCAGCAGATGACGCAGGTGAGGTTTGCCTGGTTCTTCTATCCATCTCCTCTGCACTTCGACGTAACTTCAAGAAACCTCGACGAAATGATCAAGAAGCTCCAAGAAACTTCAAGAAACCTCAAGAAACTTCAAGAACTGCGACGTGGATGGGAACCAGATTTACACGGGCCCCACGGTGGGCGCCAAATGATCCTGCCGCTTGACTCGAACGTGGAGGACTGCCTCGTCACTCCTTCGTCTAGCCCTCTGTTCTGCAGGAACGCTCCAAGAACCACCGCCGGAACTCCAAACGCTGCCTGCAAAACACACAGACGGCGCCTCTAGCGGCCGTTGTAGCTCCGACGCTCAAGTCAGGCAACAGGAACACTAAAACTATATCTGAATCTCTCTGTGAGACCCGTGTGAAACTGAAACTCTCAAGTGTGTAAAGTGTAAGAATCTGTCAAAACCTCTCTCTAATTTCGTTAAGAGTTTGTATATATACCTGAGTCTTTCTCTCTCCTGACGGTTATTCCTCTTAACACGTGGATAACATCTGGTCGTACACGTGGCACCATCTGGAGTATCTGTAGCTGAAACGTTACCTCCACTGTGCCCCTGCGACTAAGTTATCCACACAGGGAGTAGCTTGGTACGCAGGCTACTCTGGGCATTGCAGCTCGCACTACACATGGTGGCAGATATGCCACTTATCCTCTGTACTTAGACCATACAACAAGTGCTTGCCAAGTCTTCTCAAACACCCGGCGATGTGCTCTTTCGGCGACTTGCTGACCACCTGATCTCCTAACCTTAGCACTCGGCGATCATGTGCAAACTGGGCGATTACTCATCCTCAAGCCGACAGGCGATCACCTCTCAAGGCGATAGGCGATTACCCATCCTCAAGGCGACAGGCGATTACTCAACATCACAGGCGATAGGCGATTACCATTCTGAGTGATCGCCTCCCTGACTCGCCTGCTATCCTCTACCACGTGTTACTCTGCGAACGGTCCACGTGGTCAACTATTTCTGACGTCATCGACTACCGATGACCAACCGGATCAGCTAATGCATAGACACATCTGACAAACAAAATGATTGGTCACAAACAATCTATGATCATTCTAGAAATTTATTGTAAATAGAATTGCAAATCAGTAGGATTAGAAATCATTTTTTTCGCTGAATCTATCTTAAAGACAATGTCCTTTTCATATTACAAGCCCAATTGAATTGAATTTTCATCTTTTTTCTCTACCTGTATAACATTTATGCCTGGTGTGAAGCTTTCCTTATGTGTTTATAATTCTTTTCTTGTATGTGGTTTAGTGGTTTTATGGCAACCTCAATTGTTAGTGGTCTAAAACAAAAATAATTTTTTTGTATTTCTATGAATATCTTAAAGAGAAGACTAATTAGGTACTCCCTGATGGTGAACATTTAACAAATCGTCAAACAATATCATTGGTGCTATTGTTTAATAATTAACTCAATAAGAATCTGTGGCAAAGCTGATTTTTTGGTAAAGCACACGGTAACTGAATTTGTCACTCATAAATCAAGAATGCCATTATGGATGTCCAATTCTTTCTCTTGAGTTTCCATTTTCTTTTCCAGTTTTTCCTTCGCCTTTTTTAGGCTTAAAGGATTTAGGGTAACATGTAGGAATTTCATCCCTTGCTTTTCAGGAATTTCATCTGAAGACATCTCAAGACATCTGAGAGGGCCATGCAACATACATCTCAAGACATCTTGTTTGTTAATGAATGTGATGGTTTCGAAGTGGTGTGTATATAATTTTTTCCTTAAACTCTTTATGCAATCAAAATTTGTCTTTCGATAACAGTATCAATCATTTTTTGAGAAAATTACATTTTGGGAATCGTTGTCTCCTATAGTTACAACCTAGGAACATTTAACAAGATAATGTTTGACCATGCAAAGAGAAATTCTTGTTCTAACCATATGTTGACGTGAAGCATGTGAAGCAATATTACCTTTTGTAGGTGTGTTTATTATCCTTGTGATGCATGTGAAGCAATAATATCATCCATAAATTGCATAAATTTATGTGTTTATCTTATTGTTTTGTAGACCACCTGAAGATGAAGAAAAATACCAATCAACATGAATAGTTCATCTGCAACTTATCATCCATTTCTAAGTAATTTCATCTGCAACTCAATTAAAAATTTTGAGTTTTAATTTTCATTAATATGTAATATTACAAAAGAAATAAATGGGGAGAAGGACCTTAACAACCCTACTGCATTTGTCTCTGCTCAGTCAATTTCATCTGTCAGATCGCATAATAGTTCTTGAGGTATAGTTTCATCCTTGTAAATTAAGTCATTGTGAAATTGGTAGCAGATTTTTGTACTCTATGGAGATGTATCTCGTCATTACTCCTGATGTTTTCCCTACGCAGCAATGATTTCCCCATCATTTTTATCTTACTGAATTTATTGGGGAAATAACCCTGCATTTATGTAGATTAAGTTTTCCATAGTCAGGTGTTTGCCTATATTTTTTCCTCCTGTCGGTTTGTAAATGTTGACTTGATTATTTGGTTCACATTCCCAAACATTATTCTTTTCGAATGTCTACTTAAATTTTTGCTTTTTTTTATGCTTTAGAGTTTTAAGTAGCTTCTTTTTTTCCATAACACTGATTCTCAAGTTCACTGATTATATGAATAATTTAGTCCTTAAAATGTAATCTGTAAAACTAGGTTCTACATTTTAAAAAGTTATACATCATTAATTTAGTTTTGACTTATAAGACAATCAAATTTATTTCTAAAATAGTAGTTTTTAAAATTATTACAATTTCAAAAATGCAATTAAGATTTTAGATAAGAATCAATTCAACTTGTTTTAATTTAATTAGATGCCCCCGATTGGAATTGTTACAATTGTAGAGACTAAATTAACGACATACAATATTAAATGCCTTTCTATTGTTTTGTTTAATTTAAGAAATATTAAATTAAGATAGAATCATAAAGATATGCAAACCAAAGTTTCAGTGTTAACCTGCATCCAAAACAAAGTTTTATTAGTTGTTAGGAACACATTTATTTAATTAACATAATTACATAATGAAAATGAAATTTGCAAACTCAAGTAAGTCTATGTCAAGTAAGTCTATGTCGAAAACTCAAGTGAGATAGTTTCTTCCTGTACCTCAATGACTTCTTCTGACACTTCCATAAACTTTTAAAACATGAAAATTGTCCTTTAGTAAAAAGATAAAAATTAAAGTTGTTTCACATTTTCTTCGTGAGTAGAAAAGGTATATGGTGTGGTGGTGGGGTGCAGAGTGAAAGAAAAGGTGCTTGGTGTGGTGGTGGTAGTGCATGCTACTTGAGGTGTTGCTTGAATTGGTGATAGGCGATGGTAACGTGCTGGTGCGGGCAGTGTTACGCTTCTCATTCTACTAAGCTTGGTTGGCTTGTTCTGGTAAGTGTGCCTTAAATACTCATTTTCAGATTAGTTAATATGCTAGATCACTGGATTACATGATCTAGTTCTTTACGCATAAAACAAAAGTGTTCTGGATTAGATAATTTGTAAGTATACTGGATCCAGAACGTAGCAGAATCACACTTCCAGATTGTGTTATCCGGTACTAAATGAACTATGGATTACGCAATCTAGAAGTCAACTTTGAACTTGATATATGCCTTACAGATTATAGAATTTGGAACTCATGTTGAAATTTAACTTACGGATTACTCAATCCGGAAGTCATTTTGATACTTGAAATATGACTTACGGAGTACACAATCCAAAACTCATTTCACTGTCCAAATTTGACTTACAGATTATGAAATCCGAAAGTCATTTTAGAACCTCAAATTTGACTTACGAATTACATAATCCGGAAGGGAACAGAATGTTGTTTTTATTTTGGATACTTGTGTGAATTTATGAATATTAGAATAAAATGAAAATTTATGTTTGATGAATGAAGGTGTAAGTATGGACATGGAGGTTGGATTGATTACAAAATGATCTAATGAAGTAGAAATGATATGTAGTATGGAAGAATTAATGAATTTTGTGCATTAACATGAATTGGTTGAAGGGGACTATGGTACCCATTTTATAATAGATGAGGTGAACAAAATTTCATTTCATTCATGTTTATTGCCTTATAATTTGAAGAAGTGATTTTGTAATATTGTTATAATAACTTTGTGTAGGTGTTTCCTTCTCGAGAAAACTTACTTGAATGGGTCCGCAAGGTTGGTTATGAAATTGGTTTTGTTATTGTCATTATTAGGTCTAACATAGCAAATGGAAAGCAAGGGAGAAAGACATATTTCTTGTTAGGCTATGAAAGGAGGGGTAGTTACAGAAAATATAAGGATGGTTTGGAGGTTAGTGTAACTGGTACTCAAAAATGTCAATGTCCCTTTAAATTGCAAGGTCAACCTGTTGGAAAGGGTCAAGGTTGGGTACTTAAGGTAATTTGTGGTACTCATAATCATGATTTATATGATACACTAGTTGGTCATCTATATACAAGCAGATTAAAAGCGAATGAACATTCAATGCTTGTTAATATGACTAAAAGATTGGTTAAGCCGGGTAACATACTACGTACTTTGAAGGAAAATAATAAGGATAATATGACAACAATAAAGCAAGTGTACAATGCAAGATACTCGTACAAGAGATCAGTTAGAGGACCAAAAACTGAATTACAACAGTTAATGATGTTGTTAGATCGTGACAACTATCTTCACTGGAGTACGTGTCATGAGTCTTTCAATATTGTTAGTGATATTTTTTGGACACATCCTGATGGTGTGAAACTCTTGAATGCATTTCACATTGTATTCTTGATGGATACGACTTACAAAACAAACAAATATCGACTACCTTTGCTTGAGATTGTTGGTGTGACTTGTACAGGTTTGTCCTTTTCTGCTCGTTTCGCATTCTTATCTAGCAAGAAAGAAAAGAACTTTCTATGGGCACTACAAAAATTTAGAGGGTAACTTTTGACATCGCATGTGGGGCCTGAAGTCATTGTTTGTGATAGAGATCTTGCTTTGATGAATGCCATCAATATTATGTTTCCTTAAGCAACAAATATTCTTTGTCGGTTTCACATCAATAAGAATGTTAAAGCAAAGTGTAAAATGTTGGTAGATTCTATTGAGGTTTGGCAAGTTGTGATGGATTCATGGAGGACTATCATTGACTGTACATAGATTGTTAAATTTGATGGGTTTGTTAAAAATTTTGAAACTATTTGTTCACCGTGGCCATTACTTGTTGAATATGTGAAGAACACATGGATTATTTCGCACAAAGAAAAGTTTGTGAAGTGTTGGACAAATTCGTTAATGCATTTGGGAAATACAACATCAAACAGGTTTATCAATGCCTTTACTTTGTTTAGAACGTGTTTAATGACTAATTGTTATATGTTTTATACTTATACAAGGTTGAATTTGCTCATTGGTCTTTGAAACGCATATTACAAAATAGCATGGGAGACATGTGCTCGTGTTGGGATGCTATCAAGCATGTTATTATATTTCAACATAACGAAATCAATGCATCCTTTCAAATGAGTCTACATGTGATAGGACACACATTTAATGTGCCGTTGTATAAAATGATGGTTGGCTTTGTATCTAAACGTGCTTGGATTCTCATTGCTAAGAGTTTGATCGGGTCAATGATGTGGGGTTTGATAGTAAACTTTGTGGATGTGTACTTAGACGGACTTATAGATTACCATGTGCTTGTTAGTTAGCAAGATATGCTATGAGTGTCATTCCACTTGATGAAGTTTATGTTATATGGACAAGACTGAGTTTTTTAGATTTATCTGAATGTGATTTGTCATCTGAGTTGTCAATTCAACAAGAATGAGATTTCATTTTATCCCGATTCAAACAGGTTGATATTTGTGGCAAAGTGACAATTAAAAACAAGTTGCATGAAATTTCCTACCCGGACATGACAACATTATGTGCACCACTTAATGTAGTTAAGACAAAAGGATCCCAAAAGAGTCAAGCAAACAAATTTCAGAGGTCTACAAAACGCACCCCTTCATATTTTGAGCATATAGATCGCATTCATTTAGTAAACAATAGCTCATCATCTTTGAAGACTCCTAAGGGAATGGTTAAAGTGACATCCAACAACAATGCAATTCCCATGCTTGATCAATTTCATCTAAAATGTCACCCTTATATTTTAGATGTAATAGATGTTAAAGCTGATGGACATTGTGGGTTTCGTGCTATTGCCTCATTGTTGGGGATGGGTGAAGAGTCATGGCCACTCATCAAAATGGATTTATTCAAAGAAATATCTCATTGGCGTGAAGAATACGCAACATTGTTAGGTGGTCATCAACGGGTAAAAGATATCAAAAGGTCCTTACTAGTGGATGAGTTGTCAGTGGTAAGTGAATATTCATAAGAGTCATGTGCATTGATTAATTGAACTTGTATGCAATCTAATTTCATTATTTCATTTTGCATGCTAGTGTTGATAAATGGATGACAATACCGGATATGGGATACTTAATAGCAAGCAGATACAATATTATGTTAGTCTGTTTGTCATTGAAACAAAATATTACTATTTTCCCATTGCGTACTGCACCCCCTACCGATGCTAGTCTACATCGATTACTATGTATTGGTCATGTGTATGATTAACACTTTCTGCAGGTAAGGTTATTACTCAACATATTGCTTATATTCCTTTGTTTGCTAATTTCCATTTGTGGTGCAGGTAAAATTGCTTAATGACTGTCCCATACCTATCGCTAACATTTTATGGTGTCCCATACCTAGAGGCAAGGTTATGGTCATCATATTACATTGGTTGGGTGTAATCTTTTACTCGATTAATTAGTATCAGCCCGACATATGTGAACCTTGGAGACGATTGACATAAACATAATTTATTATGTGGGGTTCCGATGCATAATTTATTACTTAAGTTCTGATTCATAATTTATTACTTCAATTTCGATTCATAATTTATTCGCATTTATGTCAGATAAAAATAAAATAGCAAAGTTACTATAACATAAATTAATTAAACCATATTGTACACATACAAAGTTACTATTATTACAATCATGTAAAAAAAAAATATCAACGACATCCATGAACATTATGTGATCATTGTAAGGACCCGTAAAATTAAATTGGAATAAAAAGGGATATATTTTAAATGAATTCTAAGTATGTTTTTATTTAAAATAAAAAGGAAGGAAAGTGTAGTTTGGACGACTATGAGATCGCCTCGTTAGTACATGATCGCCTGTCGCGTAGATTACACGTGATCGCCAGTCGCCTGGTGCACATGATCGCCGAAAGTGCACTCAGTATGTGGTCAGGATACTAGATCAACTAGAGTGGGTTCCAACAACCACGCGTATCAAGGTGTGGGTTAAGCCTTAGATACACTGTGCATGCAAAGCTCTATGCTTGAGCAAAAGAGATCGTCCTTAGTGTTGCATGCATGGGCGCACGAGGAGTGGTGCTGATCTACTCTTGGAAATGTGAAGCTACCGACGTCACCAAGTCATGTAGAGATGATACCTTGGACGTAACATAGTGGGATGAAGAACCTTCAGCAAGGCGTGGCAATATGTCGTCGGGCATCGCCAGGGCGCGAGGCATGCGGGCATCGCCAGGGAGAGACATCGGTCGTCCGCCAGGATGAGACATCGGTGGATAGTCATCGCGTGAGCGGTCATCGGTGGAAGATTATCGCGCGATGTCGAGTTTCACACGAATAAAGTGGGACCCAGACTCCCAGCATGTCACGTCCTGCACGCGCGCCACGTGGACAAAAAGGGTGGTTCAGAATAGTGACATCAGAAAGTTGGCATACGCAAGAGACACTCACGGTCGTACTGTTCAGGGAAGTGGTTGGCATGCGCAAGAGACAACCGTGGCCGTACTGTTCAGTGAAACGTACACTCTGGCTTTCTTGCAGAGGGGGTGGTGGCAGCAGCATGCGTGGACAAGTAGGCTTGGATTCAAAAACCCACTGCGAGGAGGCAAAGAAGGTTGCAATGACTCAAGAGTGAAAGAATGAGTGCATCTTCATCCCTCTCTTTTCTCTCCTTCGCGCTGCGATTCAGGCATCCTCAAGCACCAGTGCGACAAACGACAACTGCCCTTGGACACTTGGGAGGTTCTCTGCAAGTTCTCCAGACCGGGACACTAAAACAGAGTGAAAGCATCTTAAAGCTTCGTTGGGTTTCGGAGCTCTTAGAGTTTTGCACTAGTCCAGGTAAGGGAAGCTAGCCTTATTTCCAACGAAAAACCTTATAGTAGATGTTTGAGATGATGGGGCGACGTGGTCGCCGGTTTTCAACTGTTATTGTATAATCCCCTGTTTTTGAACGAGATCGCCGGTTTTGACGTTGTTTTTCGAACTCCCCTATTTTTTGTGTTGTTTGAAACTGTTTGAGATTTAAATGTGATATTCGAAAATCTGAACCTTGGCATGAGTTTTTCTGTGACTGGAATCGTTCATTAAGTGTTGTATGACGTGTTGAATGTTGTGAATGTGGGATCAAGGCATAGTATTTTCAGGAAAGAAAATACCGTGTAAGATCGTGTAGGATGTGCATTGATCGGTGATTTCTATAATGAGATATCCTGACTCTCCTGAGATAATGAATTCATATAGATGAAGTTATTCAGGCGTTGAGAGTCGATGGAGGTTCATACGTATGGGTAAGTGTTTGAAAGATAACTACTTGACCTGTTGTGTGGATTCACCCCGTCATACTGTGAGAGTGATGAAATTGAGATCGAGATTGTGTTGATGCGCATAGCTGTGGAAACATTACAGCAGTTTAGTATGACAGGTGCAGATCTCTGAGTCTAGTCAATGCACGAGTCTTCCGGAAGTAGTGTCAAGTGTCTTGTGTGGTGAGTCAGTGGAAGTCTGACGTGAGAAATGAGGAACATTGAAATTGATAGACACTTGATGCATTATGTGAAATAGAACGACTCTTGAGAATATTGTGAAATGTGTGATTACTTGGTGGTCATGTGAAGGGAACGAGAAAATTGATAGTTTTTACGTGGGTGTCTTTAATTTGTTTCATCTTGATTTTAAAGTTTCATATCTAAACTCTTTTTTCAAATGTCTAGCTTACCCTGTGATTTTTTTGGTGTTGTGTTTGGCTTTTTCTTAAACCTGTGATGATCGTGTATAATTTACACGGGAGCAGATGATGTTACAGGAAGTAGAGCTCCTCAGTGAGTGGTCGCCGGGAGGAGATCGCCTGTTCCTATTTCTGTTAGGCGATCACCCTTTTTCTGTTTTCTGATAGGAGATCGCCGTTCTCTGATAGGAGATCGCCTTTTTCTGTTAGGAGATCGCCTGTATTTATATTTTACTGTATTTTGTTTACGTTTTCTTGAAAAGTGACCGATTATGTATTAAACTCCCTGTGAGGAGAAACTTCATTACATATATATAATTATGTTCACTTCAATAAAATTGTTTACCTTTATTTTTATTATATAAATATGAAAAGTATTTGGCGGGATGTTACATTAATGGTATCAGAGCAGTTCGTCCTTAGGATGACCTGAGGGCTGTGGATCCATTGTGTTTCTTCTGCTCATAAAATTTATTTGAGTTTTAAATAACAACTATAGTGAAAGGTTTTCAAACATTTTTGTATTGAAATTTTGTGTGTGCTTTAGTGAATATATGCCCTAACTGAAAATCTTAGTATTAAGAATGAGAGGGTCTTGATAAAGTGGTGAGGGTGCACACTCATAACTGGATCGAGATGACTCTCAATCTTAATTCCAAAGGTTTGATGTTTAGCATACATTGAATTCTGGTGTGATTTATGTCATTTTATTGAGTGTTTTTGTAATTGATTGAAAGTGGTTGTTTGGATTGATGGTTGTATACCAGTAGCTGTTCTGGTGTTTTGCTTGAGGTTATAAGTATTATGATTCTGTTGATGAACTCAAATTCTTAATGACTTTGAGATGCTGACCTTTGTAAGGTCTAGATGTTACCTCCTGAATGAATTGATTTCTTATCGATCTCATTCTTGTAGTTGTAGGGAATATAGAAACCCATAGTTTCAAAATCTGAAACGAAGAAGATGGCACGTAGACCTTCTACCCCTCCCCAACCTTCTTCGGAAATGAGCCAGATTGCCAAGGCTATAGAGATGATGGCAACTGCCATCCAACAACAGAATGCAGTGATGGCTCAGAACCATCAAGCTACAATGCACCACTGGGAAACTGCTCGGTCGGCTGAAACAAATTCCCACGTCGGTCAGCCTCAAGAACAGATGGGACTGACCGAGTTCATGAGGCACAACCCACCCAAGTTTAGTGGGAATGCTACCCCTGATCAAGCAGATCAGTGGGTCAGAGAGTTGGAGAAAATCTTTAGGGCGACCTCCTGCCCTGAAGAGAAGAAGTTGGTGTTCGCCACCTTTTTGCTATCTGGAGAAGCCGAGTTCTGGTGGATGGGAGCTCAGCAGATGATGGAAGCCAGAGCTGAAGTGTTAGACTGGGAGAGCTTCAGGGTGAGATTCCTGGAGAAATACTTCCCAGATAGTGCAAAGTTTGCGAAGGAAGCAGAATTCCTCAGATTGGAGCAGGGGGAGATGTCTGTGAACGCCTATGCTGCTCGGTTTGAGTACCTCGCCCGATTCTATACTCAGGCGACCTCCGAGGCCTGGAGGTGTAGGAAGTTCGAAGAGGGGCTGAAGCATGGGCTGAAGAGGACCATAGCCCCGATGTGCATCAGGGAATTTCACGCCTTAGTAGAGAAGGCGAAGATGGTGGAGACCCTGGAAAAGGGTGATTCTCGGGTGATCAGGTCACACCCAGGGGGTTCTTCCAGTGGGAAGGCTAAGGTGCATCACCCACAAAACAAGCCCTATGCGAGACCTCCACCACATCGGGCGGGAACAACGTCATCCCAGTTTCAGCAGCAACAACCTTGGAAACCCAAGTGTTTCCATTGTGGTGGACCACACACGCCCAATGTGTGCCCCAAGAAGGCTTCAGAGAGAAGGTGTTTTGCCTGCCAAAGGACGGGACACGTTGCAAGAGATTGTCCTACCCAGAATAGGATGACTCAACCCAGTGGTTCTCAGTAGTTGAGGAACGAAGGCAGCAGACCTCAGGCAACAGGGAGAGTGTTTGCCATGTCAGGAGCAGAAGCGTCTCAGTCAGGTAACCTCGTGCAAGGTGTTTGTTTTATAGCTGGTAGAGGTGTAAAAGCTTTGTTTGATTCTGGAGCGACACACTCCTTTGTGTCAAGCCTGTGTGTAGCCGAGTTGGGCCTTCTAGTGAAGGAGTTACCTTTCGAACTGTTGGTCTCTACACCTGCGTCAGGACAGGTGTTGACCTCTACAGTTTGCCCCGAATGTCCAGTGATAGTAGAGGGACGCAGATTCAAAGTGAACTTGATCTGCCTACCTCTTCAGGACCTAGATGTTATCCTGGGAATGGATTGGCTAGCTGCCAATCACGTTCTCATAGACTGCGGTAGTCAGAAGATAGTGTTTCCAGACCTCCAAGAGTCAGATGTGATATCAGCTCAGCACGGGTGGTCGGAGTTGGAAAAAGGGGCGAGGTGCTTCGTGATGCTAGCTCGGTTGGAAGTGAAGAATGAAGGGGACGTAAGCAGAATACATGTGGTGAAAGAATTCACGGATGTATTTCCAGAAGAAGTACCTGGGTTACCCCCTAAGAGAGAAGTGGAATTCTCCATTGATTTGGTACCTGGAGCTGGACCAGTGTCAATGGCACCTTACAGGATGGCACCAGCCGAGTTGGTAGAATTAAAGAAGCAAGTGGAAGAATTGTTGGAGAAACAATTCATCAGACCCAGTGTATCTCCATGGGGGGCTCCAGTGCTCCTAGTTAAGAAGAAGGATGGAGGGTCTCGACTGTGTATAGATTACAGGCAGTTGAACAAGTTGACCATCAAGAACAAGTACCCCCTACCTAGGATTGATGATTTGATGGATCAAATACATGGGGCCTCGGTGTTCTCAAAGATTGATCTGAGATCGGGGTACCACCAAATTTTGGTAAAAGCTGAAGATGTTCAAAAGACAGCTTTTAGGTCTCGGTATGGGCACTATGAGTATGTGGTGATGCCGTTTGGAGTCACAAATGCTCCAGCTCTGTTCATGGACTACATGAATAGGATTTTTCGCCCTTTCTTGGATAAGTTTGTGGTAGTCTTCATAGACGACATACTCATTTATTCAAGGACCGAGGAAGAGCATGAAGAACATCTGAAGACAGTATTGGAGATCCTGAGGGAGAAGCAACTCTATGCCAAGTTCTCTAAGTGTGAGTTCTGGCTGAAGGAAGTCAACTTCTTAGGACACGTGATATCTGCCCAGGGGATCTCGGTGGATCCAGCCAAAGTGGAGGCAGTGCTTCAATGGGAACGTCCTAAGACAGTCACTGAGATAAGGAGCTTTGTGGGTTTAGCTGGCTACTATCGGAGGTTTATTAAGGACTTTTCCAAGGTAGTGGCTCCTTTAACACAGCTGACCCGCAAGGATCAACCTTTTGCTTGGACCGACTGATGTGAGCAGAGCTTCATGGAACTAAAGGAGAGGTTGACTAGTGCTCCAGTACTGGTGATCCCAGAGGTAGGAAGACCTTTTGATGTCTACTGTGATGCTTCACATCAGGGTTTGGGATGTGTCTTGATGCAAGAGAAAAGAGTGGTTGCATATGCTTCAAGGCAACTCAAGGTTCATGAGAGAAACTATCCTACTCATGATTTGGAGTTGGCGGCGGTGGTGTTTGCCTTGAAGATTTGGAGGCACTATTTATATGGAGCTCGGTTCCAGGTGTTCAGTGACCATAAGAGCCTGAAATACCTGTTCGATCAGAAGGAACTAAACATGAGACAAAGAAGGTGGATGGAGTTTCTAAAGGACTACGATTTTCAACTCATGTATCATCCAGGGAAGGCCAATGTAGTGGCAGATGCTTTGAGTAGAAAATCAATACAAGTAGCCACCGTGATGATGGAAGAGCAGAAACTGATCGAGCAGTTCAGAGACTTAAACCTTAGGGTAGAATTTCATGTAGATCACATTATTTGTAGTAAGTTGACTATAACTAATGACTTCCTTGGAATGATAAAGGATGAGCAGTTGGAGGACCCTAGTCTGAAGCGTACTGTGGAGTCACTAGGGACCGACCAGGCTAGAGACTTTGTGATGGGCGATGATGGGATCTTGAGATTTAATGGCAGAATTTGCATACCTGCAAATGAAGAGTTGAAGAAGATGATCCTAGAGGAAGGTCACTGTAAGGACCTGTAAAATTGAATTGGAATAAAAAGGGATATATTTTAAATGAATTCTAAGTATGCTTTTATTTAAAATAAAAAGGAAGGAAAGTGTAGTTTAGAAGACTATGAGATCGCCGGTCTTCTACTACACATGATCGCCAGGGCGCGAGAGGCATGCGGGCATCGCCAGGGCGCGAGGCATGTGGACGTCGCCAGGGCGCGAGAGGCATGCGGGCATCGCCAGGGCGCGAGGCATGTGGACGTCGTAGGGACGCGAGGCATGCAGGCATCGCCGGGTCGCGAGAGGCATGCGGGTGTCGCCAGGGATAGACATCGGTCGTCTCCCAGAGAGAGACATCGGTCGTCTTCCAGGGAGAGACATCGGTCGTTTGCCAGTATGAGACCTCAGTGGATAGTCATCGCGCGAGCGGTCATCGGTGGAAGGTTATCGCGCGATGTCGAGTTTCACACAGATAAAGTGGGACCCAGACTCCCAGCATGAAATGTCCTGCACGCGCGCCACGTAGACAAAAAGGGTGGTTCAGAATAGTGACATCAGAATGTTGGCATGCGCAAGAGACACTCGCGGTCGTACTGTTCAGGGCAGTGGTTGGCATGCACAAGAGACAACAGTGGTCGCACTGTTCAGGGCAGTGGTTGGCATGCACAAGAGACAACAGTGGTCGTACTATTCAGGGCAGTGGTTGGCATGCACAAGAGACAACAGTGGTCGTACTGTTCAGGGCAGTGGTTGGCAGGTGCAAGAGACAACCATGGCTGTACTGTTCAGTGAAATAGTACACTCAGGCTTTCCTGCAGAAGGGGTGGCAGCAGCAGCATACGTGGACAGGTAGGCTTGGATTCAAAAGCCCACTGCGGGAAGGCAAAGAAGGTTACAGAGACTCGAGAGTGAAAGAGGGGGTGCATCTTCATCCCTCTCTTTTCTCTCCTTCGCGCTGCGATTTAGGCAACATCAAGCACCAGTGCAACCAGCGACGACTGCCCTTGGAGCACCTGGGAGTTTCTCTGCAAGTCCTACAAACCAGACGCTAAAACAGAGCTAAGGCATCCTTTAAGCTCGGTGGGTCTTGGAGCTCTTGGTGTTTTGCGCAAGTCCAGGTAAGGGAAGCTAGCTTTATCTTCAATAAAAGCCGTAGATTAGCTGTTTCTGAAGTGAGGGCGACGTGGTCGCCGGTTTCATTTTCATCTTCGTGATGCTCTGTTCTATGTGCTTGGGCGACGTGGTCGCCGATTTTTAATACAGATTTCGAAATCCTCTGTTGTTGAATCAGATCGCCGGTTTTGGCGTCGTTTTACGAACTCCCCTGTTTTTGGTGTTGTTTTGAAACTGTTTGAGATTTAAATGTGATATTCGAAAATACGAAGCTTGGAGTAAGTTTTGCTGTGATTGAAATCATTCATTTAAGTGTTGTATGATGTGTTGAATGTTGTGGATGTGGGATCAAGGCATAGTATTTTCAGGAAAGAAAATACCGTGTAAGATAGTGTAGGATGTGCATTGATCGGTGATGTCTATAATGAGATTATCCTGACTCTCCTGAGATAATGGATTCATATAGATGAAGTTATTCAGGCGTTGAGAGTCAAAGGAGGTTCATATGTATGGGTGAGTCGTGTGAAAAAGAACGAGCTCGGCCTGTTATATGGATTAACCCTGTCATACTGTGAGAATGGTGAACTTGAGATCAAGAATGTGTTGATGCGCATAGCTGTGGAAACATTACAGCAGTTTAGTATGACAGGTGCAGATCTCTGAGTCTAGTCAATGCACGAGTCTTCCGGAAGTAGTGTCAAGTGTCTTGTATGGTGAGTCAGTGGAAGTCTGATGTGGGAAATGAGAAACATTGAATTGATAGACACTTGGTGCATTATGTGAAATAGAATGACTCTTGAAAATATTGTGAAATGTGTGATTTCTTGGCGATCAGGTGAAGGGAATGAGAAACTCTATAGTTTTACGTGGGTATCTTGAATTTGTTTTATCTTGATTTTAATGTTCATATCTAAACTCTCTTTAAAATATCTAGCTTACCCTGCGTGTTTTGGTTCTGTGGCTGTTTTCTTAAAAACTGTGATGATCGTGTATAATTTACACGGGAGCAGATGATCTTCCTGGAAGTAGAACTCCTTAGTGAGTGGTCATCGGGGAAGAGATCGCCTGTTTCTGTCTCTTTGCGGTGATCGCCTGAATTCTGTCCTGATAGCAGATCGGCTGTTTTGGGCCTTCTGATAGGAGATCGCCGGTTTATGTATGGAGACCGCCGGTTTCAATGTATTTGACTGTATTTTGTTTAAGTGTTTAGAAAAATTTGACCGGTTATGTATTAAACTCCCTGTGAGGAGCAACTACATTTTATATAAATAAGTATGTTCACTTAAATATTATTGTTTTACCTTTAATTCATTTTATATTTATGAAAAGTAATTTGGCGGGATGTTACAGTCACAAGAGTCGCCTTAGCCTACATCCAGGCATGAACAAGATGTACCATGACTTGAAGGAGTCATTTTGGTGGTCGGGCATGAAGAGAGACATCGCCCAGTATGTTACTACCTGCTTGACGTGTCAGAAGGCAAAGGTAGAACATCAAAGACCTGGCGGGTTGTTACAGCAACTGGATATCCCTGAGTGGAAATGGGACAGCATCGCCATGGACTTCGTCACCCATTTACCCAGATCGGTAAAGGGTCATGATGCAATCTGGGTCATCATTGATAGGCTAACGAAGAGTGCCCACTTTCTTCCAGTGAATTTGAAAATGCCCATGGCCAAGTTGGCACAGTTGTACATCAAAGAAATAGTGAGGTTGCATGGAGTGCCTTCCAGCATTGTTTCAGATAGAGATCCCAGGTTCACTTCACGATTTTGGCAGACCTTACAAGATTGCTTGGGGACTAAGTTGAGAATGAGCTCGGCATATCATCCTCAAACAGATGGACAGTCAGAGAGAACGATCCAGTCCTTGGAAGATCTACTGAGGGCGTGCGTCTTGGATCAATTGGGAAGTTGGGATGAGGTGTTGCCGCTGGTGGAGTTTACCTATAATAACAGTTATCACGCCAGCATAGGGATAGCCCCATACGAAGCCTTGTATGGAAGGAAATGCAGAACTCCATTGTGCTGGTACCAGGAAGGCGAAACAGTATTGGTTGGACCAGAGTTGATTCAGTAGACGACCGAGAAGGTGAAACAGATACAAGGCAGAATGAGAGCTTCTCAAAGTAGGCAGAAATCCTATGCAGATCAGAGGAGAAAGCCTTTGGAGTTTGCTGCTGGAGACCATGTGTTCATGAGAGTGACACCAACCAAGGGTGTAGGACGGGCGATCAGATCAAAGAAGTTGTCCCCTAAGTTCGTGGGACCATATCAGATCTTAAGGAGGATTGGTCCAGTGGCTTATGAGATCGCCCTACCTCCCCATTTAGCGAATCTGCATAATGTCTTTCATGTATCACAGCTGCGGAAGTACATGGCAGACCCTAGTCATGTGCTGGAAGTGGACGATGTGCAGATTAGGGATGACTTGTCCTTTGAAGCGAAACCAATCAGGATTGACGATCGGCAAAGTAAACAGCTCAGAGGCAAGACCATCAACATGGTGAAAGTGGTGTGGGATGAGAGATCGGGTGATTCAACTTGGGAGTTAGAAGAACCCATGAAAGAAGCCTATCCATACCTCTTTTCCTTGTAATTCAATTTTCGAGGACGAAAATTTTTCTTGTTGGGGAGAATGTAAGGACCCGTAAAATTAAATTGGAATAAAAAGGGATATATTTTAAATGAATTCTAAGTATGTTTTTATCTAAAATAAAAAGGAAGGAAAGTGTAGTTTGGAAGACTATGAGATCGCCTGGTTAGTACATGATCGCCTGTCGCGTAGATTACACGTGATCGCCAGTCGCCTGGTGCACATGATCGCCGAAAGTGCACTCAGTATGTGGTCAGGATACTAGATCAACCAGAGTGGGTTCCAACAACCACGCGTATCAAGGTGTGGGTTAAGCCTTAGATACACTGTGCATGCGAAGCTCTATGCTTGAGCAAAAGAGATCGTCCTTAGTGTTGCATGCATGGGCGCACGAGGAGTGGTGCTGATCTACTCTTGGAAATGTGAAGCTACCGACGTCACCAAGTCATGTAGAGATGATACCTTGGACGTAACATAGTGGGATGAAGAACCTTCAGCAAGGCGTGGCAATATGTCGTCGGGCATCGCCAGGGCGCGAGGCATGCGGGCATCGCCAGGGAGAGACATCGGTCGTCCGCCAGGATGAGACATCGGTGGATAGTCATCGCGTGAGCGGTCATCGGTGGAAGATTATCGCGCGATGTCGAGTTTCACACGAATAAAGTGGGACCCAGACTCCCAGCATGTCACGTCCTGCACGCGCGCCACGTGGACAAAAAGGGTGGTTCAGAATAGTGACATCAGAAAGTTGGCATACACAAGAGACACTCACGGTCGTACTGTTCAGGGAAGTGGTTGGCATGCGCAAGAGACAACCGTGGCCGTACTGTTCAGTGAAACGTACACTCTGGCTTTCTTGCAGAGGGGGTGGTGGCAGCAGCATGCGTGGACAAGTAGGCTTGGATTCAAAAACCCACTGCGAGGAGGCAAAGAAGGTTGCAATGACTCAAGAGTGAAAGAATGAGTGCATCTTCATCCCTCTCTTTTCTCTCCTTCGCGCTGCGATTCAGGCATCCTCAAGCACCAGTGCGACAAACGACGACTGCCCTTGGACACTTGGGAGGTTCTCTGCAAGTTCTCCAGACCGGGACACTAAAACAGAGTGAAAGCATCTTAAAGCTTCGTTGGGTTTCGGAGCTCTTAGAGTTTTGCACTAGTCCAGGTAAGGGAAGCTAGCCTTATTTCCAACGAAAAACCTTATAGTAGATGTTTGAGATGATGGGGCGACGTGGTCGCCGGTTTTCAACTGTTATTGTATAATCCCCTGTTTTTGAACGAGATCGCCGGTTTTGATGATGTTTTTCGAACTCCCCTGTTTTTGGTGTTGTTTGAAACTGTTTGAGATTTAAATGTGATATTCGAAAATCTGAACCTTGGCATGAGTTTTTCTGTGACTGGAATCGTTCATTAAGTGTTGTATGACGTGTTGAATGTTGTGAATGTGGGATCAAGGCATAGTATTTTCAGGAAAGAAAATACCGTGTAAGATCGTGTAGGATGTGCATTGATCGGTGATTTCTATAATGAGATATCCTGACTCTCCTGAGATAATGAATTCATATAGATGAAGTTATTCAGGAGTTGAGAGTCGATGGAGGTTCATACGTATGGGTAAGTGTTTGAAAGATAACTACTTGACCTGTTGTGTGGATTCACCCTGTCATACTGTGAGAGTGATGAAATTGAGATCGAGATTGTGTTGATGCGCATAGCTGTGGAAACATTACATCAGTTTAGTATGACAGGTGCAGATCTCTGAGTCTAGTCAATGCACGAGTCTTCCGGAAGTAGTGTCAAGTGTCTTGTGTGATGAGTCAGTGGAAGTCTGACGTGAGAAATGAGGAACATTGAAATTGATAGACACTTGATGCATTATGTGAAATAGAACGACTCTTGAGAATATTGTGAAATGTGTGATTACTTGGTGGTCATGTGAAGGGAACGAGAAAATTGATAGTTTTTACGTTGGTGTCTTTAATTTGTTTCATCTTGATTTTAAAGTTTCATATCTAAACTCTTTTTTCAAATGTCTAGCTTACCCTGTGATTTTTTTGGTGTTGTGTTTGGCTTTTTCTTAAACCTGTGATGATCGTGTATAATTTACACGGGAGCAGATGATGTTACAGGAAGTAGAGCTCCTCAGTGAGTGGTCGCCGGGAGGAGATCGCCTGTTCCTATTTCTGTTAGGCGATCACCCTTTTTCTGTTTTCTGATAGGAGATCGTCGTTCTCTGATAGGAGATCGCCTTTTTCTGTTAGGAGATCGCCTGTATTTATATTTTATTGTATTTTGTTTACGTTTTCTTGAAAAGTGACCGATTATGTATTAAACTCCCTGTGAGGAGAAACTTCATTACATATATATAATTATGTTCACTTCAATAAAATTGTTTACCTTTATTTTTATTATATAAATATGAAAAGTATTTGACGGGATGTTACAATCATCCAGTGTACACTGCCCCGCCATTTGTCACGCTCCGGGTTAACTGCAGCACTACCTCCGTACTCTCATATGCATCAGTGCCTTCAGTGACCTGACGACAATCTATCATGCACTGGAGGATACTGACAATGCGCCTAAATATACCCTGCACCAACTTCAAAATAAATTAAACTTGTCAAATATATTGTTTAATCACATAACAATAAAAAAAACTTACCGAATGTGCACACTCATCTTGAGAGGAGGGACCTGCCTGCTCAGCATTTGGACTACGAAGGCGACGACGTGGTACAACATTGGGTTGATCTCCAAGCTCACCTCTACGAATGTATGGGTGTGATACCGTCCTAAACTAAGACATGTACTTAGGAACACATGCAGATGGACTAGAAGCAACTCTCAAACCTGTCCTCTCAAACCTGTCACCACGTGGTGATCAAACTACAACCACCTTTGATTAATGACATGTGCACTAGGAGCCTCAGCCGGCATCGATGATGGTGGAATGCTTTGCTCGTAGCCAAATTGGCACAAAGTACACGCTCGGACATATGTCTCTGTGATAAGCTACCCAATCACAAGTGACCCGAGAATAAATAAATGGTCTCAAATGGCCTGTTCAATCTGTGGTCCTCATACGGAGTCCAGATGATGTCATCGTGTGTGAGCCCATCCAACTGCACCCGGACATCACCAACCACACAAATCTGATGGGCAACAATATATCGTGTTGCCCACGGGTGTACCTCGTCATATGAGGGATTAATATCCCTTCTTCCCATGCCTGAGAAGTGCTCATAAATCTATACCTGCGTAATTCGATCATATTAATTATAAAATATTTAATACAAAACATTATGTAATGTAACATGTGATTGCTAATTATTTGTATGGTTTCATACCTGAACCAGTGTCGCATAACTGCCTGTAAGGACCTGTAAAATTGAATTGGAATAAAAGTGGTATATTTAAATAATTTCAGAAGATGTTATTATTTAAAATACAAAGAGCTGGTAAATGAAGTTTCGTAGTAGTCGGACCTCGGACGTCGCCCAAGATCTGGGGTCAGCTGGTAGAGGTCGGTCGGCTGACATGTAGATCAAGAAGAGTAAAGGAGGAAATGTGTAGCTAAGAAGTCTCCTACGAGATCGCCGTTATTGAAGATGGAGGTGATCTCCGACTCCTCTGGCACATAATCGCCTGTCGCCTAGAGGAGACATGAGCGCCAATCGCCTAGAGTGTACGTGATCGGCGGGAATGCACGTAGTATGTGGTCAAGATACTGAATCAACCAGAGTGGGTTCCAACAACCACGCGTATCAAGGTGTGGGTTAAGCCTTAGATACGCTGTGCATGCGAAGCTCTACGCTTGAGCAAAAGAGATCACCCTTAGTGTGGCATGCAGGGCGCGCGAGGCGTGTGGACGTCGCCAGGGCGCGCGAGGCGTGTGGACGTCGCCAGGGCGCGCGAGGTATGTGGACGTCGCCAGGGCGCGCGAGGTATGCGGACGTCGCCAGGGCGCGCGAGGCGTGTGGACGTCGCCAGGGCGCGCGAGGCATGAGGCATCGTCAGAGCGCGAGAGGCGTGCGGGCATCGCCAGGGCACGATGCATGTGGACGTGGCCAGGGCACGAGAGTTATGAGGGCGTCGCCAGGGATGACATCGGTCGTCTCCCAGAAGAAGACATCGGTCGTCTTCCAGGACGAAGGAGACATCGGTCGTTCGCCAGGATGAGTCAGCAGTGGAAAGTTATCGCGCGACGTCGAGTTTCACACAGAGTAAAGTGGGACCCAGACCCCCAGCATGAAACGCCCTGCACGCGCGCCACGTAGACAAAAAGAGTGGTTCAGGCTAGTGACCTCAGAGTGTTAGCCTGCGCAGAGGCACGCTTAGGTGTACTGTTCAGCGAAGCGTACACGCAAACTCCCTGCAGAGTGGGTGGTGGCAGCGGTTTTTGTGGAGAAGTCAGCTTAAGATGCAAAAACCCATTTCTGAGGGAGAAGGAAAGAAACGTTGTTGTGGTTCCAGAGCTAAAGGGTGCGTTTATCTCCCTTCTCCTCCATTCTCTCCTTCGCGCTGCGATTCTAGCACCTTCACACGAGAGTACGACGAGCGACGGCCACCATTAGAGCACCTGGGAGGTTCTCTGCAAGTCCTTCAACCAGACGCAAAAACAGAGCCAAGGCGTCGTTCAAGCTTCGTTGGGTTTCGGAGCTCCTGGTGTTTGGCGCAAGTCCAGGTAAGGGAAGCTAGACCTCTTTTTCCATACAAGCCATAGTGTAGCTATCTCTGAAGTGAGGGCGACGTGGTCGCCATTTTTGTTTTCATCTGCGTAAAATGCTCTGTGTGTGTGCTTGGGCGACGTGGTCGCCGGTTTTATATACAGTCTTCGAAACACCCTGTTTTTGAACTAAATCGCCGGTTTTGGCGTTGTTTGTGAACTCTCTGTTTTTGGGTGTTGTTTTGAAACTACTTGAGATTTAAATGAAATATTCGAAGATCTGAACCTTGAAATGATTCGTTGCTGTGACTTGAATCAATTACTCGAGTGGTATGATGTGTTTGAATGCTGTGAATGTGGGATCGAGGCATAGTATTTTCAGGAAAGAAAATACCGTGTAAGATCTTGTAGTAGGTGCATTGATCGGTGATTCCTAAGGGGATATCCTGACTCTGCTGAGGTAATGGAATCACGTAGAGGAAGTTACTCGGTTGTTGAGAGTCGAAGGAGGTCTATATGATGGGCGTCTCGTGTGAAAAAGAACGAGCTCCGCCTGTCCTATGGATTAACCCTGTCATACCAGGAGAACTATTGACATTGAGATGATATATGCGCATGCTGTGTGGATTCACAGCGACCCTGTGTGGATTTCACAGTGGTGTGGTATGACAGGTGCAGATCTCTGAGTCTAATCAACGCACGAGTCAATCCGGAAGTAGTGTCAAGTGTCTTGTGTGGTGAGTCAGTGGAAAGTCTGACGTGAGAAATGAGAAACATTGATAGTTTATAGACACTTGATGCAGTATTGTGAAATGGAATGACTATGGGTGAATGTTGTGAAATGTGTGATTTTGGGCGATCAGGTGAATGATATGAGCAACTCTACGTTTTACATGGATATTTTGAAACTTGTTTTACTTTGATTGTCATGTTCATGATTTAAACTCTCTTTAAAATATCTAGCTTACCCTGCGTATTTTGGTTCTGTGGTTTTCTCTTAAAACTGTGATGATCGTGTATTTTACACGGGAGCAGATGATCTTCCAGGAAGTAGAGCTCCTTAGTGAGTGATCGCCGAGGAGGAGATCGCCGGTTTTCTGTCTCTATCGGGTGATCGCCTGTTTCTGCCTCTATCGGGTGATCGCCTGTTTTTTTTCTGTCCTGATAGGTGATCGGCTGTTTTGGCTCCTCTGATAGGAGATCGGTCTCGTCCGATAGGAGATCGGTTTCTTCCGACAGGAGATCGCCTGCTTTGTTTTTTTTTACTGTATTTTGTTTATGTTTCTGGAAAATTTGACCGAATTTGTATTCAACTCCCTAAGAGGAGCAACTTCATTTCATATATATAATATTTTGTTCATAGAATCTATTTGTCACCTTTACTTTCATTTTATATTTATTTCAAAGTAATTTGGAGGGATGTTACACTGCCCAACTGCTTCGTGTTAAAATAAGATGCATCCCCCAACTACTCATATAGATGTGTAAGTGCTACTTCTCCCCATGCGTATCCACGACACATATGTAGATTGTTGAATAAGAACAAGTATGAAATAAGTACAGAGGTGGCACTTTTATCTGCAAAAATAGTGCATCCAAGTAGATGCAACAAGTAAGCCCTGACAGTACACTCCCAAGCCTCTTGAGTGCAACATTCCTCGTATATATCTCGGAGCCAACTCAATCGTACGTAGACGCCTCGGCACTGCCTCATCTCAGCCTTCCCACGAGCCTCATCCACCCCTAGTAACTCAGCTAAAATTGTCGCACCTCCATTGTACTCTAAAGGCACATATGTTGGGAATTGACCCAAAATGGGGAGGTGTAAAAGAGATGACACATCATTAAGTGTGATGGTCATCTCACATACGGGAAGGTGGAAGGAGTTTGTCTCCTGATGCCACCTTTCAATAAAGGCTAGAATCAACCCCTTGTCCCCCACTTCATAACATATATTGCACAAACTAAACAATCCATAATTTTGTACAAGTAGCTCAATATTAGCATGAGACATCCCAAATTTACGTAATTTCCTACCGTGGGATACCAATTTAAGTTCTCCCCGATCCTAATATAAAATTTGTATATATTAAATATAATTAAATAAATTTTAAAAAAAATTAACAAAGATAATTTAATTGAAGGTTTTTTCGTTCTTACCTCACCTTCCCAAAGCTTAACAGCAACATGGTCAACAAAATTTACTAGTAAAGACATATCAGAAGGTCCTCCAGGAAATCCTTCTTCCTGGTTTACTTGGTCATCATCCCGTAATGCTTGTTCATTGTCATTATCAATATGAACATCATCACCAATCCTTTCCTCGACACCTCCTTGGTCTCTTCTACGGACGGATGTCGTCGATCTTCTGCAATCATGACCCTAAGATCCAACACCTCTTGTTTTAGTCATATTTATCCACAACATAATTTGAATTTCAATTATTTATAAATAATGAATAATATAATCATGAAGTTGTGTACATAATATAAAATATAAAAAACTTTTTAACGAAGTGGATTGGAAACTCAAAATAGAAGAAAAACGTAAAACACAAAAATTGCAACTTCTGGATTAGGTAATCCGAAACTTAATTGGACAACACTACCAAATTACGTAATTTGGATCCCTAAGTACACAATGCCCATACCAGATTATGTAATGCGAAACATATTATAACCCTTAACCGGATTAGGTAATTCGGAATTACTTTAAATACCTAAATTGGATTAGATAATTAGGTATTACTTTAAACACTGGAATGTACCGGATTACATAATTCGGTGCCTATTTCTGCGAAGGAGCACAAATGCACAAACCTATGAATGAAGAGGGCATTGGTGAATGATGGAGAAGGAGAGGTTTAGAAAGGATGAGAACTTTGAGAGAAGAAGAATTTGAGAGAAGGAGAAAGCTTGAAAGGAGGTGGGAGGGGGTGGCTGCGGCGTGGAGAGTGAAAGAGGCACCGTGGAAGACAATTGGAATTAGGTTAAAATAATATTTTAATTTTTTACTGAAGGGTATAATAGTAAATGCACTTTTAGTATGGGGTGGCAAAAGAAGTCATTGAGGTGCAGGAAGAAGCTGTCCTCAAGGGAGTAGTCATCCTTCAAGGCGTATAATACTCATCCTTCTTTACCCTTATCTACACAAAAGTATATTCATCACACTTTTTACTATTTGTCACCTACTTTTTTTTTATGTGCACCTCCTAAAAATAATGAGAGTTTGAAAATCACTGGAAATAACAAGAATTTGAAAACCACTGGGAATAATGGGGGTTTGAAAACCGCCAGAAATAATGGGGTTTCCAAACCATCGGGAGTAACAGGGATTTCAAAGAACCGTGGAAAGTAATTATTTACCAGGGGTTTGTAAAAACCGTCTGTAATCTCTTAGCGCTGGATCTACTAGGAAAAAAGCAAATCGCGAGAAACATACTTAGCAGGGGTTAAAACTGTCGAAAACGTCAAAAGTAATCCCTATTAAAAATATTTTTTTTTTGTAGTGTAATGATATTGCTCAATTTTCCATATTAATTTTTTATTTTAAGCATTAATAATAATAATTTTTATTTTAATATTAATTATATTCAAATAATAATTTGAAATTATTGAAAAAATTAATTTAATTACACTAAAATATAAATTAATAATTTATATCTACATATAATTTAATTACTAATATTAATAATAGTTAACTTTTTGAATTCATAAATTTATCAGCAATAAAAAATATCTATTAATTAATTTAATATTTTATACAAATTTATGAAGTAAATATTTTTAAAATATTTGAATAAATATTTGGACATAGGAATTATTGGAGTTTTTTTAATCTTAATTCATTGAGGGATAAAAAACAAAATTCAAGTTGCAGTCCTAAGGCCTTTATTGGCTCTTGCTATGGAGGTCAAATCTTACCTAATCATATTATATCATAATCATATTATAATCATGTCACTGCTTCTAAGTTATTTTTAAATAAAAATTAATATAGAGGATTTTATTTTAATATATTTTGATTAGCTATCACAAACCTAGAAGATTCTATTTGTTTTATGGTTTTGTTTTGGTTTCCTTCACTAATTTTTGTGGTAACAGAGCCTCAACAGCTGATAGAGTGAGAGTGTTGGTGTCAAAGAAAATTAGCAAGCCACAATCTTTCTTATTTTTTATTATTCAAATCAAAATATGAATTTATTATTATTATTAGTAGTAGTAGTAGATTATGCACCTTTTCTATTTTATTTTTTATTATAAGAATTTCAAAGAATGAGAGATGTTAAATACAGTAATTAAATGGAAAGTTAGCTAAATTAAATGTGTGAATTGATGCACTTTCATTTATTTTCTAAGGGAAATATATCTGATAAAAAGAAATTATTTTTTGTTTCTTTCACTTCATTCTATTTTTTCATTTTAAAATAATTTAAATAAATTATTTATCAATTTAAATTAGAAAAAGTATGACTTACTTTTCAATAATATTCTCCAATAATACACTAATAAGTTATACATATTATACAGAATTAATGAAGGCATTTTATTATAAATTTTGGTAGAATTAATTATTTTCTTAAAATATATTATTTACTTAAATGCAACTCAAATAATATAATGTAAACTATTTATTACTAATTCAAATTACACTTTATTTACATGTCTTAAATATTTAAGATTAAAATCTTATAAGTACTTCCCATTAATAGTATGATAATTAAAAAACTTAGATGTATATATTTTTGTATTATTAATTAATTAAAAGTTATTCTATAAATTTTTTAAATTATTATTATAAAAAACTAATAAGCTTATATATTTTGTGATTATACGATAATGTAACAACTACTTAGCATATATATTTTAAACTTTTTTAATATAATTATATGTTTTAATAATATTTTGTGAAAATAAACGGAAAAATATATGTATGTTTATTAAAGTAGTATGGATTGGAAATATAAAAAATAGGAACACTTTTTTAATAATTTTGAATAAATAATTAAATTAATATTTTAAAGAAGAAAGTGGGATTGATAATGACTAATTAAAATTTTCATAAATTTTTTAAAAATTCATTTGTTTAGGTATAAATCTTTTAAAAACATTTCATTCGTAAGTAAAAATGTATCTTTGTATTTAATATTGAAAGACTAATTTTTCAGAAATTATTTATATGAAAATTTGAATCGGTATGAGTTAGCACATGACCAATTTGGTATATAGGATTTGGTATTTATTGTTATTCTTATAATTTTCTACTCTCTTCTCAACTGTCTCGCCGTGTTCATCTCGCGTGCATAGCAGTCAGAAAAACACACTGCGAGAAAGAACAGAAGAATCAGAGAGGAAAGGAAAAACCCCTTTTGACCATTGCACCTCCGTTTTCATTCTCCCTATTGATTCTGCCAACAAAGCCTTTTTTGTTATTTCTTGTCTTCGTCTTGTGATCATTCCTCTTCTCTGGGGTACGGTTCTGTTTTTGATCAACCCCAAAACTCCGATCTTTATTCGGATTCGGATAGTTGCGTCTCTTTTTCTAGGGTGTCTTCTCTTTTGGCTAAAGTTTTGGTTTTGCATGATGAGAAAGTTTTAAAGGGGATTAATTCTATGTGGGTTTCGCTCATATTGGCCAATCAATGTTCACTGTATCATCAGTGTGGTTATGAAGTAATATGGAAGTGCTCCTTGCGCGTATAACCCATCAACGACAACATCAAGGACAATAACATGTCGTTTTACATTGGTCGCGAGACTTCTAAGGTTGCTTATTTCTTCCCCCCTCTTGGTATTGTTTTTTCTTTATTTGTGTTCTTGTGTTAATTTTTATTTGGTATTTGGTGTGCGTTTGTGTAGCTATGGAAGAGAATTTGTGCAGAGACAACTACGGAGATCAACCTCCTTGCTGAGAATTGGAAGTACCTTCTCGCTGGTCTTGTTTTTCAGGTTTTTTTTTCCTATTTTGATCAACCTTAAGCAAGGATTGAGTGTAGTTGCTCAAGTTGTGGTTTCCCTTTTGTGTAGAAGGTTCCTTTTCTTTTTCTTTGATGAGGATAGGAAAATAAATTTTGTAAGTGTTTTACGTTTGTTTTGATTTGAACTCTACTTTCATGCTACATGGAGTTCAGTTGTTCACGTTGTCTGTCAGCATGATTAGTGGTACACTTGCTTGCTTTTGTTTATTTTATTTGTTTCTGGTTAAGAATGAATGAATGAGGTATATAATACTATCACTTGTTTTAATCAATGAAGCTTATTTTGTCAGCGATAATAAAGTGTCAGAGTTGATGGCTCAGTGTTTTAATGAGGGAATTCAGGAACTTGTAATTGCTTGAACCATCTATTGTCATATTCTGCAACTATGATGATTTTGCTATAGATGATCAGTTATTTGTACCCTCTCAAGAACAAATTTACTTATACTCACTTCTCTGTGACACTCTGGATTCTGGGAAGATGGTCAAATGTTTCATTTCCATCATTGGAAAAATTTAGTAATTTGCAGTAGATGTTGAGGTTAGATATATTGAGTGCATGTTTAAATTAAATTAAGCTTTTCCATAAAGGATTCCAATTTTATTGAAAGCCAAATAAATAAGCGGTTGTTTCCATTTTTTTCAACTTTTTAATGCGATGTTAGGGACCAAAATTGACTCTCATAGTTATCCACATATGCACCGAGAAAGAAAAAAAATGACCAATTTTTGTAAAGTATATGTTTGTATGTTTCTATTCTTGTCTATGTTATGTATGCATAAAGTGTAAGAGTCTAGTACTTTGATTTCCTTGGTTTCTTGACATACTATTTGTTTCAATATCTGATGTCAGAATTTAACTGTTCCTCTACAGTATATACATGGTTTGGCTGCCCGAGGAGTTCATTATTTACATAAGCCTGCCCCTACTCTACAAGATGTTGGATTCTTCCTTCTTCCGGTTTGTAATTGTCATGTCGTTCTTTCACTCTCTTACTTGGAGAATCTTGTATAGAGAATAGTAGGAATGCTCATGTAATTTTTAATCTTGGGGCTGTTACAGGAGCTTGGGCAAGACAAAGCTTACATAAGTGAAACATTGTTTTCCCTTATCTTTTTATCCTTTGTCTTGGTATGAATTCCCCTTTCCCTCTCTGTGTCAGTTTCATATATTAACTGTATGACTGTGTTTGGTCAGCATTGAGCTTTATATGCCCACCATTTTAATATCTAGTTGGTGGCTCTTGTGATAGTTTATATTTTACCTACCTATGGCATCGTCATAATTAAGAGTTAAGGACAATTCTATATTTTACTAAGAACTTTATGTATTTTTTATGATAAAATGATAATTCTCAAGGTAAATTTGCCTTGATCATGAATATGGGTTATACTGCCACCCCCTGGTGTTTCCTTGAAGTTAGAATACTAAATTATTAAGCCTCTTATATAAATTGTTTACCACTGTGGCTTTGAGAGGCTTGAAAAGTTACTCTTGAGGTTTTTGTACTGTCTGTTTAGTTGAGAATGATTTGTTGGAAAATAAAATAAAATCAAATATATGGTTTCTTATTTTGGTTCGAAGTTTTGTCTAAAGAGGTTGAGTACCAATTTCAGTGAAGGATTACTTTACTCGATTATAGTGGTTTATTCCTGTTAAATATTTGCTTGATATTTTCTGCTACTGCAAGATTTGACATATATAGTATAACATTTCCCTATTTCCGTTCTTATTTTCCTTTTGGCTAATATGACTTATTTTTGCAAATTTCTCATTTCAACTAGTTTTATATTTTATTTATTTATTGTCTGAAGTTTGAAATATATTCTTTGATGTGTGATTTTGCAGTGGACATTTCATCCTTTCATATTCAAGAGCAGAAAGATCTACACAGTTGTCATATGGTGCAGGGTTTTAGCATTCTTAGTTGTTAGTTCTGATCACACTTCTCATATTTATTAAAGTATTGTTTAATCTTTTGGGAATATTAATTGAATAGATGAGTTCTTAGCGTGATAGATCGATGAATTAGGATGAGTCAATAGTATAAATGCAGGCTGGCCACATGTGTAATGTTGATTATTTTGTGATGTCATCATGCCTTGCTTTACTCCTCTTATATGGTTAGCATAGTATATTTTTGGTCATTTAAATGTTTCAGATATAGTTAAGTACTATTTTATATATATATATATTAATGCGCTAGTTTTCTCCCTTGATCTAACCTTTGCATATTGTGTACCACAGGCTTCTCAAGTTCTTCGCATAATAACATTTTATTCTACACAACTTCCTGGTCCAAACTACCACTGCCGTGAGGTATAATTGTTTGAGAATGTGTTTGGAAAATATGTCACATGTGCTTAAGGATTACTTCTCTTAACTTGTGTGAATAGCATATATGTGCAACATCTTTTATACATTTCTTTTTCATAGATTCTTATAATTTTAGTCTACTTGACTATCATGCAGGGGTCTAATCTTGCCACATTACCTCATCCAGATAGTGTCTTTGAAGTGCTCTTCATCAATTGTTAGTATACATTATTGTATTGGAGTTGTTTATATTAGATTTTTCTGTGTTTGTTTCTGACACTCATTTCAATTATTTTGTGCAGTTCCGCATGGTGTGGTCTATGGATGTGGTGATTTGATATTCTCATCGCACATGATCTTTACTCTTGTCTTTGTGCTCACATATCAGAAATATGGCACTCGAAGGTTAAATTGGCTTATAAATGTTTTCCATTTTGTTTTTGTTGAAGAATTAAGTATGTCAAAAGATTTTACAGCAGTAAGTTTTGTTTGGCTAATTTATTTCGAGAAATGCTGTAACATTTTTTAACACACCCTCTATTATTGTTTGGAATTACAAAATATGTAGGTCACACACCTTATTTACTGAATCTCACTGTAATTTTCAATAAATTTTAATGAACAAGAAAATATGTTAGAAAGAGTGTTGGTGACACTCACTTATTTTCAGTCTTTCATGTTGCATGTTTTGTTATGTCTATTTACATTCTGATTTGTTGAAATTGATAAACCACTAGGTCAATAAAGCAGCTTGGGTGGTTGCTTGCTGTGGTTCAGAGTCTCTTGATAGTAGCATCACGCAAACATTACACGGTCGACGTAGTGGTTGCCTGGTAAGGAGCATATTTTGCTGTATAACGTGAACACTGTGGCCTTTGTCCCTTTTGAGTTTTTATCTTTTTGTCCATGGCTGGCAGGTACACTGTTAATTTGGTGGTATTTTTTATTGACAAGAAATTGCCAGGTTAGCGAACATTTGTCACACGTATATAATTACATAGCTATTGTCTTTTACTTAGCCGCTATTTGTTATTGTTCTGACTTAGTTATTCTGCAGAATTACCAGACAGGTCAATTGCAGCTGCAACGTTGCTACCGTTGAGCATCAAAGACAAAGATGGCAGGACCAAAGAAGAGAATCCCAAGCTATTAAATGGGAATTCTGGAGACCCCGTAGATTGGGTATTTTGAATATACTTGTCCTTTCCTTTGTTCTTTTAATGTAATGTCTCTGTCTTTGATTTGGACATAACATGGTTGTTTTGATTTGCTCAGAGACAGAGAACTCAAGTGAATGGCAAGATCATGGAAGATGGCAATACACTCCATGTAGACTCTGCCATGAATGGTGCATAGATATAGGAGCCTCTCCTGTACAAATTGGATCCACTTCAAGATTGCTGATGGAAAGCTGCAACCTTCAATTTGAAGGATTTGTTGTCTGAACATTCAGTTGTTTATTCAAAATTAGTAGCCTGATTTGTACTTGTGAAATTGAATCTGGGTTGTGCATTTCAACATTTTTGCAGCTCAGATCCCATGTCATGGTTAAATTATCTATACACACCATCAGCATGTGCCATAGAAAATTTTCCATTCCCTCTTTTACATCATTGTTCCCACATGCATAATGTTGTACAGTCTTTTGGTTGTTAAATCTCCTTGCATTCACATGGTAACTAGCCTAATGATAAGCTCAATGTGATAGGCCGTGTCATGTAAAAGTAATGGAAACTCTAATTCCTAGACCAACTTTGCCCAGTTAAAGTAAGATGCAATGTTTCTTTCTACACTTTTATTTAGTCTTTGAACTTGTTGAGAAGAGAAGGGGTTGAAAGTGGAAATTACCCTTTATTTGGGGGTTCTGAAATGATTACTTTGGTTATCATAAAAAGGAACTAACACAAGCGTGACAAGTGACATAGAACTAGATTGCTTTGACAGTGCATGTGCTCTTTTACGCATAAAAATGCTTTCGTATCCGTTGTCCCATTCATTGCCCCTCGTCTGCAAACTCTATTTGGGTGTTTTGGGTACCCTTATTTTCAAATACTTTCCCCTTCTCAACACAAACTCATTGTCACATGCTTCATCTACTTTTCACATGGCTCACCCTCTACGCAGCTTAACGTGTTTTCTGGCATTTTCCTTTGTTGAAGCACTAGGTATAATAGAATGGGGGCATTGTGTTCCTTGACATTATTGCCAATCCAGCAAGGGAGGTGTTATGGTGAATCTTTGTGGCCATCCTCCATGCATAAATACCCTCATTTATCACAACTAACATTACTTTCAAAGCTCTCACATTTGTTTGTCCCTATATGCAATAGGAGATGGGTAGATATCCACTTTTTTCCTACCCATTTTGTTCAAAAGGATGCCTATACATTTGGGAATATAAACATTTAAACCTATTTCCAGTTTTAGAAAATACAGCACTAGAGTGTAAAATGAGTTTAACAGGGATAGATATATTTTGGAATAAAATTGAATTTTCATCCCTTGTCTGTAATTTAGGTTTCATTTATGTTCTAAATATTTCATATCCCTAAAGCTAAAAAAAAAAAAAAAAATTCGTCCTTCTGTTAATTTATCACACTAATTTGATAAACTTGGTTACGCTTTGGTGAAACATGATAAGTTGTGAAATTAACAATAATTTGATCAACTTGGTGATGCATAAAAATTGTGAGATATCACATAAGCCAAAATTAATACTGTCAGTGTCAATAATTATTACAAAAATTTATAAACTTTCTATATATGACATTTTAAAAGAGTTTTACATTGTCGTACTAGTTTATTAAAATAAAAATAGAATCAATAGAAAACTTACGGTGATTAGGTTTAAAAATTGTTTTTCTGTAAATAATTGTATAAATCTATTTTCTTTTTATTCTCAAGTACTTGTATAGAAAATGATAAAAACAAACAAACATTATTTCCACCATTAAGTTTTTTTACAGAAAATATATGAATAGGAAGTCGATATTTTTTTGAATTATTATTGTTAACAAGAAATGAAAACATAAAATATTGTCTCAAGGGGGCCAATAGTCCGAAGAAATATCTCCCATTTATGGTTTAGTAGTTAATTATTTTTTACGTGTGATAGTTGGCATATAAATTAACTATTTTATTAGTCTTTTTAATATATTTTTTAAAGATTTCTAGTGTTTTAAGAGAATATATCTTAATCATTGGATGATATGAAGATAAACTTTGAATTAGGTTAAAATTGTTCAATCAACTATATACATTTTTACACGTGGAAAACATATTAATGCTTAAATAAATAAAAGATCAAAATAATTGATATAAAATATTGTTAGTTAGTTTTGGTTGTATACTTCTAATTAAATATGAAAATACGCTAAATACAAGAAAATGAGAGTGGAAAATGTATTTGATGAAGCTCGTTATATGCACCTTCAATAGGACAAATACTGCTGTATTGGCCAGATCTCGAGCCTCGGCTCCAGTGGACATCGGCGCTAGTAGACATCGGCATCAGTGATCTGGTCAACATGATGGGCACATAAGTGGGGTCCTAGAGAACATACGTATTAAATCCTATGTGAATAAAGGCATATTTCGTGGAGAGTCCATGCGTGTGGTGTGTATAGTACATTCGGGTCTAGCACAAGTAAATATTCCCTGGAGGCGCCAAAGCCCAAGAGCGTTAGGGTTTCTGGGGAAAGTTGCATGCATGACACGTGAAAAATTAGGGCACCTATAGAATAGATGGATTCCGCAGTGAGTGGAGCACGAGTTGTTACCCTAGCGGCCATACTGTTAAGACTACGCACTCCATAAGAGGAAAGTCCTGTGCGGCGGCTGCGCTAAGTTTGTGCAACACGCACATGATGCATTGATAGGTAACCCTAATTCCACTTAAGGAAAGATTCTTGTGGAACAGAGGAGTTGACCTAGATACAACCTATAAAAAGGGTGGTAGGAACCATAGAAAGGTACACCGTTTCTAAGCTTGAAACTATTTACTTATTGTTTCTTAGCCCAGTATTGACTTGATCGTCGGAGTGCAGTCAAGAGGTAGGGGCCCCTTTGTTTCAACGGAGCCACTTTCCAGAGTCCGAAGGAAGCATAGAATCCACCAGAAATAGGAGGAGTCACCACCTGCCTTGAAGTCAACAGTGGCTAGGTCAACTGGTAAGAACATTTGGCGCCCACCGTGGGGCCCGATAAAACTAGGTCTCATCCACAATTGTGATCAAAGCTACCAGACGATATAAGGAATACTAGGCAAGGCCCTGCTGGAAGGGAGGAGGACGACCACGTCACCATGCAGGACCTCATGGAGACTATCTGCAACCTTCAGTAAGCATTTGCGGCGTCCAGGGCTGACTAGGAAAGGGTTTTGGCTGAGGTTTGAACTGAACAGACCCTCAGACAGGATCAATTCAGGGCTGAACTGGATGCATCATTGGCAACCAATGAAGAATTGTGTAGGGCCAACGAGGAGTTATGAAGAGGGATGGGGGAACGTGCAACAGGAGAGCCAGGTTTGCCCACCCCAATTAGGGCTCGCCCCATGCCTTTTTCCCAGGCGATCATGGAGGTGGTAATACCTGCAACATTCATGGTCCCAAAAATCACCCTTACAGGTATAGAGGATTCAGAGGCTCACATCACGGCCTTCCACACATAGATGATGATCTCGGGAGGAACCGACGCCATGCACTGTAAGTTGTTTATGGGAACATTTTCAGGAATGACGCTAGATTGGTTCATCATCCTCTCCGACGGACATATCACATCGTTTGATCAGTTCTCGATGTTGTTCATGGAGCAGTTCATTGTCAACCAGGCTCCCCCTCCCGTTTCCTTTGATCTTTTCGATGTGAAGCAATACCAGGAAGAACCATTGAAGAACTTCCTGAACCGATTTGGGGCGCTCGTGGTGAAGCTGCACACCAAAGATGAGGCCATGATGGTACACGCAATCGAGACAGGGATTTTGTTGGGACCCTTTAGCGATTCCTTGATCAAATGTTGTCCAAAGACGTTCAGCGAGATCCGCCGCCGAGCCGTGGCCCACATCAGCGCAGAAGAGGAGGTGACAGAAAAATGCGCAAAGGTCGATCCGAAAAAACCTCGTGGAACAGGTCGTACTCAACCCATGTGGGTGCATGAAGCCACGACAAAAAAGAAGGCAAAATTGGCGTCGTATGAGCCAAAGAAGCCTCAGACTAAGGCAAGAACGAGGGAAGGTGCACCCGCTAAACACAACTTCAGAGTAGACCTTAAGGAGTTGATCGCTATTCCCGACGTGGCAAACAAACTGAAGTCATCCCCAAAGACCAACGAAAGACTGAGGCCCGACAAGGACACTTGGTGTGAATTCCACTAGGCGTTTGGCCACAACCTGCGCAACTTTAGCACTAGGACACCAGTTAGATGAACTGGTGAGGAATGGTTTCCTGAAGGAGTACCTACAGGAAAAGTAAGGGAACCCGACGTCAATAGCCCCACCAAGAGACCAGGGGCACGAAATACCAATCCACGGGGAGATCAATACCCTCTTCGGGGGTTTCTTAAGAGGAGGATGCACAGCCTCCCAACAAAAGAAATATGCCAGAGAGGTGATGGCCGTGGAAGACTGAGAGTCTGACCTGTTCCCCGAACCCGACCTCACCTTTAGGAAGGCCGATCGACAAGACATGATCCCACATGATAACAACCTAGTGGTAATCTCAGTGGTAACAGTGGGAAGGAGAGTGCACCGAGTCCTTGTCGACCAGGGAAGCTCGACAGATGTGATGTTCTGGTCAACCTTCAACAAGCTATAACTATCGCCTGACCAGTTGAGTCCATACGACAACTGCTTATATGGTGTCACAGGGGATCAGGTGGAGGTGAGGGGCCATGTGGAGCTGAGGACAACCTTTACAGACGACACTACATCCCGCACCGTCAATATCAGGTATTTCGTAGTCAACACTCCCTCAGCATACAATATCCTTTTGGGCAAACCTGCCCTAAATAGATTGGGAGTAGTGGCCTCATCGAGGCATATGAAGATAAAGCTGCCCTCCCTCGAGGGAACTGTGATCACCATCAAGTCCGATTAGAAGACGGCAAAGAAGTGCTATGAAGATAGCCTCAAGACAAAGGGAGGGGTGTGCACTGTCACTTGCCCACCTCAAAGGGGAGAAGGGATCATCTGCACCGAGATCGCTAGGGAGAAACGACTAGAGCCCGCAAAGGAGGTGTTAGAAAGGGAGATCAGAGGAAGGAAATTCAAAATTGGCAGGTCTTTGAGCTAGGAAACACAGAACCAGGTCACCAAGGTGTTAGCACGGCATCTGGACGCCTTTGCGTGGTCTGCCTCAGATATACCGGGTATTGACCCCGATTTCTTATGCCATCGTCTTACCATGGACCCGCAGGTCCGACCTGTCCGTCAGAGGCGAAGAAAGTTTAATGATGAGAGATGACTGGTCATTAGGCAGGAGACCCAGAAGTTATTGGACATCGGTCACATAAGAGAGATCTAGTACCCCGAGTGGCTAGCTAACGTGATGCTAGTCAAGAAGTCCAATGGCAAGTGGAGGATGTGTGTAGACTTCATAGACTTCAACAAGGCCTGCCCAAAGGACTCATACCCCCTGCCCAACGTTGATGTTCTGGTGGACAGTGCGTTAGGCTGCAAACTGCTTAGTTTTCTGGATGCCTTCTCCGAGTACAACCAGATCCGGATGCATCCCTGAGATGAATGCAAGACGGAATTCATGACAGAGCTCTCCAGTTATTGCTACAAGGTGACGCTTTTTGGGCTAAAAAATGTTGGCACCACCTATCAGAGGCTGATGGATAGGATACTTGCCCCTATGATAGGTAGAAACATGCAGGCATACGTGGACGACATGGTCATCACCTCCCAGAAGAAGGACCAACACATTGCCAATCTTGAGGAGTTGTTCACCACGATTGCCAAGTACAGGTTGAAGCATGATGTGAGTCTCTTATGAACCTTTTTTGGTTTGGGTTGAGTTGATATAGGTTTCATTGTATTCATGACACTTTCAAGAATTAGGATCAAAATTCTAAAGAACAATTAATAGAGTTTCTACTCAAGAAAACAAAGGTTCATACTAAAAACACATGAATAGGTAACTTGTAGTGTAAGATAACAATGGAATATGAATGGGTAATTCAAGAACAGTACCAAACTTCAAAGGAAACACAAGAACAACATAATAACACCAAGAACAAGTGAAAATAATGATTGAAATTCAATAGGAATTAGAAAATCACAAAGAAATTCATCAAAGAACAAAAACCCATGGATGGAAAACAAGAACAACACATGTATATGGAAACCCATGGTTTGGACGAAATTAAAACAGCAAGAAAACAAGGAAATAAACCAACAAAGTGCAGAACAATGGCAGCAAATGAAAGGAAACAACTCATGGAAAAGATTGAACCGATTAAAAATGGAAAAACTACAAGAAAACACAAATGGGTATTTTTAGAAGATGAATAGAAATGACTTATGTGGTTGTAGCCTTTTGGAGATGTGATTCACGCCACTTGGAGGGTGGTTCTTCCAAGATGAGTGGGTGGTGCCATCACTTGAGAGTCTCCAAAGCTCACAAGATAAGACATGAAGGAGAAGAAGAGACAAGTCTCACAAACTCACTCTCTCTCAATTTCAAGATAGTTTCTTTTCTTCTAACTTTCAACTTTTTTTATTCAAAGTACCAAGCACCCCTATTTATAATGGAGAGGGCTGGTCATGTTACAAAGGGGAAGGAGTGGGAAGAGTCACTCTTCTAGCTCCTTCTAGTGCCTAAGAGAGAAAGGAGTAGAAAAGTCACTTTTTCCAGTTTTTCCTAAAGAAAGTGCCTAAAATGCCTTACATTTAGAGGTTTCTTTTGGTTTTCCTCTTTGGCATACTCCTAAGGATATTTCTATATTATTTACAAATTTATACAAGATTATTTACAAAGATTTATTTATACTACTATCTTTTGAATTTTCAAGAGAACCCAAATTGTTCTACTTTTTAAGAAGACTAGTAAGAAGAATTTTAAATGCTTGGGTGGATGACCTCTTCCTCCATTAGTGAAATCCTCTTCTACTTGATCTCCATCATGCTCCCCAGGTTGGAGAGAATTCGTCCACGAATTCAGAATCCCTACATATAACAAAGTCAGTTTTGTAACATCCCGCCAAATTTCTTTGAAAATAAATATAAAACGAAAATAAAGGTGACAAATAGATTGAAGTGAGCAAAATCTTTATATAAAATAAATAAGTTTCTCCTCACAGGGAGTTTAATACAAACGATCACTTCTCCATTAAAAACGTAAACGAAATACAATACAAAAGACAGATAGGCGATCTCCTGGCAAAAAGGGCGATCTCCTATAAGAAGGGCGATCTCCTTTCATATAGGCGATCTCCTATAAGAAGGGCGATCTCCTTTCATAAAGGCGATCTCCTATTATAAAGCAGCAAGAGGGGCGATCACCCAACAGAAAAGAAAACAGGCGATCTCCTTCCAGCGACAATTTTCTAAAGAGCTCTACTTCCTGCAACATCATCTGCTCCCGTGTAAATTATACACGATCATTACAGGTTTAAGAAAAGGCCACAACACAAACGAAAACACAGGGTAAGCTAGACATTTAAAAAGAGTTTAAATAAGGATACTTAAAATAAAATCAAGGTAAACAATTTCAAGATATTCACGTAAAGTTATCAAGTTTCTCATACTCTTCACCTGATCACCCAGAAATCACACATTTCACAATATTCTCAAGAGTCATTCTATTTCACAAAACTGCATCAAGTGTCTATCAATTTCAAGTTCCTCATTTCTCACGTCAGACTTCCACTGACTCATCACACAAGACACTTGACACTACTTCCGGAAGACTCATGCATTGATTAGACTCAGAGATCTGCACCTGCCATACCATACCACTGTGAAATCCACACAGGGTTGCTGTGAATCCACACAGCATGCGCATATATAATCTCAATGTCAATAGTTCTCCCGGTATGACAGGGTTAATCCATAGAACAGGCGGAGCTCGTTCTTTTTCACACGAGACGCCCATTCATATGAACCTCCTTCGACTCTCACCAACTGAGTAACTTCCTCTATGTGATTCCATTATCTCAGCAGAGTCAGGATATCCCCTGAGGAATCACCGATCAATGCACATCCTACACGATCTTACACGGTATTTCCTTTCCTGAAAATACTATGCCTCGATCCACATTCACCACATCCAACACATCACATAACACTTAAAGGAATGATTTCAATCACAGCAAAACTCAATCCAAGGTTCTTATTTTCGAATATCTCATTTAAATCTCAACAGTTTCAAAGCAACACCAAAAACAGAGAGTTTCGCAAACAACGCCAAAACCGGCGACCTGGTTCAAAAACAGGGTATTTCGAAGTCTGTATTTAAAAACCGGCGACCACGTCGCCCGAACACATAGCACAGAGCATTTTACAAGGATGAAAACGAAAACCGGCGACCACGTCGCCCTCACTTCAGAAAATAGCTAAACTATGGCTTGTATTGAAAATGAAGTCTAGCTTCCCTTACCTGGACTTGCGCAAACACCTAGAGTTCCGAAACCCAACAAAGCTTGAAGAACGCCTTGGCTCTGTTTTTGCGTCTGGTCGTAGGACTTGCAGAGAACTGCCCAGGTGCTCTAATGGTGGCTGTCGCTCGTCGTACTCTCGTGTGAAGGTGCTAGAATCGCAGCGCGAAGGAGGCAACTGGAGGAGAAGGGAGGTAACTCACTCTTTCTCTCTTTGAAGGCTGCAACGTTTCTTCCTCTCAGCAGTGGGTTTTCTGCATCTTAAACCAACTTATCCACCAAAAGCAGCTGCCACCACCCACTCTGCAGAGAAGTCTGAGAACCACTGCCCTGAACAGTACGACCACTGTTGTCTCTGGTGCATGCCAACCACTGCTCTGAACAGTACTGCCACTGTTGTCGCTTGTGCATGCCAGCCACTGCTCTGAATAGTACGACCGCGAGTGTCCCCTGCGCATGCCAACATTCTGATGTCACTATTCTGAACCACCCTTTTTGTCTACGTGGCGTGCGTGCACTACGCTTCATGCTGGGAGTCTGGGTCTTACCCCCTCTGTGTGCAACTCGACATCGCGCGATAACCTTTCGTCGATGACCCCTCGCGCGAAAACAATCCACCGAATGACATCTCGCGCGAAGGCTATCCACCGATGACCTCTCGCGCGAAGACTATCCACCGATGACCTCTCGCGCGAAGGCTATCCACCGATGACCTCTCGCGCGAAGGCTATCCACCGATGACATCTTCTGGTGGACGACCGATGTCTCCCCCTGGAAGATGCCCGCATGCATCGCGCCCTGGCGACGTCTGCATGCCTCGCGCCCTGGCAAAGCCTGCATGCCTCTCGCGCCCGCGCGATGCCTGCATGCCTCTCGCGCCCGCGCGATGCCTGCATGCCTCGCGCCCTGGCGACGTCCACCTGGCGCTCATGTGTAGCAGGCGACCGGCGATCCCATAGCCTTCTAAACTTAACTTTTCTTCCTTTACTCTTCTTGATCCACACATCATCCGACCGACCTCTACCAGCTGACCCCAGATCTTGGGCGACGTCCGAGGTCCGACTACTACGAAACTTCATTTACCAGCTCTTTGTATTTTAAATAATAACATCTTCTGGAATTATTTAAATATACCACTTTCACTCCAAATTCAATTTTACAGGTCCTTACAAGTTTGCTATGAAATAAAGCAGTGGATGATAATAAAGGCAAACTTGACTTAGCATTATGAATCATCGGGATGTCGGAAAAAGAAGTCCTATAGACAGACCATGTTGGAAAAAAATGTGTGGGAATGATTATTTTCTTAGGAAAAATTCCCTTTAAAGGGTAAAAACCATTAGTAGGTATGGAAAAATCATCCCTAACATTTTTCAACCAATATGGAGTGCAAGTAGGAACTTTTGGTAATGAAAAAGACAAAGAAGAAAAATACCTTGGATGCTCAAATTGAGGCATAGCATGAGTCAAAAAGATTGATTTAGTTGATAAGGTATTATGACTCGTTTTATCATTTTCTTCTTTTTCATTTTCTCTTTTATTTTTCATTTTTAATTGGTCCTCATGAACTTCTTGTGGAGAGAGGGGTTTTAAGGTAACCTTGCGCCCTTGGAAGGAAAAAGACATTATATTGGTGAGGCCATCATGTAAAACATGTCTATCAAATTGCCAAGGCCTCCCTAAAAGAATATGGGTTGCTTCCATAGGCACAACATCATATAAAACCTCATCTTTATACTTTCCTATTTCAAAATTTATGAGGACTTGTTTATTAACCATGATTTCTCCCTTTTAGTAAGCCATTGGAGCTTATAGGGCTTGGGATGAGAGATAGTGGGTAAAACAAGCTTATCCACCACTCTTGTACTAGCCACATTTGTACAACTACCCCCATCAATTATCATGGAACATAACTTTTTGTTGATAAGGCACCGGGTATGGAAAATATTTTCTCTTTGGGTATCATCCAAAGGTTTTTGAATTGTGCCCATCATGCGCCTTATCACCAATAAGTCACCTTCACATGGTATTTCACATTCATTATCACTAGGGCTAGGGGAAAAGGAGTTAGATTTAGAAGAATTATCACTATGTTCACTTACAACTAAACCCCCTTTTACCATCATGGTTCTTTTTGTTGGACAATTTGCGGCTATATGACCATAACCTAAACACTTAAAACATTTCTTACTTGAGGTTTTGGTTGGTGATTTATTAGTTGATGTGGAAGGCTTTGAATCCTTGGATTTGAAAGATGAATCTTTAGAAGGAAATTTGGACAAAGACTTGTTTTTATTTTTCCAAGAGTTGTTGTAATAGCCATCATTATGAGTATTTTTGAAAGCAAGTTTCTTTGCAATTTGGGTTTCAACCTTGATGGCAAGGTGAACCAAGTTTTCTAAAGAAGAGTACTCATAAAGTTCAACAACATCTTGAATGTCCCTTCTAAGACCACTTACAAATCTAGCCATCTTAGCTTCATCACTTTCATGTATATCAACTTTAAGCATAAGCGTTTCTAGCTCTTTAAAATAAGCATCCACACTTAGCGTGCCTTGGTGAAGCCTTTGGAGCTTCAACAATAGGTCTTTCCTAAAGTGTGGTGGAACAAATCTAGCGCGCATACACTCTTTCAAATTGTTCCAAGAAACCACGGGAGGTCTCTTGTTTAGCCCAATGTCCATAAGAGTTTTATGCCACCATTGCATGGCATAGTCTAGAAATTCTAAAGTAGCTAGTTTTACCCTTTGGTCTTCTTGGACCTCATGTACATGAAAGATTTGTTCAACCTTTGCTTCCCACCCCAAATATACATTTGGATCACCTTCACCACTAAAGCTGGGTAATTTTAAAAAAGGCATATAAGGCTTTGCCACATGTTGGCGCCTTTCTTCATAATGATGATGCCTCCTCCATTCGGTTTCATCTTCATGTCCATGATAGTTGGAAGAAGTTCTTGATGAATGCCTTGAAGAATGGCGTCTTCTATGGTGTGTATGGCTGGACCTTTCATTAGTCACTTCAAGCCTTTGCAATCTTTCTTCCAATTGTCTTATAGCTTCATCTTTTTGTGCAAGTGACCTTTTGGCTTCTTTTAATTCACCAAGAATGAAAGCTTTTTGTAGAGAGTGTGGTTTGGAAGATTCTCCACTTGAATATTGAGCCATTTTCAAAACAGTACAGCAAACACAAATAGCAAACAATTAAAGAAAACAAGGTTAGAAAACAAAGAAATAAGTGGTGCGGTTTTGGTAAAAAAATTAAGGCACTCAAAATCACTCCAAGAAATTATACTTCCCTCAATCAAGCTTCTCTTGTGCAATGGAGTAACCTCAAATGAAAGATGCCAAAACACTCAACCACTCATCCAAAAATAACCACCACAAAACTTAAAGAACAATAAAAGATAAGCAAGAAAAGGTACAAAACAAGAAAGGGTAGTGCAAAAAGAATACAAGATATATGACAAAACTTAAGGAATGAAAGACAAGCAATAAAAGGTACACAATAAGACTCAAAGAATACTCACTAAACTTTATAATCAAGAAATAAAGTACAACTCATAAACTTATCAAAATACAAGGATCAAAAGTTCCACAAAGTAGACAACAATTTGCCAATCACTATGAATCCAACTTTGGTATGAAAATTAATGTGCAAAAGAATGAATAGATGCAAATACCAAACTGTTTTGAAGGATTTAAAAACAGAATTGGTTCTGTTTTGTTCTGTTTCAGTTCTGTTTTTTTTTTCTTTTTTTTTTTTATACCAAATGGAACTTATGTAGTGAAAGAACCATAATATGCATCATATGGAAGTTGAAACATCAATCAAATTGCACAAAAATTTTATGAAGGATTCAAGACAATTGAACACTTGAAATCAAATGTTTGGAACCTCCAATCACAAGTACTAAAACAAATTCAAGAGAAACACAAACTTTCAAAATCAAAAGCAAGCAAGTAGAGACAAGATTTGGACACCTAGAACACTATGAACATAAAACTCAAAGCAAAAAGTATGATAAATGAAAAGGCACAACTAAAACATATTCAAACCAAACAAAAGTATGAATATAAGGTGCTGGAAAAACAAGAAACACAAAATTATAGGTGCTGGAAAAAAAATTGCCCAAAAAGAAAGTGTCTATTCAACTCACAATCAACAAATCAACACCATGGCTCTAGATACCACATGATGTGAGTCTCTTATGAACCTTTCTTGGTTTGGGTTGAGTTGATATAGGTTTCATTGTATTCATGACTCTTTCAAGAATTAGGATAAAAATTCTAAAGAACAATTAATAGAGTTTCTACTCAAGAAAACAAAGGTTCATACTAAAAACACATGAATAGGTAACTTGTAGTGTAAGATAACAATGGAATATGAATGGGTAATTCAAGAACAGTACCAAACTTCAAAGGAAACACAAGAACAACATAATAACACCAAGAACAAGTGAAAATAATGATTGAAATTCAATAGGAATTAGAAAATCACAAAGAAATTCATCAAAGAACAAAAACCCATGGATGGAAAACAAGAACAACACATGTATATGGAAACCCATGGTTTGGACGAAATTAAAACAGCAAGAAAACAAGGAAATAAACCAACAAAGTGCAGAACAATGGCAGCAAAAATGAAAGGAAACAACTCATGGAAAAGATTGAACCGATTAAAAATGGAAAAACTACAAGATAACACAAATGGGTATTTTTAGAAGATGAATAGAAATGACTTATGTGGTTGTAGCCTTTTGGAGATGTGATTCACGCCACTTGGAGGGTGGTTCTTCCAAGATGAGTGGGTGGTGCCGCCACTTGAGAGTCTCCAAAGCTCACAAGATAAGACATGAAGGAGAAGAAGAGACAAGTCTCACAAACTCACTCTCTCTCAATTTCAAGATAGTTTCTTTTCTTCTAACTTTCAAATTTTTTTTATTCAAAGTACCAAGCACCCCTATTTATAATGGAGAGGGCTGGTCATGTTACAAAGGGGAAGGAGTGGGAAGAGTCACTCTTCTAGCTCCTTCTAGTGCCTAAGAGAGAAAGGAGTAGAAAAGTCACTTTTTCCAGTTTTTCCTAAAGAAAGTGCCTAAAATGCCTTACATTTAGAGGTTTCTTTTGGTTTTCCTCTTTGGCATACTCCTAAGGATATTTCTATATTATTTACAAATTTATACAAGAGTATTTACAAAGATTTATTTATACTACTATCTTTTGAATTTTCAAGAGAACCCAAACTGTTCTACTTTTTAAGAAGACTAGTAAGAAGAATTTTAAATGCTTGGGTGGATGACCTCTTCCTCCATTAGTAAAATCCTCTTCTACTTGATCTCCATCAAAGTTGAACCCCGAAAAATGTGTGTTTGGGGTAGAAGCAGGAAAGTTCCTGGGCTTCTTGCTCACCGGACGACGAATAGAGGCAAACCCCGAGAAGTGTGCGGCCATTATAGCCATGAGAAGCCCAACCTCAGTGAAAGAAGTGCAGTAGTTGACAGGTCGGATGGCCGCCTTGTCCCGCTTTGTGTCAGCAGGAGGAGACATGGGGCATTTGTATTTCCAGTGCCTAAAGAGGAACAACAGGTTTGTATTGACCAACGAGTGTGAAGAATCGTTCCTCAAGTTGAAAAAGTATTTGGCCAGTCCCTCAGTATTGTGCAAGCCGCTGTCAGGTACTCTGCTCCGCCTATATTTCGCCATTATGGAACGGGCGATTAGTTCGGTCCTCGTCCAGGAGCAGGATCACGTGCAAAAACCCATATACTTTATCAGCAAAGTCTTGCAAGGACCCGAGGTGCGCTATCAAGCCATCAAGAAGGTGGCAGTAGCCGCAGTATTTGCAGCATGGAGCTCCGCCACTACTTCCACAGTTTCACTATTATTGTGATGATAGACCTTCCCATTCACAAGGTCTTACAAAAGCTCGATGTGGCAGGACAGATGGTGCGCTGGGCAATCGAGTTATCTGAGTTTAACGTACAGTATGAGCCTAGAGGGCCGATCAAGGGCCAGGTTTATGCCGACTTCGTGGTGGAGCTCTCCTCGACGGCCACGCATCAAGAAGAGGCAGACTTCAGGTGGATCCTCTCTGTTGACGGATCCTCAAACCAATAAGGTAGTGGGGCTGGTGTCATTCTGGAAGGACCAAATGGGCTGCTAATCAAGCAGACCCTATGCTTTGCCTTCAAAGCTAGTAACAACCAAGCTGAGTATGAGGCCTTGATTGCAAGAATGTTACTAGCCAAAGAAATGGGCGCTAAGAGTTTGCTAGAAAAGAGTGATTCCCTGTTAGTAACAGGGTAGGTTACGGGAGAATACTAGGCCAAGGACCCTCAGATGGCGGCATACCTAGAGTATGTTCAAATCTTAAAAGAGACTTTTGTGATGTTCGAGCTAGTACATGTCCCTAGAGAACAGAATGCCCCGAGCTGACTTACTAGCAAAACCCCCCAGTTTAGGCAAGGGGGGCAGACAGAGGACAGTTATACAGGAGACCTTGAGGACACCTTGAACCACCACAAGTTGCACAACAATAGTTTAACAAATCAGCACCTCGGAAGGTGTTAAGGGGAGTCATCGGTCATTGACTCAAGAGACGTTGAAAGCGCTCAGGATAAGCACATATAACTCATTAGGGGAGGAGTTGTTGCACGTTTGCTGATGTGAATTCAAGAACATAATATGAAAAGTTCTTGACATTCTTAGGAGACATCTTGAGTTGGTCATATGAGAGGCACTTTCTCTTAGAATTGGATCAATGTTCTAAGACAAGAACTCACCAAAACTAATGCCAAAACACAATCAATTAGACGTTCCATCTATTGTCAAATTGAACCTATTGAAATACAAGATAAAGGAAAAGAAACAGAACATAGGTGCTGGAAAATGAAAAATGCTGGACAGATTTGAAATAGGAACAAAAAACACCGAATAGAATTGCAAGATAAGAACAAAATAGGAAATGGAATGGAGAATGGATTAGAAGACTTATGAAGATGAGACTTGGAGATGATCTCGCCACTTGAAGGTTGGATTGCTTCAAGATAAGAGTGTGATGCTGCCACTTGAGTTCCAAGAGCTCTCAAGATGAAGTAAGGAAGAAGAGACACACAAGTGCTCACAAATGCTCTCAAAAAAATGAGTAGAGTTTTCTTACTAATAATTTCCAATCTGCATATACAAGGGGCAGCACCTCTATTTATAGTTTTTAGGTGCTGAAAAATAGGTGGGAAAATTCAAAAGAAACTCCTTTGAAATTCCCACCAAAACAAGTCACATGGGAGGTGTGACCTTTTTCTACTATGACACCTCCTAAAAACTACACTTACACCTACTCTCCTAAGTCACATGTACAATGTGACTTTATTTTACATATTCACACTACTATATTTAATATCCACACCTCCTACAACTTATACAAAAGAAATACAAATGATGCTCTTTTATTAATGCTTGGCCTTGCTTCTCATGGGTTGGACTTGGGCTTCTTGGGCTTGGCCTTTTTGGGCTTGGGCTTTGGGCTTGGGCCTCCTCTTTTAAAAAGACTAATAAGAAAAACTTTAAATGTTTTGGTGGATGGCCTCTTCCTCCATTAGTGAAATCCTCTCTTCCTTGATATCCATCATACTCCCCGAGTTGGAGAGAATTCGCCCACGAATTCTGAATCCCTGCATATGACAAAGTCAGTTTACTATCAAAATTAATAGATGAAAAAGAAAAAGGCAAACATGACTTAGATTTTGAAAGTAGTGGGAGTTTAGAAAAAGAAGTCCTATAGACAGACCAAGTTGGAAAAATTTGTTTGGGAATGATGATATTTTTTGGAAAAAATCCGCTTAGATGGTGAAAACCATTAGGAGGTATGAAAAAATCATCCCTAACATTTTTTAACCAAGATGGTGGTGAAGTAAGAACCTTTGGTAATGAAAAAGATAAGGAAGGAAAACACCTTGGAGGGGAAAGGATAAGTCGCTTGTCACTTTGGCCTTCTTTGCTTTTATCTTTTGCACCTTTGGTAGGTGGTTGAGTTAGGTCTTGATTTACCTTGTTTATCATGAAAGTTCGTTTTTGTGGACAATGAAGAGCTATGTGCCCAAAACCTAAACATTGAAAACATTTGGTGCGTGAAGTTTTGGTAGGTGACTTAAGGGTAGAAGGATTTGAAGTAGAAACTTTTTTTGGCAAAGTGGTTTGTTTGGAAAAATTGGAAGGAGAAATTTGAGGAGAAATTTTGTTTGCATCCTTCCTTGAAGATTTGTAGAAACCATCATCATTAGCATGTTTGAAAGTTGGTTTCAAATATGAATCTATTTTGATGGCTCGGTGAACCACTTTCTTTAAAGAAGAGTACGCATCTAGGTCTACCAAATCTCTAATATGTCTTCTTAAACCACTTACAAACCATTTTATCTTTGACTCTTCTTTAGCATGCATATTCATTTTAGTCAAAGTTGTTTCAAAATCTTTAAAGTATTCATCTACCGTCCTATGTCCTTGATGAAGCCTTTGGAACTTCAACAAGTGTTCCTTCCTAGAAGGAGGAACAAACCTTGCGCGTATATACTTTTTCAAAGTGTTCCAAGAGTCCACGGGAGGTCTCTTGCGATACATAGTGTCCATTACAATACTATGCCACCATTTCATGGCATAATCACAAAACTCTAAGGTAGCTAGCTTATACTTATGTTCATCTTTGATCTCATGGAGCTCAAAAATCTGCTCACACTTAGCCTCCCAATCTAGATAGACGTTAGGATCACTATCCCCATTGAAGCTTGGAATCTTGACCAAAGGAAGCCTAGGTTTTGCCTCATGGTAGTAGCCATTGTCACGGTGATCTCTCCCTCTATGCTCTTGAGGTTGATATCCATGAAATGTAGGATTAGACCTCCTTCTTCTTTGATCCGCTTCACGGCCATGCTCATTGGAAGAGCCCCTAGATGAAGGTCTATGGGAATGGCACTCTCCATGGTGAGAATGAGATGGTCTAGCTTGTTGCAACGCCATTGCTTGCAACCTTTCTTCCAAGCGTCTAATAGTTCTTTGGGCCTCATGTAATTCACCAATGAGTGAGGCCTTGGAAGGAGAGGGCTGTTTGTAGGATGCATCACTAGAAAATCCTGCCATTGTAATTAAAAAAAAATAAAAACAGCAAAGGTACCAAAACAGCAAACAAGTTAAGAATTAAAATTGCAAAAACAGCAACTGTGGTAATGAATCTGCCGAAGAGAATGGAGGAAGAAAAATGTCACTCTCAAAGAAAATAAGGTCCTTTCACCAAGCTGATCTTGAGGCCTTGGAAACCTCAAATGAAAAATGTCACAGCAAGCACACCAATCTTTGAAGGCAACACCACAAAACCAAAGAAAGAAGAAAGACAATCTAGAAAAGGTATAAAGAAGGAAAGGCAATGCAAAAGGAATACAAGATTGATGACGAACACAAAGAATAGAGAACAAAAGACAAGCAAGAAAATAAGGAACTCAATGAGAAAGTAGGCACACAAAAGAATACTTAAAGAAAGGCACTAGAGTAGATGAAGAAAACAAAAATTAGCTACTGGAAAAAAAAATTTCTATGCAAACTGTGCGTGAGATTCATTGATTGATCTGGAAAGATATACAGCGAACTTGACTATCAAATTTTAACCACACAAACTTCAAGATGTTAACTCAAAAATGGCACTGGAATTATGTAAAAACAGTAAGCCAATTGAGAGAAATAAATTTTTCAAAATTGCTGCCCGATTACCGTATTTTTTTCGGCAGGAATGTACACTTTTCGTATTTTATTTATCATATTTTGTGTACTTTGAATTTTATTGTACTTCTTTTTTCTATTCTTTTCTAACACTTTGAGGATCACAAATCCAGAATTTCAGAAATTTCCAGTGATTAAATCAATTGCAATAAGCAAAAACAGTTCCTAGCGGAAGAAGGCGAAACCTGGATGATACCCTACAGGCGTTACTTGGTTGACGAGATACTCCTGCTGGAGCCCACAAAGGCCAGAATAATCAAGAAGAATTCGAGCAGGTATACCTTTGTGGATGGGAAGTTGTTCAGACTTTGGTGTACTTATCCTATCCTGGCTTGCGTAAGTGGTGAACAATGCATGCACATCATGATAGAGCTTCACAAAGGGATATATGGGAGTCACATCGGCGACCGAGCTCTCTCATCAAAAGCCATTCGTGCAGGTTACTACTGGCCAACCATGAGGGAAGATTGCACGAGGTATGCACAGCGGTGCAAGCAGTACCAACGACATGCTGACTGGCACAATGCGCCCCTAGAGGAGTTACGGTCAATCCACAGCCCATGGCCGTTTCATACTTGGAGGATTGATATTCTGGGACTGTTCCCTTTAGCAGTGCGATAGATGAAGTACCTTGTGGTTGCCATTGAGTACTTTACAAAGTGGATAGAGACCGAGCCAGTTGTGCAAATCAAAACCCACAAGGTCCAACACTTTGTGTGGAAGAACATAGTATGTTGTTTCGGAATCCCAAAGTGCTTGGTGCCCGATAATGGCACCCAGTTTGCAAGCCAACAGTTGGGCAAGCTATGCATAGAGCTTGGGATAAAGTAGGTGTTTGCATTAGTCAAACACCCCAGACGAATGGGCAACTCGAGTCTGCCAACCGGGTTCTGCTCTAGGGTCTGAAGAGAAGACTGGAAAAAGCTAAGGGAACTTGGGCAGAAGAAGTTCCTAGAATTGTGTGGGCCTACCACACCACCCCCCAGTCCACCACTAAAAAGACACCTTTTAGCCTAGTGTACGAATCAGATGCCATGATTCCCGTCGAAATCCAGGAAAGTTCACCTCGTTTCCAGAACTTCATGGCTGAAGAATTTAATGAAGAAAGAAAGGTGAATCTAGATCTGCTGGACGATGTCAGGGAGGAAGCACGCATTAAGGCCGAGGCCTTGAAAAGAAAAGTAGAGTACAGGCACAAGTCCAAGTTGAGACCTCGGCAGTTCCAGGTTGCCGACCTGGTCATGCGGAAAGCTCACCCCTACCAGCTGGAAAACAAGTTGTCTGTCAAGTGGACTGGCCCGTTCCGCGTGACAGAGGTGCTCAGGAACAGAGCATACAGGCTAGAGACATTAGAAGGTGGGACAATTCCCCGAACATGGAATGGAGCTAACCTTAAGTTCTATTTTAGTTAGTTACACTATTGTATACAGTTAAGCTTCATTCAGTCAGATATATTATTGTACGCAGTTAAGGGGACACTCTTTTTCCCTTACCAGGGTTTTTTAATGAGGTCACTCAATAAAAAGAAAAAAAAAGGTTAAAATAAATGAGTTTTCAATGTGTCGTACAAAGTAAGCGGACCTCTCCCTCGCCTTCATACGCCGAGGTGGAGAACAATATGGTCCCTCAGTAAATTTCTCCCTTGCCTTTATACGTCAAGGTCGAGAACAGTATGGTTCCACAGAAAGACGTCTCCCTTGCCTTTATATGCCAAGGTCGAGAACAGCAAGTGAACCTTTCCCTTGTCTTCATACACCAAGGTCGAGAATAGTATGGTTCCCCAGTAAAACTCTTCCTTGCCTTTATACGCCAAGGTATAGAACGGTAAATAAACCTCTTCGCTTATAGGTGATAAGATCGGAAACAAGCCAAACGAGGATCGCGCTACTTAAGTAAAGACGGTCATTAACGCGTTGTTAGTTGGCAAGATTGTTCCAAAAACAGATATAGAGTTAAGAGAAGAAAGGTTCAATAGATAAATACAGATTCACCAATTATAAGATAAATATATTTTCGTCAAGGTTCACAAGGCACAAGGATGAAATCAATAACAGAAGAGTCACAACCATTACTTAGCATCAACCAATTGCCCATCAACAATAGTCTTGTTTAGGCCGATTTGAGAAAGGTCCACCTTAGGATGCATGCAGACAACCTGGGCCATGGCATCCCTAAACCTTGCTCAATAGGCCTCGGCAGCATTACTGGTAAGCTCGTACTTCATCTGGTGGAAGAGCTCATCTTTGCGGGTCGTCTCCTCTTTCAGCTTGGCCATTTCCTCTCTCACCTAGGCCATTTCGTCATTCTTACTGCTAAGCTCCTTCATCAGGTCGTCCACCTCAGTGTAGAGGTTGCCATTTCTAAGGCCTTTGGTTTCTCGATCAGCTTAGCGGAGCTCGTCAACCTTCAAGGTAAGCCTTGTCACTTGACGTTTCAAATCAGCGGTCTTGAGGGCTTCTTGGTCAACTAACTCCTTTGCCTCTCGCACCTTGGTAAGAAGGAGGCTGGACCCAACAAGGGTTTCCCCAAGGTGTCGTGACACGTGCTCCACCTGGGGGTCCACCTCTAAGCTTCCCAGTCTCTCCTTGGCTTGGGTGGATTGCAGCACTTTCTGAAGGTAGGAAGATAGATCGGCAGCAGGGTCCCACATGTCACCCTCTGAAGCATTCTCCCCCCCACCTTCCTGCACCACGACATTGCGACAAGAGGAGGCGCTAGGAGGGCACTCTCTGTAGGAGGGAGTTTGGCCTTCGAAGTCTGAAGGCACAGGGATGGCGGCGTCAACTTTGCGTTTCCTTGAGAAAATGAGGCCTAAACAGGTGTCCTCATCTTTAGAAGAAGAAACCTCAGCAGCCTCCACTACACCTTTGGACCCTTTACCCTTGGGAAAAGGGCCTGGCACAGAAGGGCCTGGGGCAGAGGGGGCAGGAGCAGATGGGCCTGAAGTAGTTTTCTTTTGCAGGGCCAAGGCGGCCAGTTGCCTCCTTTTCTCAGCGTCCAGCACCATGCCTGCGAAGGAAGGGAGAAAACAATAAGTAATCAAGCAAACAATACACGCAGTCAAAGCGACGCCAACAGATATAAGGGGAAGGGGGTACCAATGTAGGCCTTAAGGGAGGAGGGGCTGTACTCACACTTAATCAGCTCGACAGAGCTTAACACTACTCGGAGACTGGACAGGAAGTTGCACACCTTTCTTTCCCGTGGGGGCAAGTCCTCGAGGCATTTGGGTTTCTTGAACCTAGGTTTATCTGTCCAGTAGAGGGGAAATCCGTCCAAAAGGGTAGGGTCCCTCTTGTTACAGCGAATTTTGAAGAACTTTCCCTTGAAACCCTTGTCCGACTGCTGGTAGAGGTTCAGCAGTACTCTCCCAGCAACCTCGTTGAAGCTCACCCACAGCTTCTTACCCGGGTTGATGTGATTCCACTAGCCACAATAGCATGATTCTTTGATATTCTATGAAATCAACTTGAGTTGGCAAAGGTTAGGCACTTTTATAGAAGAGGATCAAAGTTCTATATTTCAAGAACTCACCAAATCTTGCACCACAAACCAAACTCACATGGAAGCTCCATTTACTATCAATTGAATCGAATAAAAGTGCTGGAAAACAGATTTGAACCGTTCAAAAATAGAGAAAAAGAAGAACAGCTGCTGGAAACATGAAATAACTAACCAAAAAACTCAAGAACACAAACTCAAAACATGATCAACTAAAGAAAAGAAAGGAAGGAGAGTAAAAAGCTTATGAAGATGGATGTATGGTTGGATGATCACGCCACTAGAAGGATGATTGCTCCTAGATGAGTGTGCTGCCGCCACTTGAGGAAACCATGGATCCTTCAAGATAAGACTAGAGAAGAAGGCTCAAAAGCTCTCCAATGCTCACTCAAAAAATGAGTATAGTTTCTTTAGTATAAAATCCAATCTGAAAAATACAAAGAGAGCACCTCTATTTATAGCCTAAGGTGCTGAAATGCAAGCTGCACAAATTCAAAAATCTGCCTCCTAAAAGGTTCTATAATTGGCGCCAAAAACAAAGCATGAGGAAGGTGTGATCCTTCTCTTACTTTGGCACCTCCTTATTTACTTCTACACCTATCTACTAATACACCCCCCCTAAGACTCCTAACTAAAGACTAAAAGATGCTATAACAATAGAGGTTTCTAATGTTTCCCTCTAAGCACCTTCAACCAAAGAAATTACAAAAAAAGAGAATAATTGTTCCCTAGCTCCTAAAGCTTTAAACATGCTTCTTGTAAGCCTTTGAGGTGGGCTTTGACGTCCATGGGCGTCCTCTATTTGTGCCTCTACCTCTTCTTGATCTTGTTGATTGGCCTCCATGTCCACTACAGCTTGATCTCCATTATACTCCCCGAGTTGGAGAGAATTCGACCACGAATTCTGGAGACCTACAAAAAAAGGAGTTAGATCGCTGACATTAAAAGTATGACTACCTAAGAATGTATCAGGCATATCTAACTCATAAGCATTGTTATTAATCTTTTTGAGAATTTGGAAAGGTCCATCCCCTCGGGGCATTAGTTTAGACTTCCTTTGAGTAGGAAAACGATCCTTCCTCAAGTGAAGCCAAACCCAATCACCCTCATCAAACAACAATGCTTTTCTCCTTTTATTGGCAAGTTCAGCATACTTGCCAACCTCTTTCTCAATTCTCTGCTTGATGTCTTTATGCAAAGTTTTCACAAAAGAAGCCTTTTCATCCCCATCTTTGCACAAGACATCTCCAAGAAGAGGAATAGGAAGAAGATCAAGAGGTGTTAGGGGATTAAACCCATAGACAACCTCAAAAGGAGAATGTGAGGTGGTAGACTTTACTACATGATTATATGCAAACTCAACATGGGGTAGTAAATTCTCCCACACTCTAGGATTCCCCGAAATAAAACATCTCAATAGTTGTCCCAAAGTTCTATTCACCACCTCGGTTTGACCATCAGTTTGTGGGTGGCAAGTGGTAGAAAATAAAAGCTTAGTCCCAAGCTTGCCCCACAAGGTCTTCCAAAAGTGACTCAAGAACTTGGGATCTCTATCGGACACTATAGATCTAGGGATCCCATGCAAGCGAACCACTTCTTGGAAGAAGAGGTTTGCAATGTGGCATGCATCATCCACTTTGTGGCAAGGAATAAAGTGAGCCATCTTTGAAAAACGATCCACGACCACAAAAATGGAGTCCTTTCCCTTTGATGTCTTGGGTAAGCCTAAGATGAAATCCATATATATATATATATATATATATATATCTACCCAAGGCATTGAAGGGATAGGAAGAGGAGTATATAGACCATGGGAATGCATCTTAGACTTAGCTTTGCGGCAAGCTATGCACTTATCACACAAACTATGAACATGTTTATGCATATGAGGCCAAAAGAAATGTTCATGCAACACACCCAAAGTTTTAGCAACCGCAAAATGTCCCATTAAACCCCCCTCATGAGCTTCTCTAACAAGAGATAATCTAATAGAGCATTGAGGAACACAAAGACGTTTTCCTTTAAAAAGAAAGCCATCTTGTATAAAAAAGTCTTTGTGTCCTCTCTTAAGACACTCTTGATAGATGAGAGAAAAATCAAGGTCATCATGATAAAGGTCCTTAATGTGATCAAAACCAAGATATTGAGAGCTTAAAAGATTTAGCAAAGTATATCTTCTAGAAAGAGCATCTGCCACAATGTTTACTTTGCCTTGCTTGTGTTTGATCACATAAGGAAATTGCTCAATGAATTCCACCCACTTAGCATGCCTCTTGTTAAGCTTGTTTTGGCTTTTCAAATATTTAAGAGATTCATGATCACTATGTATCACAAACTCTTTGGGAAAAAGATAGTGTTGCCAAGTGAACAAAGCCCTAACAAGTGCATATAATTCTTTATCATAAGTGGAATAATTGAGATGACTTCCTTTCAATTTCTCACTAAAATAGGCTATGGGGTGGCCCTCTTGAAGGAGAACAGCCCTAATACCTATGCTAGAAGCATCACACTCAATCTCAAATGTCTTAGTGAAATTAGGAAGGGCCAAGATGGGAGCATTAGTCAATTTTTCTTTCAAAGTTTCAAAGGCTTTTTGTTGTGCTTCTCCCCATTGAAAGACCACATCCTTTTTCACTATGTCATTGAGTGGTGCAGCAATGGTACCAAAGTTTGGGACAAATCTTCTATAGAAAGAAGCAAGTCCATGAAAACTTCGGACCTCATTCAAAGATTTCGGTGTAGGCCAATTTTGAATGGCCATCACCTTTGTTTTGTCCACATGGACCCCTTTGCAACTCACAACAAACCCTAGGAATTCTATATGATCAAGAGCAAACATACATTTAGCAATATTAGCATACAAATGTTCCTTCCTAAGGGTTTCTAAAACTTGCCTAACATGCAACCTATGTTCATCCAAAGATAAGCTATAAATGAGAATGTCATCAAAGTAAACAACAACAAACTTACCAATGAATGGTCTAAGAACATGATGCATGAGGCGCATGAAGGTACTTGGTGCATTAGTTAAACCAAAGGGCATAACTAACCACTCATATAGACCAAAGTTGGTCTTAAAAGCCGTCTTCCATTCATCACCCGGTTTGATACGGATTTGATTGTAGTCGCTTTTAAGATCAATCTTTAAAAAGATTTTTGAACCATGCAATTCATCCAACAAATCATCAAGCCTAGGTATGGGATGCCTATACTTAATTGTAATGTTATTTATGGCCCTGCAATCCGAACACATTCACCATGTCCCATCCTTTTTAGGCACTAAGAGGATAGGCATAGCACAAGGACTCATGCTATCTTGAACCCACCCTTTTTCAATCAAAGCCTCAACTTGTTGGCGAATTTCCTGGGTTTCACTTGGATTGGTTCTATATGCTGGACGGTTTGGTAAAGAAGAGCCCGGTATCAAATCAATTTGGTGCTCAATCCCTCTCAAAGATGGAAGTCCTTTTGGAGGATCTTGAAACACATCTTGAAACTCTTCTACCAAATGTTCCAAGCAATGAGAACTATCAACAAGTGGTTCTAACTTAAGAGTTCTAGGGATGGCTAAGAAAAGAGGATGATGAGCCACTATTGTAAGGACCTGTAAAATTAAATTGGAATAAAAGGAATATATTTTAAATGAATTCTAAGTATGTTTTTATTTAAAATAAAAAGGAAGGAAAGTGTAGCTTAGAAGACTATGAGATCGCCTGGTTAGTACATAATCGCCTGTCGCCTAGACTACACATGATCGCCAATCGCCTATGGTGTACGTGATCGACGGGAGTGCACTTAGTATGTGGTCAAGATGCTGGATTAACCATAGTGGGTTCCAAAAACCACGCGTATCATGGTGTGGGTTAAGCCTTAGATACGCTGGGCATGCGAAGCTCTATGCTTGAGCATAAGAAATCGTCCTTAGTGTTGCATGCATGGGCGCACGAGGAGTAGTGCTGATCTATTCTTGGAAATGTGAAGCTACCGACGTCACCAAGTCATGTGGAGGTGATACCTTGGACGTAACATAGTGGGATGAAGAACCTTCAGCAAGGCGTGGCGATGTGTCATCAGTCATCGCCAGGGCGAGAGACATGCGGGAATCGCCAGGGCGAGAGACACGCGGGCATCGCTAGGGCGAGAGAGAGGCGGGCATCGCCAGGGCGAGAGAGAGGCGGGCATCGCCAGGGCGAGAGAGACGCGGGCATCGCCAGGGCGAGAGAGACGCGGGCATCGCCAGGGCGAGAGAGACGCGGGCATCGCCAGGGCGAGAGACACGCGGTCATCGCCAGGATGAGGGACACATCGGTCGTCTCCCAGGGAGAGACATCGGTCGTCTTCCAGGGAGAGACATCGGTCGTCTCCCAGGGAGAGACATCAGTCGTCTTCCAGGGAGAGACATCGGTCAACCGCCAGGATGAGACATTGGTGGATAGTCATCGCGCGAGCAGTCATCGGTGGAAGGTTATCGCGCGATGTCGTGTTTCACACAGATAAGGTGGGACCCAGGCTCCCAGCATGAGACGTCTTGCATGCGCGACACGTAGACAAAAAGGGTGTTTCAGAATAGTTAGCATCAGAGAGTTGGTATGCGCAGAGACCCACGTGGCCATACTGTTCAAGGAAGTGTGCACGCAAGCTTTCCTGCAGAGTGGGTAGTGGCAGTGGCAATTGTGGACAAGTTGGTTTAGATTCAAAACCTCACTTCTGAGAGGCAAAGAACGTTGTTGTGGTTCAAGAGTGACAGAGTGAGTTTACCTTCATCCTTCTCTTTTCTCTCCTTCGTGCTGCGATTCAGGCATCCTCAAGCACCAGTACGACGAGCGACGACTGCCCTTGGACTCCTGGGAAGTTCTCTGCGAGTTTTCCGATCAGGACGCTAAAACAGAGTTCGGGTATCCTTAAGTTCGGTGGGTTAGAGCTCATAGTGAGATTTTACGCAAGTCCAGGTAAGGGAAGCTAGCCTTATTTCCAACGAAAACCTTAAGTTAGATGATTTTGATGATGGGGCGACATGGTCGCCGGTTTTAATGTTGTTTTCGAACTCCCCTGTTTTAGTGTCGCTTTGAACTTGTTGAGATTGAAATGAAAAAGGTATATGCTATTCGAAAACCTGAACGGTGGTATGCTTGTTTTTGGTGAGTGGGGTTGTTTAAGAAAAGATTCAAAGTATTCTATGATGGAATTGTTCTTTATGTGTGGTATGATGTATGGAATGTGGTGAATGTGGGATCAAGGCATAGTATTTTCAGGAAAGAAGATACCGTGTAAGATCGTGTAGAGTGTGCATTGACCGGTGATTCGTTTATTATGAGATATCCTGACTCTCCTGATATAATGGAATCACATAGATGAAGTTATTCAGGCGTTGAGAGTCGAAGGAGGTTCATATGTATGGGTGAGATGTTTGAAAGAGAACGAGCTTGACCCGTTGTATGGATTAACCCTGTCATGCTAGGATAGTGATGATATTGAGATTCATTTATACGCTTGTGAATGTGTATGATTTCACAGCGACCCTGTGAATGTGTGTGATTTCACAGTGGTGCAGTATGACAGGTGCAGATCTCTGAGTCTAGTCAATGCACGTGTCTTCCGGAAGTAGTGTCAAGTGTCTATGTGTGATGAGTCAGTGGAAGTCTGACGTGAGAAATGAGAAACATTGAAATTGATAGACACTTGATGGATTATGTGAATTGAACGACTCTTGAGGAAATTGTGAAATATGTGATTACTTGATGGTCATGTGAAGGGAATGAGAAAGTTGATGGTTTTTACGTGGGTGTCTTAAATTTGTTTTATCTTGATTTTAAAGTTTCATATTTAAATTCTCTTTAAAATATCTAGCTTACCCTGTGTTTTTGTTTTGTGGATGTTTTCTTAAACCTGTGATGATCGTGTATAATTTACACGGGAGCAGATGATGTTGCAGGAAGTAGAGCTCCTCAGTGAGTGGTCGCCGGAAGGAGATCGCCTGTTTTCTGTTTCTGTTAGGAGATCGCCTGTTTTCTATTTTGCTGTATTTTGTTTAAGTTTTGAAAACTGACCGGATATGTATTAAACTCCCTGTGAGGAGAAATTTCATTACATATATATATATATATATATATATATATATATATATGTTCACTTCGATATTATTGTTTTACCTTTATTTCATTATATAAATATGAAAAGGATTTGGCGGGATGTTACAACTATTTCCCTTTGAATCTCATGCCTAGACACAAGGAGTGTAGGCTTAGAACTCTTATCGTTTTTATCTTTTTTATCTTTTTCACTTGCCCTTTTTTTCTTCATAATAACTTCGTCCTCATGGAATTCTCTTGGAGAGAGAGATTTTAAAGTAACCTTGTGACCATGGAAATCAAAAGAGAGTTTGTTGGTAAAGCCATCATGTAAAACTTTTCTATCAAATTGCCAAGGCCTTCCCAAAAGAACATGAGTGGCTTCCATGGGCACAACATCACATAATACCTCATCTTTGTATTTTCCAATGGAGAAATGGATGAGGACTTGTTTATTTACAACTATTTCTCCTACTCCACTAAGCCATTGTAATTTATAGGGCTTTGTATGAGAGATGGTAGGTAAAGCAAGTTTCTCTACCACTCTTGTACTTGCCACATTTGCACAACTACCCCCATCCACTATCAAAGAACAAATGTTGTTTTGAATAAGACATCTTGTGTGGAAAATATTTTCCCTTTGACTTTCATCAAAAGGTTGTGAAACTTGTCCAAAAAGTCTTCTCACAACTAACAAATCACCTTCAAGTGGACACTCACTTTCTTCCTCACTAGATGCATGAGAATGCAATGAATGTGTAGGAGAATCCGAATCATGCTCACTAACTACAATGCCCTCATGTATGTACATACTTCGTTTAGAAGGACAATTTGCAGCAATATGACCATTTAAAGCATTTAGTATTAGATGTTCTAGTGGGAGATTTAGGCCTAGAAGTAGATGACTTAGTTTTCTTGGGTTTGAAAGAAGAATCTTTGGAAGGAGGTTTAGAAAAAGAATTTTTGTTTCTCCAAGACTTGGAGTAGTATCCATCATTGGAAATGTTTTTGAAAGAGTTTTTCTTAGCAAGTTGGGCTTCCACCTTCATTGCAAGATGAACTAAAGATCCCAATGATGAATACTCTTGTAACTCAACAATGTTTTGAATATCCTTCCTAAGACCACTTACAAACCTAGCAATCATAGCTTCCTCACTTTCTTCTAATTCAAGTTTAAGCACAAGCATTTCTAACTCTTTGTAATATTCATCCACATTTAGCGTGCCTTGTTGAAACCTTTGGAGTTTCAACATGAGGTCTTTCCTAAAATGTGGGGGCACAAACCTAGCGCGCATTTGATATCTCAAAGAGTTCCAAGAATCCACGGGAGGACCTTTGTGAAACATAAAGTCCTTTACAACACCATGCCACCATTTCATGGCATAATCTACAAATTCTAAGGTGGCTAGCTTATACTTGTGTTGTTCATCTTTGATCTCATGGAGCTCAAATATTTGTTCACACTTAGCCTCCCAATCCAAATACACATTAGGATCACTAGATCCATTGAAAGTAGGAAGTTTGACCAAAGGTAGCCTAGCCTTTGCATCTTGATAGTAGCCATTGCCATAGTGAGGTCTCTCCCCTTGATTGGGATGTCTACGTCCAAGGAATTGGTGTGGAGGTCTCCTTCTCCTATGCACATCTCCACTGCCAAAATCATTTGAAGAGGCTCTTGTTGAATGTCTATGGGAATGATGCTCATCATGGATTGAAGGAGATGGTCTATCTTGTTGCACCTCTAGCTTTTGCAATTTCTCTTCCAAACGTCTAATGGTTCTTTGTGCTTCATGTAATTCACCAAGGATTGAAGCTTTGGAAGGAGAATCCTGCTTGTATGAGGCATCACTTGAAAATCCAGCCATTTGTAATTAAAAACAGCAACACACAAAAAAAAAAAACAAGGCAAGAAACAAAAATTAGCAAAACAGTGAATGTTTTAAGTAAAAAAATAAAGCCGAATTGAATTTAGGCAGAAAGATTGGGGTCACTCTCAAAGAAATAATGTCCTTGCACTAATCTGATCTTGAGGCCTTGGAGTCCTCAAATGAAAGATGTCAAAGCAAGCACACCAATCTCAAAGTCAACCACCACAAAACCAATGAACAATAAGGACAAACAAGAAAAGGTATAAGCAAAGAAAAGGTAATTGCAAAAGGAAAACTATATGTAAAACAAACTCAAAGAGTAAAGAATGAAAGACAAGCAAGAAAATAAAGAACTCAATGAAGAAAGAAGGCACACCAAAATAGTCCGAGAGAAAAGTACTAGAGTAGATTTAAGAAACCAAAAAACAGAACTACAAGAAAATTGTTGTATGCAAACTGTGTTATTTTTACAGAGTTAACTGGAATGATTGGAAGTGAACTGGAATGTGAAAAATTTACCACAGAAACTTCAAGGTCTCAACTCAAAAATGGCACTGGAATGAGGTAAAAACAGTAAGCCAATTGAGAGAAATAAATTTTTCAAAATTGCTGCCCAATTACCGTCTTTTTTTGGGCAGGAATGTACACTTTTCGTATTTTATTTATCATATTTTGTGTACTTGGAATTTTTGAGTACTTTTGTTTGCTAAGCTTTTGTAACACTTTGAAGAATGTAAATCTAAATTTTTACAAATTTCCAGCGAGCCAATTAATTGCAGTAAAGTGAAAACAGTAGCACGTTTGTAAGACAACAAAGTATCCTATTTAGGAATGAAAAACAGTATGATGAACTAGCAAAGACATAATGGAAATTGTGTAAAGGAACTTGTATAGGTCTAGAATACAAGCATGAACTCAAATCTAAAAATGAAAATGCACAAAGGATCAAGCAATAAACTCAAAAACAGAATGTAAACCAAAGCAAGAAACAATCAAAGCAATAAAAGTACTACTAGAAGTAATGACAATTACGGAATAACATGACTAAGACAAAACTTGACATGATTACAAAATTAAAAGACATATCACAAGATATAACAACAAGTGAAAGGAAGCTTAAGGTCAGCTCGAGGAAGCAGAATGCCATTCCAAAAGAGCAACCATACTCATATGAATAATGAGTGCCATAAACCTTTTCACAAACACTTGGTGTAACAAAAGAAAAACAGCAAGAAAACTCAATTGAGCCGAAAACAGAAACTTAAATTGCAAGAAAATTAAAAGAGCTCTTGAAATAAAGTGCACACAACTCAACAATTCAACAAGACTGAACCTAAGACTCATGATACCACATGATGTGATTCCACTAGCCACAATAGAATGATTCTTTGATATTCTATGGAATCAACTTGAGTTGGCAAAGGTTAGACACTTTTATAGAAGAGGATCAAAGTTATATATTTCAAGAACTCACCAAATCTTGCACCACAAACCAAACTCACATGGAAGCTCCATTTACTATCAATTGAACCGAATAAAAGTGCTGGAAAACAGATTTGAACCGTTCAAAAACAGAGAAAAAGAAGAACAGCTGCTAGAAACATGAAATAACTAACCAAAAAACTCAAGAACACAAACTCAAAACATGATCAACTAAAGAAAAGAAAGGAAGGAGAGTAGAAAGCTTATGAAGATGGATGTATGGTTGGATGATCATGCCACTAGAAGGATGATTGCTCCTAGATGAGTGTGCTGCCGCCACTTGAGGAAACCATGGATCCTTCAAGATAAGACTAGAGAAGAAGGCTCAAAAGCTCTCCAATGCTCACTCAAAAATTGAGTATAGTTTCTTTAGTATAAAATCCAATCTGAAAAATACAAAGAGAGCACCTCTATTTATAGCCTAAGGTGCTGAAATGCAAGCTGCACAAATTCAAAAATCTGCCTCCTAAAAGGTTCTATAATTGGCGCCAAAAACAAAGCATGAGGAAGGTGTGATCCTTCTCTTACTTTGGCACCTCCTTATTTACTTCTACACCTATCTACTAATACACCCCCCCTAAGACTCCTAACTAAAGACTAAAAGATGCTATAACAATAGAGGTTTCTAATGTTTCCCTCTAAGCACCTTCAACCAAAGAAATTACAAAAAGAGAGAATAATTGTTCCCTAGCTCCTAAAGCTTTGAACATGCTTCTTGTAAGCCTTTGAGGTGGGCTTTGACCTCCATGGGCGTCCTCTATTTGCGCCTCTACCTCTTCTTGATCTTGTTGATTGGCCTCCATGTTCACTAGAGCTTGATCTCCATCACGGGTTCTTGACCTCGAAGAAGTATAGGAACACGTCCACAAAGGACAGGTGGCTAAAGTGTTGGCATAGAATGGCGAACGCCCAGTTATTAGGATGTAGCTGGGCGGGGGCCACGTTGATCTCAATCAAGAGAGCTCGTTCAAAACTAGTGAAGGGCAGGCGAAGTAGGAGTTTCTTGAAGATGGTGGAATAGATGAAGCAAAAGGGTCCCTCCGAGTCTGATGACTCATCACAGCAGACGGGTTCGTCTACCCTACAAGGCACTACCCACACAAATTTTTCGTTTTCCTTCCCAAAAATACGGGATTTTTGGTAGGACTCGCTCTTCCTATAAGTCACTATGCTCGCGGAGGTGGTGAACTCCGAGGTTTCTTCTAAAAGGCCACTAGGAGCCCAGGGATATAGTGACTAGTAATTGTGGGAAGGTTGAGTTAGGTTTGTTTGATCCATCTTATAAAGGAAGGCTAAAACAAAGAGAAAGGAAAACGCAAAACTCAAAAGAGGAAATGTGTGCGCCTCAGGGAAAGCAGAAAAAACAAAGAGCAACAATTGCAAGGTGCGAGAAATATAAACAGACCCAATGCAGTTAAAGCAGAATATGAGCATCGGAATACTAAGGCGATGACAGTTACAAGATAAAGGACGTACCTTGAAATAAATACACTTAGGGAAGACGAGGTACTGAGATGAAGAAGGCGCAGAGAGTTTGAAGAGAGGCATACGGGTTTTGTGAAGAGTAATGAAACAGTGAGAAACACTTGAGTTTTCGAAATGTTATCATACTAGGGAAGCGCAAGCGGCAACGCTTTTCAGCCACTAATCTGGCCACGTGCACGCCCCAGAAAGAGTATGGTGAGATGTCACCTCGAGGTATTGTGCACGTCCCATCACACATTGCCACGTAGGTTGCTAAGGCAAACGGTTAGGCTTTTCGCTGAAGCTAGCTCTAGCTTAAGCCTAGGGGGCTTGTGTACTGGCCAGACCTCGGACCTCGGCTCTAGTGGACATTGGCACCGGTAGACATCGACACCAGTGGACATCGGCGCCGGTAGACATCGACACCAGTGATCTGGTCGGCATGATGGGCCACATAAGTGGGGCCCTAGAGAACATACGTATTAAATCCTATGTGAATAAAGGCCTATTTCGCGGAGAGTCCATGCATGTGGTGTGTATAGTACATTCGAGTATAGTGTAGGTAAATATTCCCTGGAGGCGCCAAAGCCCAAGAGCGCTAGGGTTTTCGGGGAAAGTTGCATGCATGGCACGTGAAAAATTAGGGCACCTACAGAACAGATGGATTCTGCAGGGAGTGGAGCACGAGTTGTTACCCTAGCGACCATACTATTAAGACTACGCACTCCATAAGAGGAAAGTCCTGTGCAATGACTGCGCTAAGTTTGTGCAACACGCACAAGATGCCTTGATAGGTAACCCTAATTCCACTTAAGGAAAGATTCTTGTGGAACAGAGGAGTTGACCTAGATACAGCCAATAAAAAGGGTGGTAGGAACCCTAGAAAGGTACACTATTTCTAAGCTTGAAACTATTTACTTACTTATTGTTTCTTAACCCAGTATTGACTTGATCATCGGAGTGCAGTCAACAGGTAGGGCCCCCTCTGTTTCAACGGAGTCACTTTCCAGAGTCCGAAGGAAGCATAGAATCCATCAGAAATAGGAGGAGCCACCACCTGCCTTGAAGTCAACGACAACTAGGTCAACCGGTAAGAACAACTACTATTTTTTTTTTTTTTATTAAAAACATGTTTGTTCTTGCCAAACTTGAGGTCAGAAGCTTGGAGTTGATTTCTGAGATGATCCTTTCGTAACTACAACCTTTGAATGTTTGGAGGTCACAATGAGATGAGGGAAGCTCCACCTGTTGATAACACTCCGAGGATCCGTTAGTGAGATCATTAAAATATTAGTGTAGTATGTATTGCATAGAAAAATACTTGTCTTTGGTCAAAGACTCATGGGCCTTTTGTAGCATTGTTGATCCCTTTTCTTTGGAAAATCATAACAAACCCCTCAACTGCTTTTTAAATCAAGCACAACTAAAGGGTGGTGGTGCACAAAATATCTTCTTTCCTCCTTTTAGTCAAGACGTGTGTTAAAATGAATAAATAGGAATAATCATAATAAATAACAAACACTTTCATTAGAACCTTACTGATACCTGCATTAGTTTAAATCCAAACATAGTGATCAGGTATTCTTTCGAGCACTTTAGTTAATTACCAGAAATTCCTATGATGTAAACATCATTATATCATTATTGTAGCCAAGAAATATTTATTTATACACTCACGGGTGACCCACAGAACTCGATTGTTCTGCGTTAGTTAGATACCCAATTGATGTGATCAAAAACCCAAATGATCTTATCCAGATAGTATACAACCCCTTAGCCTCGACCCGAACTTAGCGAGACAATGAGCATGAAAGGACCTTTATGAAAAAAAGGTGGTTATTGCGCTTATTTCGAAGCGTTTCGTGATAAGATGATGGAGACCATCCAGCCACACACAACCACATAATAAGGAGGATAAAGACCTAGAGGTTGTTTATTATTTGCAAATATGGGTTTAATTGGGCTTTTGTTTCTTTTTGTAGGCCCAATCAAGAGGACAACTCTAGGGTGAAGGAATGTACAAACATATCCAAGAAGACCTCCAAGTCATCAAAACATAAACTAAAGCTTCGGTCAGAAGAACACAAGACTGAGTTCCTACTGACTAGTCAACATTATTTTTGGGCCAAGCTTTAGCTTAAATAAATTGTATAAAGTTGTTTAGGATTTCATGGGCCATGTATTGGGCCTAGTAATTGGACCAAATATTTGGGCCAAGTAGCATAGGTTTTTGGGCTTGTATTTGGGCCAATAGTAAAATATGACTAGTTAGGGTTAAAAGTACCTAGTTAGGGTAAAAATTGGGCTTCTTTGAACCCAATGTAACCTTAAAACGTCTAGGGTATTTTGGAGGACGAAAATCACCTTGGCATGAAGCACATGGGCATCCACATGGCAGTCTAGGAGTGGAGAGGATTTAGCATGGAAGGTGTGAGCTAAACATGGAAAGCATGACTCCACATGGTATCTTCTCATTGGAGCGTTGTATTTGAATTTTCAAATTTTGGCTCCAAAATGTCCAACCCTCTCTTCCTATATAAAGAGGTGCTTGGCTCATGTAAATGGAAGATTAATTTGACTGAAATTGCTGCCAACTTTGTACCAATTATCACTCTTGTCTCCTACCTCTAGGATAGACACCTTTAATCTTCATTCTTCATCTAGTAAAGTGAGATGGCCTCAACCACTCACTCTCCACACCTAACACTTCACCTTCAAGGAAACCACAACTCCTAGGAGCTCCTTGCACGTCTTCAACCATAGCTTCCGCCACCTTCAAATTCATTTTCAGCTCATGGAAGGAAGCACTCAAGTTAGGCTACATCATAAGACAGGGGTCACATCAGGAAGAGATACCCCTACACGTGTCCTTCATCCAACGTTTCGAAGAAATTGCCATTTTAAGTCCTATTTAAAACAAAACACTATTTCTTCTTGCTCACTCAACCTTTCCTCGCCATTGTGCTCCCAAAACACTCAAAATACCCTTTTCACCATCGTCACACCATTCTCTCCCACCGTATTTCAGGTATGTTATATCCTTATTTATAGTTGTTTTATACTCTTCTGATGGTAGTTTTACTGTTTGCATCGATTCACTTTGCCTGCAAGTGGTTGTTCTGAACCGTTTGGTATTTTGTTTATTTATGCTTTTTTGCGTTTCTAGAATTTTCTTTTTCTTAAAGATGAATTATGCTTCTACTTACCCTTGGTCCAAAAAAGATTTGATTAGAGAAACCTCCATTTACACAACTCGGGAAAAAAATTAGAGATTTACGAGAGTTTGGGGGTTTAAGCAAAACTGATGAAAACCTAGTTAAGATTGTAGTATGTAAGGAAGATGAACCTGTATGACGGGATGAGTTGACTGATCCCTCGGGTCCCTTTTGCTTCTTCTATGACACTGTCTTTGTCAAATTGCGTTTGCATCTTCCATTAACGGTTTTTGAAAAGGAACTCCTAATCGAACTAAATTTAGGCCCGATTAAGCTGCATTCGAACAACTGAAACTTTACTCGAGCTTTCCATATACTTAGTTCCCAATTCATCATATTGTCGACTTTGAATTTATATTTTTTTATTTTTTCGAGTTTAAAAGTTTGAATAGGCAGCTTTGGGCTTCGTTGAATAGCAGTTCGGGGAGAGGATTGCTTTCTCCTTTTCAATATTCTTACAAAAGCTTTAAAGGTCGTTTCATAAAAGTTCGACCTTTGGTCGGCGACCCAACCCTCTTAGATGGGTTCCCTTTGTATTGGACCCACAACCATCGCTTTCAAAGCGCTCGCCAAATTGAAGACCTAGATCAAAGGGAGTGGGGAGTTTGTGAATTTTTGGAAAATATCAAAGTCATTTTTTACACATCCACAATATTGAAGCAAGAATACTGAGCAGTATCCTTAAAGGCTTACATCGGTATAACACCTCCTTTGGCCCAACTCCGCGTAAATTTCACAAGTTTAAGCTAATTGACCTGTATTATTTATGCTTTATCTTTTCTTGTTTTGTAGATAAAATGTTGTCTTCCTTCAGCAAGGCGAAGCTGGTTGGTTGGTTAAAGCAGATGATTGCAGCAAAAACTGCATTGGTGGTCGGTGGGGTTGCTCCTGGTGGCATTTAAATCCAATCTGATCACGATGAACGTACCGCCTCGGGTTTGGTCTTTAAAAGGAAAAGATCGGATGTCTCGATCACTTTGGGACATTCTAACTTGGACGAGCGTACTCCAGATGTGGAGGTTTTAATAATTGGAGACCCCAACACCGCTAGTTGTTCGAAGAAGAAGGTGAGTTTATGGGACCCCTCCTTTGATATTTCAAGCCATAATAAGACACATTACTTATTAGAAGATGATGTAACTCGGCTGAAAGATTCCAACTTAGGTTTCCTCTTTGGAAATGTTGAAAGTCTGCTTGGTCAAGTCACAGCTTTAGTGTGTTTGGCCAATGTGAAGGCGAAAGAAAGTGCGGAATTGGAGGAACTCAATAGATAGCCGAACTCCAAAAGGATAGGTCAACCGTTTGCATGCATAAAACGTTGAGGTGTATTGGCTTCGCTCCGAAGGGATTCAATGGACCGAAGAGAAAGCTGACTTGCACAGTCGAGTTCAGCAAATGGAAAATAACATTGACGATCTTAAGGAGGAAACGACTCGGAAAGAGACTGGCCTATCAAAGACGATCGAGATTTTGAAGAATGATGTGGCGAACTTTGGAGTTGCTCTAGAACAGGCTGTCATCATTCATCCTTCCATGGATTTATCAGAGATCAATCCTTGCAAAACCATGGTTGATGGAAAATAACTGAAGTGCCATAATTTGGCCCCTTAACCTTTCAGACAATTTGAATGATTTGCTATGTTTTTTATAGCTTAAGAACACTATTATATGTTGTATGCTTTCCTTTTCGTTGTTTTAAACTTCTAATTATCTCTAAGTGATGACCTTTGACGAGTTTATACCTCACGTTTTTTTATAACAAAAAGCTCCCTTCGTATAGAAGTAAATTGAGAAAAAATTTCTTTAACCTAAATGAGTGGCCTAACCCACGTTTTTCCTATAAGGTTTTGAATCAACATGGTCCCGAACTTCATCCTTGTTCTTGCCGGTTGACTCGCCTGTCGGTTGACTCACGACACTCACACGCCTCCTTCCTCACGTTGATACGTGCTTGGTTCTTTCGAAGCAATCTGCACCTGCAAAAGAGAAAGAGGGCGCCCTGGAGGCCGTTTGCACTCCGACGCTCAAGTCAGTCTGGGGCAAGGACACCAAGTGTATATGTTTCTCTCTGTGTGTTTAGGTTTAGAAACTGCGTACCTCTGTGAAGTATCTTACTGTCCCTTATATAGTCTAGGGTTTACTGCGCCGCTAGCCCTAATTAGGGTTCGCTGCGCTACTAGCCATATTTAGGATGTACTGGAATACCCTTGCGCTGCTACCACCCAATCTTAGGGTAATCCAGCACATAAGGTTTCCTTCTCTGGAGTGCAAACTCTCACAGGGTGACCGCCTGGGTGCCTCCTTGTGCACCTAGTCTCTGGGGCCACCTATTCTGGGAGTGCCTTCACTGTTCACGTGCCATGCATGTAGCTTTACTGGGAAAACCCTAGCTCTGGTGAGTACTCATCCCCTCAGGACTCTACACCCAACTGTGCTCTCCCTGCTACCCGCATAGGCACTTCGTGATCCAGGCCTCTCCCTCCCTCTGGGTATTTAACTGGTCATTGGCCCCCTCTGGGAACCAATCTTAACTGTTCTGTTTATGCTGTTCAAATCACCCAAGGTCGATGTCACCTCGCCATACTCTGTTGCCGAGGAGTCCTCGACCTGCTGAGTGACGATGACACCTCCGCCCATCCTGGTGTTGACGACTACTCACCCGTCTCTATAGGCTGACGACTCGTCATCCCTCTCTGTAGGCTGATGACTCGTCACCCCTCTCTGTAGGCTGATGACTCGTCACCCCTCTCTATAGGCTGATGACTCGTCACCCCTCTCTATAGGCTGATGACTCGTCACTCCTCTCTATAGGCTGATGACTCGTCACCCCTCTCTATAGGCTGATGACTCGTCACTCCTCTCTATAGGCTGATGACTCGTCACCCCTCTCTATAGGCTGATGACTCATCACCCCTCTCTGTTCCATACCCCCTGTGGGGTCTATTCCACGTGGCTTTGACTCATGCTGTGGGACCCAGCTGATGTCCGAGGACTGGTCAGTACAATCCTAAAAGAAAGTTTTTAGAATATAGCCTATTTTCATAAGTTTAATCGAGGTGGGATAGATCTCTTTAACTTTACCTTTTGGCAACGACAATAGGAAAGAATAAAAGAACTGACCTTGCTTCAATCAAGGAAAATCCACGTGGCTTCATGCTTTGATTCAATATCCCGAGGACCTAGGGCATTTTCTTGGTCATGGATCCGACTGTAGGATCAAGTTAATCCATTTTGTTGACATTGTAGTTTGTAGAGATCGTGACAATTGAGTTGGTTCCATCTTAGCATTCGGTCAAGTTAGTCTACTTGTAGAGATCGTGATGGTCAAGTTGGTTCGATTTTAGGATTCGGTCAAGTCAGTCCGTTTGTAGAGATCGTGGTGGTTGAGTTGGTTCGATCTTAGGATTCGACCAAGTCGGTCCGCTTGTAGAGATTGTGATAGCTGAGTTAGTCCAATCTTATGATTCAGCCAAGTGAATCCGTTTGTAGAGGTCGTGATAGCTGAGTTGGTCCAATCTTAGGATTTGATCAATTCATTCCGTTTGTAGAGATTGTGATGGCTGACTTGGTCTGATCTTAGGATTCAGCCAAGTCAGTTCTTTTGTAGAGATCGTGACGGCCGAGTTGGTCCGATCTTAGGATTCAGCCGTGTTGGTTTTTTTGTAGAGAAAGACAGTGTTTTTCCATAATTTATTTTTATTGATAGGGCGACCTCATTAAAAACTCTCCTTAGGGAAAAAAGAGTGTCGCTTCAATGTAAAATATCAAATGCATACATAACTTGTTCATTTGAAGCAAAGTGAAATAAAGATAAATTCAAAAACTTTTAACTGCAATAGAACTTGAGGCTGGCCACGTTCCACGTCCTCGGAATAGTCTCGACATCAAGGGTTTCAAGTGAATAGGCCCCATTGCCCAACTCTTTTGTTACTCGGTATGGGCCTGACCACTTCGGAGATAGCTTGTTTTCAAGTTGAAATGGATGAGCCATTCGCAGCATTAGGTTAGCCACCTTGAATTATCGGGGATTCACTTTGGTTTTGTACTTCTGTTCAACCCTTCGCTTCAAAGCTGATCCGAGCATTGTCTCGAGCTTCGTCAAGCTGATCCAAGTTCATTCTTATTCCTTTGTTGGAGGTTTCAGCAGAAAAGTTTTAAAACCTATGAGAGCATTCCAATATTTCTATTAGAATCATTGCATCTGTCTCGTACACTAAACTAAATGGTGCCTCTCGCGTGGTAGATTGAGGAGTGGTGTGATAAGACCACAATATTCTAGGAATTGTAACGCCCCTCAAAATATTGTTCATTTTTATATAATAAAATAAAGGTGAAACAATAATATCAAAAATTTAACATAGGTATATACATAATATAATTCATCCATTAATACAAATGTGCCTCAGAATAATATCCCTTTTCGAGGAAGTTTTAATACATCTCCATACAGGAGTTTTTAAAATAAAACAAAACAACAGCATTCAAAAACCGGCGATCTCCTCCTCCAGAAATGCTCACTGAGGAGCTCTACCACCTGCAACCTCATCTGCTCCCGTGCAAATATACACGATCATCACAGTTTTAAGAAAGCAAACACAAAACAAAACACAGGGTAAGCTAGATATTTTTAAAAACTTTAAATATGAAACTTTATATCAATAGAACGCATAAATCTTCACACCATTCATAATCTATATCAATTTCAACCATCGATATCCCCATATTCCACAAACTCGTCAAGTGTCTATTCAATACATTCAATACTCATGGTTCACATGTCAGACTTCCCACTGACTCATAACACATAGACACATGACTCTACTTCCGGAAGACTTGTGCGTTGAACTTAGCATCCAGAGACCTGCACCTGTCATACTACATTGCTGTAAAGTTCCCACAGCTATGCGCATAAACATAATCTCAATCTCAATATCATCACTCTCTCAGTATGACAGGGTTAATCCATATAATAGGTCAAGTCAGTTATCTTTCAAACGACTTACCCATACATATGGACCTCCTTCGACTCTCACCAACTGAATGACTTCATCTATGTGATTCCATCATATCAGTAGAGTCAGGATCGCCTCATTCACAGGATACTCACAGATCAATACACCCTCATAAAATCTCCACACGGTATTTTCTTTCCTGAAAATACTATGCTTTGATCACTCTTTCACATTCATCCAGCACATCATACCACACGTAAAAGCACAATTCCATCATGTAATATTTTGAATTCTTTTTTTTTTTTTACAATCCCAATCACAGAAAACAATCATACCAAAGTTCAGATTTTCGAATATCATATGCATTTCACCTTTCAATCTCAAACAATTTCAAAACGACACTAAAACAGGGGATTTCTAAATTTGCATTAAAACCGGCGATCACGTCGCCCCACACATAAAAACAGAGCATCGTGAAATAGAATATGAAACCGGCGACCACGTCGCCCTCACTTCAGAACCTACTCGCCTAATGTTTTTATAAACGAAAATGCTAGCTTCCCTTACCTGGACTTGCGTAGAATCTCACTACGAGCTCTAACCCACCGACTTAAGGATGCCTTAACCTGCACCATGGAGCCTTAGTCATAAAACTAACGACATTACCCATATTCTGCGTTAACAGAGGCTAATTCTGAAGCTAAAAGAGTTGAATGCAAAGCCCATGCAGAAGCAACTCTCTCACGTTCAGAAACAACTCCAAAAACAGAGCACGAAGAACTTACTCTGTTTCACGGCTTTGATCAGAAAACTTGCAGAGCACAACGTCAGGAATCCAGGGGCAGTCACCGATCTTCAACTGGTTCGCTAGGACGTCTGAACGCAGGGAGAAGGAGAGGAAAGGAACAGGGAACCAACGCTAACTCACTCAATCACTCTCGAACCATAGCAACGTCCACTGCCTCTCAGGAGTGAGTTTTGAATCTAAACCAACATGCCCAGAAATGCCGCTGCCACCACCCACTCTGTAGGAAAGCTTGCATGCACACTTCCTTGAACAGTATGACCACGTGGGTTTCTGCGCATACCAACTCTCTGATGCTAACTATTCTGAAACACCCTTTCTGTCTACGTGTCGCGCATGCAGAACGTTCATGCTGGGAGCCTGGGTCCCACCTTATCTGTGTGAAACACGACATCGCGCGATAACCATCCACCGATGACTGCTCGCGCGATGACCATGCCTCTCATACCGGCGATGATCGATGCCTCTCATACTGGCGATGACTGATTTCTCTTCCTGACGGACGACCGATGTCTCACCCTAGCAGACAACCGATGTGTCACCCTGGCAGACAACCGATGTCTCTCCTTGGAAGTCGACCGATGCGTCCCTCATCCCGGCGATGACCGTCTGTCTCTCGCCCTGGCGATGCCCGCGTGTCTCTCGCCCTGGCAATCCCCGCGTGTCTCTCGCCCTGGCGATCTCTCATCGTCCTTGATGTGGCGAGGACACATCGCCTTGCTTCTGTCGACTGATGCCACATCGTCACACCCTGTTGAGGGCTCGTCCTACCACTACTCCACACCTGTGTTATCACCCCCACATGGCTCGGTGACGTCGGTAGCTTCTCCTGCCCGAGGGCAGCTCAGTACTCAATCCTTACGTGCCTAAGCATGCAACACTAAGGTAAATCCCTTATGTCCAAGCGTAAAGTCCCGCAATTATTCTGCATGCATGGCGCTCCTAAGGTTCAAATCACACCTCCCTACATGTGATTTCTAGAACCCACTATGGTCCACCGACTGACCTCTACCACGCCGCCCTCAGACCTTGGGCGACATCCGAGGTCTGACCACCATGAAATTTCCATTACAAGCTCTTTTTGTTTTAAGTAATAACATATTCAGAATTCATTAAAATTATACTTCTTCTATTCCAAATAATTATCTAGATCCTTACAGGAATCTCTTCGAGCAACCCACCCTTGGCTTTCTCGTGTCTCCTTCTCAGACCCTTTAGTGTAAGGACCTAGAAACTTTAATTGAAATAAAAGTGTTAGATTTAAATAATTTCAGAGGATGTTATTATTTAAAATACAAAGAGTTGGTAATAGAAGTTTCGTTGTAGTCGGACATCGGATGTCGCCCAAGGTCTGGGGTCAGCTGGTAGAGGTCGGTCGGCTGACATGTGGATCAAGAAGAGTAAAGGAAGAAAAGTGTAGCTAAGAAGTCTTCTACGAGATCTGTAACATCCCGCCAATTTCATTGCATAATTATAAAATGAAGTAGAGATAAAATAATAATGTTGAAGTGAACATAATTATATATATATGTAATGAAGTTTTCTCCTCGTAGGGAGTTTAATACATAATCTGCCGGTTTCCAAAAACGTAAACTAAATACAACAAAATAAATAAAAACAGGCGATTCCCCAACAGGATAGGCGATCTCCCATCAGGAAAGAGCGATCTCCTATCAGAAAAGGGCGATCTCCTATCAGACAACATAAAAAGGGTGATCGCCTAACAGAAATATATATGGGCGATCTCCTCCCGGCGACCACTCACTGAGGAGCTCTACCACCTGCAACCTCGTCTGTTCCCGTGCAAAAATACACGATCATCACAGTTTAAGAGAAAACAGCCACAGAGCAATACAAAAGAAAGGGGTAAGCTAGATGTTTTAAAAGCTTTTAAATCAATAGTAAACATAAAACTTCACACCATTCATGACCCATATCAATTACAACCATCAACATTGCCATATTCCACATACTCGTCAAGTGTCCATTTGCTACTTTCAGTATTCAAGATTCACACGTCAGACTTTCCACTGACTCACAATGCATAGACACATGACTCTACTTCCGGATTGACTCGTGCGTTGACTCAGGCTCAGAGATCTGCACCTGTCATACCATACCACTGTGAAATCCACACAGGGTCGCTGTGAAATCCACACAGTCATGCGCATATATAATCTCAATATCATTAACTCTCCCGGTATGACAGGGTTAATTCATATAACAGGCCGAGCTCGTTCTTTTTCACACTACTCGCCCATTCATATGAACCTCCTCCGACTCTCCACAACTGAATAACTTCATCTACGTGATTCCATTATATCAGCAGAGTCAGGATATCTCCTTCTAGACAAGCCCCTAGTCAATACACCTACACACGATCTTACACGGTATTTCCTTTCCTAAAAATACTATGCCTTGATCCCACATTCACAACATTCAAAACATCATACCACTCAAATGAATGATTCAAATCACAGCAACAATCATTTCAAAGGTTCAGATTTTCGAGTATCACATGCATTCCACCTTTAAATCTCAAACAGCTTCTAACAACACAAAAACAGGGGAGTTCGAAATCTGTATTTAAAACCGGCGATCCCGTCGCCCAAACACATAACAACAGAACATCCTGAAAAGGGGTTTAAAACCGGCGACCACGTCGCCCAACCACATAGAACAGAGCATTGCGAAAAGAAACATGAAACCGGCGACCACGTCGCCCTCACTTCAGAAACAGTTAATCTATGGCTTGTATTGAAAATGAAGGCTAGCTTCCCTTACCTGGACTTGCGCAAAACACCAAGAACTCCAAAACCCAACGAAGCTTAAAAGATGCTTTCACTCTGTTTTTGCGTCTGGTTTGTAGGACTTGCAGAGAACTTCCCAGGTGCTCTAATGGTAGCCGTCGCTCGTCGTACTTTTGGATGAAGGTGCCTGAATCGCAATGCGAAGGAGAGAAAAGGAGAAGAAGGGAGGTAAACACACTCTTTCGCTCTTGAACCACTGCAACGTTTCTTTCTCTCAGAAGTGGGTTTTTGCATCTTAAACTAACTTGTCCACAAAAGTCGCTGCCACCACCCACTCTGCAGGGAAGTTTGCGTGTACGCTGCACTGAACAGTACGACTAAGCGTGCCTCTGCGCAGGCTAACACTCTGAGGTCACTATTCTGAACCACCCTTTTTGTCTACGTGGCGCGCGTGCAGGACGTTTCATGCTGGGAGTCTGGGTCCCACCTTCTCTGTGTGCAACTCGACATCGCACGATAACCTTTCACCGATGACCACTGGCGCGAAGGCTATCCACCGATGACCTCTCGCGCGAAGACTATCCACCGATGACCTCTCGCGCAAAGACTATCCACCGATGACCTCTCGCGCGAAGACTATCCCCGCATGCCTCGCGCCCTGGCGATGCCCGCATGCCTCGCGCCCTGGTGATCCCCGCATGCCTCGCGCCCTGGCGATGCCCGCATGCCTCGCGCCCTAGCGATGCCCGCATGCCTCGCGCCCTGGCAATGCCCACATGCCTCGCGCCCTGGCGATGCCCGCATGCCTCGCGCCCTGGCGATCATGCGTAGTAGGCGACCGACGATTATGTACTAACCAGGAAATCTTATAGTCTTCTAAACTACACTTTCCTTCCTTTTTATTTTAAATAAAAACATACTTAGAATTTATTTAAAATATATCCCTTTTTATTCCAATTTAATTTTACAGGTCCTTACAAGATCGCCGTTATTGAAGACGGAGGCGATCTCCGACCTCTCTGGCACATAATCGCCTATGGTGTACATGATCACCGAATGTGCACTTAGTATGTGGTCAAGGTGCTGGATCAACCAGAGTGGGTTCCAAAAACCACACGTATCAAGGTGTGGGTTAAGCCTTAGATACGCTGTGCATGCGAAGCTCTATGCTTGAGCATAAGAAATCGTCCTTAGTGTTGCATGCATGGGCGCACGAGGAGTAGTGCTGATCTACTCTTGGAAATGTGAAGCTACCGACGTCACCAAGCCATGTGGAGGTGATACCTTGGACGTAACATAGTGGGATGAAGAACCTTCAGCAAGGTCTGACGATGTGACATCGGTGAGCAGAGTAAGGCGATGTGTTCTCGTCACACACAAGGGCGATAAGAGATCACCAACAGGATGAGAGGAACATAAGTCATCAACCAGGATGGGAGACACATCGGTGGCCTGCCAGGGTGAGACATCGGTGGTCCTCCAGGGTGAGACATCGGTTGTCTGCCAGGGTGAGACATCGGTGGTCCTCCAGGGTGAGACATCGGTTGTCTGCCAGGATGAGGAATCAGTCGTCCGTCAGGAAGAGGAATCAGTCATCACCGGGATGAGGCACATCAGTCATCGCCGGTATGAGAGACAGAGGTCATCGCAAGGATGAGGGACACATCGGTCGTTTTCCAGGGAGAGACATCGGTCGTCCGCCAGGATGAGACATCAGTGGATAGTCATCGCGCGAGCGGTCATCGGTGGAAGGTTATCGCGCGATGTCGAGTTTCACACAGATAAGGTGGGACCCAGGCTCTCAGCATCAGACGTACTGCACGTGCGACACGTAGACAAAAAGGGGTGGTTCAGAATAGTGACATCAGAGTGTTGGCCTGCGCAGAGGCATGCGTAGTCTTACTGTTCACGGAAGCGTACACGCAAACTTCCCTGCAGAGTGGGTGGTGGCAGCGGCCTTTGTGGACAAGTTGGTTTAAGATTCAAAAACCCACTTCTGAGAGGAAAAGAACGTTGCAGTGGTTCAAGAGTGAAAGAGTGAGTTTACCTTCATCCTTCTCTTTTCTCTCCTTCGCGCTGCGATTCAGGCATCCTCAAGCACCAGTACGACGAGCGACGACTGCCCTTGGAGCACCTGGGAGGTTCTCTGCAAGTTCTACAAACCAGACGCTAAAACAGAGCTAAGGCATCCTTTAAGCTCGGTGGGTTTTGGAGCTCTTGGTGTTTTACGCAAGTCCAGGTAAGGGAAGCTAGCCTTATTTCCAACGAAAACCTTATATTAGATGACTGAGATGATGGGGCGACGTGGTTGCCGGTTTTCAACTGTTATTGTATAATCCCCTGTTTTTGGACGAGATCGCCGGTTTTGGCGTTGTTTTTTGAACTCCCCTGTTTTTGTATTGTTTGAAAACTGTTTGAGATTTAAATGTGAAATACATGTGATATTCGAAAATCTGAACCAGGGAATGATTGTTGTTGTGATTGGAATCATTCATTTAAGTGTTATATGATGTGTTGAATGTTGTGAATGGGGGATCAAGACATAGTATTTTCAGGAAAGGAAATATCGTGTTGAGATTGGTTATGAGGTGTATTGATCTGTGAGTATCCTGTGAATGAGACGATCCCGACTCTGCTGATATGATGGAGTCACATAGATGAAGTCATTCAGTTGGTGAGAGTCGAAGGAGGTCCATATGTATGGGTAAGTCATTTGAAAGATAACTGACTTGACCTGTTATATGGATTAACCCTGTCATACTGTGAGAGTGATGAAATTGAGATCGAGATTGTGTTGATGCGCATGGCTGTGGGAACATTACAGCAATGAAGTATGACAGGTGCAGGTCTCTAGATGCTAAGTTCAATGCACGAGTCTTCCGGAAGCAGTGTCAAGTGTCCTGTGTGGACTTTACTTGCTGTCCTGTGTGGACTTCATTAGCTGTCCTGTGTGGACTTTACAGTGGTGTGGTATGTGTTTATGTGTGTTGAATCAGTGGAAGTCTGGCGTAAGAAATGAGAAACTTTGAAATTGATAGACACTTGATGAATTTTGTGAATTGAAAGACTCTTGAAGAAATTGTGAAATGTGTGATTTCTTGATGGTCATGTGAAGGGAATGAGAAAATTGATGGTTATTACGTGGGTGTCTTAAATTTGTTTTATCTTGATTTTAAAGTTTCATATCTAAATTCTCTTTCAAATATCTAGCTTACCCTGTGATTTTGGTGTTGTGTTTGGCTTTTTCTTAAACCTGTGATGATCATGTATAATTTACACGGGAGCAGATGATGTTGCAGGAAGTAGAGCTCCTCAGTGAGTGGTCGCCGGAAGGAGATCGCCTGTTTTTGTTTTTGTTAGGCGATCACCCTTTTTCTGTTGTCTGATAGGAGATCGCCCTTTTCTGATAGGAGATCGCCTTTTTCTGTTAGGAGATCGCCTGTTTCTTTTATTTTGTTGTATTTTGTTTAAGTTTTGGAAAACTGACCGATTATGTATTAAACTCCCTGTGAGGAGAAACTTCATTACATATATATAATTATGTTCACTTCGATATATTTGTTTCACCTTTATTTTATTACATGAATATGAAAAGGAATTTGGCGGGATGTTACATTAATGGTATCAGAGCAGTTCGTCCTTAGGATGACCTGAGGGCTGTGGATCCATTGTGTTTCTTCTGCTCAAAAAATCTATTTGAGTTTTAAATAACAACTATAGTGAAAGGTTTTCAAACGTTTTTGTATTGAAATTTTGTGTGTGCTTTAGTGAATATATGCCCTAACTGAAAATCTTAGTATTAAGAATGAAAGGATCTTGATAAAGTAGTGAGGGTGCACACTCATAACTGGATCAAGATGATTCTCAATCTTAAATTCTGAAGGTTTGACGTTTAGCATATATTGAATTCTGGTGTGTTTTATTTCAGTTTATTGAGTGTTTTTGTATTGATTGAAAGTGGTTGTTTGGATTGATGGTTGTATACCAGCAGCTGTTCTGGTGTTTTGCTTGAGGTTATAAGTATCATGATTCTGTTGATAAACTCAAATTCTAAATGACTTTGAGATGTTGACTTTTGTAAGGTCTAGATGTTACCTCCTGAATGAATCGATTTCTTATCGATCTCATTCTTATAGTTGTGGGGGGGATATAGAAACCAATAGTTTCCTAATCTTCTACAGAGAAGAATGGCTCCTAGAGTGCCTACCCCTCCCCAACCTTCTGCTGAAATGGGCCAGATCGCCAGGGCCATTGAGATGATGGCGAGTGCCATCCAGCAGCAGAATACGGCGATGTCTCAGAATCACCAAGCTACACTACAGCATTAGGAGACCGCCAGATCGGCTGCAACAGCTCCCAACGTCGGTCAGCCTCAGAAGCAGATGGGACTGACCGAGTTCATGAGGCACAACCCACCCAAGTTCAGTGGGAATGCTACCCCTGATCAAGCAGATCAGTGGGTCAGGGAGTTGGAGAAAATCTTTAGGGCGACCTCCTGCCCTGAAGAGAAGAAATTGGTGTTCGCCACATATCTTCTGTCTGGAGAAGCTGAGCTCTGAGAACTCAGCAGATGATGGAGGCCGAGAGGAAGTGTTGGATTGGGAGAGCTTCAAGGTGAGGTTCCTGGAGAAATACTTCCCAGACAGCGCAAGGTTTGCGAAGGAAGCTGAGTTCCTAAGGTTGGAGTAGGGGGATATGTCTGTGAACGCCTATGCTGCTCGGTTTGAGTACCTCGCCTGATTCTATATGTAAGGACCTAGAAACTTTACTTGGAATAAAAGTGTTAGACTTAAATAATTTCAGAGGATGTGATTATTTAAAATACAAAGAGCTGGTAATTGAAGTTTCGTAGTAGTCGGACCTCGGACGTCGCCCAAGATCTGGGGTCAGCTGGTAGAGATCGGTCGGCTGACATGTGGATCAAGAAGAGTAAAGGAAGAAAAGTGTAGTTAAGAAGTCTCCTACGAGATCGCCGTTATTGAAGATGGAGGCGATCTCCGACTTCTCTGGGACATAATCGCCTGTCGCCTAGAGGAGACATGATCGCCAATCGCCTATGGTGTACGTGATCGACGGGAGTGCACGTAGTACGTAGTCAAGATACTGGATCAACCAGTGTGGGTTCCACAAAACCACACGTATCAAGGTGTGGGTTAAGGCTTAGATACGCTGTGCATGCAAAGCTCTATGCTTGAGCATAAGAAGTCATCCTTAGCGTTGCATGCATGGGAGCACGAGGAGTAGTGTTGATCTACTCTTGGAAATGTGAAGCTACCGACGTCACCAAGTCATCTGGAGGTGATACCTTGGACGTAACATAATGGGAGGATGAACCTTCAGCAAGGTGTGACGATGTGACATCGGTGACCAGGGTAAGGCGATGTGTTCTCGTCACACACAAGGGCGATAAGAGAACGCCAACAGCATGAGAGGAACATCGGTCATCAACCAGGATGGGAGGGACATCGGTGGTCTGCCAGTGTGAGACATCGGTGGTCCTCCAGGGTGGACATCGGTTGTCTGCCAGTGTGAGACATCGGTGGTCCTCCAGGGTGACACATCGGTCGTCTCCCAGGGAGAGACATCGGTCGTCCTCCAGGATGTGGCCTCGATGGATAGTCATCGCGCGAGCGGTCATCGATGGAAGGTTATCGCGCGATGTCGAGTTTCACGCAGATAAGGTGGGACCCAGGCTCGCAGCATCAGACGTACTGCATGCGCGACACGTAGACAAAAAGGGTGGTTCAGAATAGTGACATCAGAAAGTTGGCATGCGCAAGAGACACTCGCGGTCGTACTGTTCAGGGAAGTGGTTGGCATGCACAAGAAGACAACCGTGGCCGTACTGTTCAGTGAAACGTACACTCTGGCTTTCTTGCAGAGGGGGTGGTGTCAACAGCATGCGTAGACAAGTAGGCTTGGATTCAAAAACCCACTGCGAGGAGGCAAAGAACGTTACAGAGACTCGAGAGTGAAAAAGTGAGTGCATCTTCATCCCTCTCTTTTCTCTCCTTCGCGCTTCGTTTCAGGCAACCTCAAGCACCAGTGCAACCAACGACGACTGCCCTTGGAGCACCTGGGAGGTTCTCTGCAAGTTCTACAAACCAGACGCTAAAACAGAGCCAAGGCATCCTTTAAGCTCGGTGGGTTTTGGAGCTCTTGGTGTTTTGCGCAAGTCCAGGTAAGGGAAGCTAGCCTTATTTCCAACGAAAATCCTTATATTCGATGATTAAGATGATGGGGGCGACGTGGTCGCCGGTTTTTCAACTGTTATTGTACAATCCTCTGTTTTTGAACGAGATCGCCGGTTTTGGCGTTGTTTTTCGAACTCCCCTGTTTTGTGTTGTTTGAAACTGTTTGAGATTTAAATGTGATATTCGAAAATATGAACCATGGAATGATTGTTGTTGTGATTGGAATCATTCATTTAAGTGTTATATGATGTGTGGAATGTCGTGAATGTGGGATCAAGACATAGTATTTTCAGGAAAGGAAATACCGTGTTGAGATTTGGTTATGAAGTGTATTGATCTGTGAGTATCCTGTGAATGAGGCGATCCTGACTCTGCTGAGATAATGGAATCACATAGAGGAAATTATTCAGTTGGTGAGAGTCGAAGGAGGTTCATATGTATGGGTGAGTTGTTTGAAAGAGAACGAGCTCGACCCGTTGTATGGATTAACCCTGTCATGCTAGGATAGTGATGATATTGAGATTCATATATACGCTTGTGAATGTGTGTGATTTCACGGCGACCCTGTGAATGTGTGTGATTTCACAGTGGGTCAGTATGACAGGTGCATGTCTCTGGATGCTAAGTTCAACACACGAGTCTTCCGGAAGTAGTGTCAAGTGTCTTGTGTGATGAGTCAGTGGAAGTCTGACGTGAGAAATGAGGAACATTGAAATTGATAGACACTTGATGAATTATGTGATTTTAACGACTCTTGAGGAAATTGTGAAGTATGTGATTTCTCGATGGCTGTGTGATATGAATGAGAAAATGATGGATTTTATGTGGGTGTCTTTGTTGAAGCTGAAGGAAGCTTCTTCCCAACCTTGGCTTAAAGTGTGTTTGATGAAGAAAATTGCTTCGGTACTTTATAGTTTTGTAAAAGGATTTAAGTGAATTTTGGTTTAGGCTTAGGAGGTGAGGAAGTGATGAGGCACCGATCTGTCATCGGTCATTGGGGGAAGTAATGAGGAACCAATCGGTCGTCGGTCATTGGGGAAGTATGAGGAACCAATCGGTCGTCGGTCATTGAAGGAAGCAATGAGGAACCAATCGGTCGTCGGTCATTGGGGAAGTATGAGGAACCAATCGGTCGTCGGTCATTGGAGGAAGTAATGAGGTACGATCGGTCATCGGTCTTTGGGAAAGTAATGTGATCAGTCATCGGTCTTTGAGAAAGTAATGCTGTACGATCGGTCATCGGTCATTTGGAAAGTAATGTGGCACCGGTCGGTCATCGGTCATTCTGTTCTAGTTGCCTAAAGCAAGCTTAAACCAAACACAAGGAGTGTTTAAAGTTTTCAAAAATGCTGTTTAAAGTTTTCTCAAAAAGTCTGAATACTGGACAAAAATAAATCTGTTTCCTGGATAATAAATAGATTTATTTTGGTTCTGTTATTCTTAACTGTTTTTCAAACTGTTTTTTGAAAAGTGGTTAGAAACTGTTTTCTTTAAATATAGAAGACTTCTCTCACACAAAATACATAGTGCAATCACGTTTCAATCAGTTTCTGAGTGAGAAGAAGAATTCAAAGGCTTTTGTGAAAGGTTTTCAAAAGGAATTTCAAGTGTGCTTGTTCTAGGAAAACCTTGTGCTTTGTGAAGGTGCTGGTGCAGTTTTTGCAGCAGATTGAACTACTGGTTTGAGTTCTTGCATCTTCTTTTCAGGTGTATTTTTTTCCTTTCTCATTTGTTGTAAAGGTGGAAGTGTTAGTCACTTCTTGATAGGGTTTCTTGGAGTGCAAGGTGTGCTGAAATAGGTGTTTTTCAGCCTTGTATGTGAGTGTTCTTGTAGGTTTCAAGAACTGCTGTATATGCTGTAATTGTTGTATGTGTTTAGTGAATTCCACCTTGGTGTAAGGTGAACTGGATGTAGCTCTTGATGAGTGAACCAGTATAAAAACTTGTGTGCAATCTTCTCTCCTTTCTTGCATTTATTTCTGGAATTTGAATTGATAACTGTCCAAAATAAATCTGTTCATTTGAAATTGAATCTGTTAATTCTGGGTTTAATAAGAACTGTTCTTCTCTTGGTTGAAACCTTCTTGCAAATATCTGAACAAGTGTATTCTGCTGTTCCTTCTAATTGTGTAAAATCTTGTTTGATTAAGTTCTGATTGTAAGAAGGTGATTTGGAAAAATAAATCTGTTTTATTTGAAATCAATCTGTTCTTTTAATCTCTGTTATACAGAAGTCAGTTCCTGTTGCAAAAATTTTAAAAGATCAATTCACCCCTCCCCTCTTGATCTTCAGACCCTGCTTAACTCTAACAGTCTTAACTTTGTTTTATCTTGATTTTAAAGTTTCATATCTAAATTCTCTTTAAAAATATCTAGCTTACCCTTTATTTTGTATTGCTCTGTGGCTGTTTTCTCTTAAAACTGTGATGATCGTGTATTTTACACGGGAGCAGATGATCTTCCAGGGAGTAGAGCTCCTCAGTGAGTGGTCGCCGGAAGGAGATCGCCTATTTCTGTCTCTATGTGGTGATCGCCTGTGTTTTCTGTCCTGATAGCAGATCGGCTGTTTTGGGTCTTCTGATAGGAGATCGCCTGTTTTGTCCTTTTCATGCTGTATTTGGTTTTTATTTTGAAACAATTGATGGAATGTATTAAAACCCTATAAGAGGGACGTCTCTTTTTGAATACGATGTACGGGATGATGTATTTTCAATATCTAATACATATGTTGATTTTATAAATTTAATATCTACGCTTTATTCTATTATATAAATAGGAAAAGGTTTTGGAGGGATGTTACACTATACCCAGGCGACCTCTGAGGCTTGGAGGTGTAGGAAGTTTGAAGAAGGTTTAAAGCATGAGCTGAAGAAGACCATAGCACCCATGTGCATAAGAGAGTTTCATGCCTTAGTAGAGAAGGCAAAGATGGTGGAAACCTTGGAAAGGGGTAATTCTCGGGTGATCAGGTCACACCCAGGGGGTTCTTTCAGTGGGAAGGCCAAGGTGCAGCACCCACAAAGCAAGCCTTATGCGGGACCTCCACCACATCGGGCAGGAGCAGTTTCGCCCCAGTTTCAGCAGCAACGAACATGGAAACCCATATGTTTCACGTGCCAAAAGATGGGGCACATTTCTAGAGATTGTCCTAGCAGAAATAGGATGACTCAATCTGGTGGTTCCCAACAGATGAGGAATAAAGGCAGCAGACCTCAGGCAGCAGGGAGAGTGCTTGCCATGACAGGAGCAGAGGTGTCTCAGTCAGGTAACTTGGTGCAAGGTGCTTCGTGAATCCTAGCTCGGTTGGGAGTGAAGAATGAAGAGGACGTAAGCAGGATACCTGTGGTGAAAGATTTCATGGATGTATTTCCAGAAGAAATACCTGGATTACCTCCTAAGAGAGAAGTGGAATTCTCTATTGATTTGATACCTGGAACTGGACCAGTGTCAATGACTCCCTACAGAATGGCTCCAGCTGAGTTGATGGAATTAAAGAAGCAAGTATAAGTTAGATTTAGTTGTACCAAGGTTTAGTTTCAGCTACATATAAGTTATGGAGAGTAAATAAGCAGTATGTTGAAGGTTTAAAGACTTAAGCATGTGTATCCATGGGAAGTACCAGAGTTAAGTTCCAAGAATGAAAGAATGAATTTTCTTTTATTTGAAGCTTGGAAGATGTTTATGTCTAAAGTTCAATTAGACAGAGAAAATTGCTGAAGAATACTAGGTAGAGAAGTTACTGGGATAAGAGAGAAAGCTTCACGCAGAATGGATGCTGTTTTGTTGATCGTGATTTGAAAGATGAGTATGGAAATGGTGGGTTGAGATTTAAGGCTCCTGAAGCCGTAAGTCTCCTGAACTTGGCCAATGAGGATGCAGTTCTGCCTGTGAACGTAGAAGGGAAGGAGGTAATGGCTATGGATAGAATAAGGGTAAGCCGTGTTATGATGATGTTGAGTTCTTCTAGCGATGTTAGTAAATTGCAGAAAGTTGGATGTGGAAGCAGAACTTTCCGTGCCTTGTGTTTCTAATGGGATGGGATTTGCAGCTAATCCTTTAGATGGGCAGTTGTGGTGGTCAGCGTTTCGTTTCTGATCTTAGAAACAATGCTGCATTGTCAGCTGTGTCTGTTCTTCCGGGTCGGTACTAGTATAGAGGCACTCTGGCATGATAGTGGCGTTAGAGAATGCTGATTTAGATGAAAAATCTGGAGTGTGTCTCCAAGGCTGCTGAAGGTCCAGTACGATGATTTGCTTGATAAAGAAGGGCCACAGAAACTAGAGGAATGGGTCCCTTCGTCTAGAGTGGCAGCTACTGATTATTTGGGTATGCGATGTTCAGACCGCTTAACAGTCAAGCCATGCTCTCCTGAACGCCATTCAGGTCGCCCTCTTGAGTTGAATCAGCAGTGTATGCTTGGTGGTATGATGGGTGGTGGGAAGGTATTGTAACTGCAGCTAATGACAGTGGTAGAGGGATCTTCGTCGGATGGCTCTGCCTTAGAAAGTGAACCATCATCCATCCCCAAAGTTGAAGTTGCTAAGAAGGTGAGCAGGAATCATTTGGTTGGGAAACCCTTGTGGATCTGGAAAATATGAAGGGAATAACTTTGAGGGAGCCACTTTATGTCGCTCATGAGGACAAGGGTAACAACTCTGGTGGTGGCTATGAGGACGAAGCTGACAAGGCTGTGAAGACACTTCTGGCCTTAAATGAAAACAAGGATAATAACTCTTGTAGAGGCAGTGATGATGTTGACAATGAGGAAAAGACCTTTGGAGTTGTAGTTGAAGATCATGCATTTATGAAAGTGACACCGACCAAGGGTGTAGGACGAGCTATCAGATCAAAGGAGCTGTCTCCTAAGTTAGTCGGGCCATATCAGATCTTAAGGAGGATTAGTCCAGTGGCCTATGAGATCGCCCTACCTCCCCATTTAGCGAATCTGCATAATGTCTTTCACGTATCACAGCTGAGGAGGTACATGGCAGATCCTAGTCACGTGTTGGAAGTAGACGATGTGCAAATCAGGGATGACAGATCGGGTGATTCAACTTGGGAATTAGAAGAAACCATGAGAGGAGCCTATCCCTACCTCTTTTCCTTGTAATTCAATTTTCGAGAACGAAAATTTTTCTTGTTGGGGAGAATGTAAGGACCTAGAAACTTTAATTGGAATAAAAGTGTTAGATTTAAATAATTTCAGAGGATGTTATTATTTAAAATACAAAGAGTTGGTAATAGAAGTTTCGTTGTAGTCGGACATCGGATGTCGCCCAAGGTCTAGGGTCAGCTGGTAGAGGTCGGTCGGCTGACATGTGGATCAAGAAGAGTAAAGGAAGAAAAGTGTAGCTAAGAAGTCTTCAACGAGATCGCCGTTATTGAAGACGGAGGCGATCTCCGACCTCTCTGGCACATAATCGCCTATGGTGTACATGATCGCCGAATGTGCACTTAGTATGTGGTCAAGGTGCTGGATCAACCAGAGTGGGTTCTGTAACATCCCGCCAAAATTCTATTCATATCTATATAATGAAAATAAAAGTAACAAATAGATTGAAGTGAATAAAATTTTATATATGTAATTAAAGTTTCTCCTCACAGGGAGTTTAATACAAATACGATCACTTTTCCATTAAAACATAAACAAAATACAATACAATAGAAAGATAGGCGATCTCCTGACAGAAGGGTGATCTCCTATTAGAAGGGCGATCTCCTATCATATAGGCGATCTCCTATCATATAGGCGATCTCCTATCAGAAAGCAGCAAAAGGGGTGATCTCCCAACGGAAATAGAAAACAGGCGATCTCCTTCCAGCGACAATTCACTAAGGAGCTCTACATCCTGCAACATCATCTGCTCCCGTGTAAATTATACACGATCATTACAGGTTTAAGAAAAGGCCAAACACAACACAAAGGAAACACAGGGTAAGCTAGACATTTAAAAAGAGTTGGATATGAACTTTAAAATCAAGGTAAAACAAATTCAAGATACCCACGTGAACCATCAACTAAACACATATTGCACGATTCCTCAAAGGTCATTAAAATCTCAACATTCATCAAGTGTCTATCAATTCAAAGTTTCTCATTCTCACGTCAGACTTCCACTGACTCATCACACAAGACACTTGACACTACTTCCGGATTGACTCGTGCGTTGACTCAGGCCCAGAGATTTGCACCTGTCATACCATACCACTGTGAAATCCACACAGGGTCGCTGTGAAATCCACACAGCCATGCGCATATAGTCTCAATGTCAATAACTCTCCCGGTATGACAAGGTTAATTCATATAACAGGCCGAGCTCGTTCCCTTTTGAACAACTCACCCATACGTATGAACCTCCTTCGACTCTCCACAACTGAATAACTTCATCTACGTGATTCCATTATATCAGCAGAGTCAGGATATCTCCTTCTAGACAAGCCCCAGGTCAATACACATTACATACGATCTTACACGGTATTTCCTTTCCTGAAAATACTATGCCTCGATCCCACATTCACAGCATTCAACACATCACATAACACTTAAAGGAATGATTCCAATCACAGCAAAACTCAATCCAAGGTTCTTATTTTCGAATATCTCATTTAAATCTCAAACAGTTTCAAAGCAACATCAAAAACAGAGAGTTTCGCAAACAACGCCAAAACCGGCGATCTGGTTCAAAAACAAGGTATTTCGAAGTCTGTATATAAAACCGGCGACCACGTCGCCCAAACACATAGAAACAGAGCATTCACGAAGATGAAAATGAAAACCGGCGACCACATCGCCCTCACTTCAGAAACAGCTAATCTATGGCTTGTATTGAAAATGAAGGCTAGCTTCCCTTACCTGGACTTGCGCAAAACACCGAGAGCTCAAACCCACCGAGTTTGAAGGATGCCTTAGCTCTGTTTTCAGTGCCTGGTTGGTAGAACTTGCAGAGAAACTCCCAGGTGCTCTAAGGGCTGTCGTCGCTCGTCGCACAGGTGCTGGAGTTTGCCTGAGTTACAGCGCAAAGGAGAGAAGAAGGGGGGAGGGAGTTTGCACTCACCCTCACACTCTTGAGTCTGTAATGCTCTTTGCCTTCACGCAGTGGCTTTTGAATCTCAACTTACCTGTCCACGCATGCTGCTGCTGCCACCACCCACTCTGCAGAGAAGTCTGAGAACCACTGCCCGGAACAGTACGACCACTGTTGTCGCTTGTGCATGCCAACCACTGCTCTGAACAGTACGACTTCTGTTGTCGCTTGTGCATGCCAGTCACTGCTCTGAACAGTACGACCGCGAGTGTCTCCTGCGCATGCCAACATTCTGATGTCACCACTCTGAACCACCCTTTTTGTCTACGTGGCGTGCGTGCACTACGCTTCATGCTGGGAGTCTGGGTCTTACCTTCTCTGTGTGCAACTCAACATCGCGCGATAACCTTCCACTGCTGACTCATCCTAGCGAACGACCGATGTCTCCTTCGCCCTGGAAGACGACCGATGTCTCCTTCGCCCTGGAAGATGACCGATGTCTCCTTCGCCCTGGAAGACGACCGATGTCTCCTTCGCCCTGGAAGACGACCGATGTCTCCTTCGCCCTGGAAGACGACCGATGTCTCCTTCGCCCTGGAAGACGACCGATGTCTTCCCTGGCGACGCCCTCATAACTCTCGCGCCCTGGCTACGTCCACATGCATCGCGCCCTGGCGATGCCCGCATGCCTCTCGCGCCTTGGCCACGTCCACATGCCTCGCGCCCTGGCAATGCCCGCATGCCTCGCGCCCTGGCAATGCCCGCATGCCTCGCGCCCGCGCGATGCCTGCATGCCTCTCGCGCCCGCACGATGCCTGCATGCCTCGCGCCCTGGCGACGTCCACCTGGCGCTCATGTTTAGCAGGCGACCGGTGATCCCATAGCCTTCTAAACTTAACTTTTCTTCCTTTACTCTTCTTGATCCACACATCATCCGACCGACCTCTACCAGCTGACCCCAGATCTTGGGCGACGTCCGAGGTCCGACTACTACGAAACTTCATTTACCAGCTCTTTGTATTTTAAATAATAACATCTTCTGGAATTATTTAAATATACCACTTTCATTCCAATTCAATTTTACAGGTCCTTACATTCTCCCCAACAAGAAAAATTTTCGTCCTCGAAAATTGAATCACAAGGAAAAGAGGTAGGGATAGGCTTCTCTCATGGTTCCTTCTAATTCCCAAGTTGTATCACCCGATCTCTCATCCCACACCACTTTCACCATACTGATGGTCTTGCCTCTGAGCTGCCTAGGACATCTGTCGACTTTGAGAAGCTTTCATTCTGCCTTGCATCAGTTTCACCTTCTCGGTTGTCTGTTGAACCAACTCTTACTACTCCAATACTTCATCAAATTCCACTCTCCATCCCTGCATATGGAGTATGCTGCTCCATTAAGCGCCAACTCCAGTACTCACACTCTACTTCCAACCCTGAAGACTTGGTCGAGCAAGTCCAGAACTAAGCCCTTAACAGAACCAGGACTAGCCCCCTGTAGAGAAAAAGTGAGCAAGATCCCTTCATCGGAAGGAAAGAGGACAGCTGACTACTGCTCATGTCCCCCAGCCAATTCAAACTAGGATCCGAAATCTCCTTCTAGGAATCAACTTCCGCATCTTGATCAAAACCATCCATCGACTTCCCAACTGCTGATCTAATTCTCACGCTCCCTACAGGAACACCTTTGGTTCACCACTATGCTACATAATTCTGCACCTTATAAAAACAAAGTTCTTGTTGCTGTTACTTTCTAAATCATCATTATGACTTCTTTTGCCAACTCGGCTCCCTGTTCCCATCATTTCCTCATTGTTCAATGTATACATTGGATGCATTGATTTGGGTTCAGGTGCCTATCTGAAAAGGCATACAAGAACGAACGCACTATATATCTCAACCACAACCATGTAAGTAGTGGAGCCGATTGGAAAAATTTCCTCTGCATCCAGAATTTCTTGCTTAAGGACAACTCTATTCCTCTTCTCCAAGATACCACATACTATTGCCACCCACATTCCCTTCCACACCTGATCCTACTTGGATGACATACGTATAAGATAAAAGTTCTCAAGGTGGGACCTCAAATCCTTATGTCGAACAAGTAGAACACTTATCCACTTGAAGCACATAGACCAGCCACATTGCTTTAAAGTTAAAGTTAGTGGCCCACACATCCTCCTGAGATCTCACATCCCTTCCGCCTCCAACTTTCCAAACAATGACTTTTTGGAATTAACCATCATCTTCACCCTCCTCGCACACCTTACGTACATCTCTCCACCACCACGATTGATATTTCGAATGAGCTCGGCTTCTCCCAAGTTCCGAGTCATATTTGGATACAAGAATATCTTTCCATTTCCCTTTCTCATCACTCCTCCTCCACCATTTCCATACTCATCTTCCAATTCACGATCCACAAAACAGCATCCATTCTGCGTGAAGCTTTCTCTCTTCTCCCAGTAACTTCTCTACTTGGTACTTTTCAGCAACTTTCTCTGTCTAATTGAACTTTAGACATAAATACAATATCTCCTCTTTCCTTTTAAGCTTGTGGTTAAGCTAGAGTCATCTCATGCTGTTTCATCGAAATAAACATCTCCCAAGCTTCAAATAAGAGAAAATTCATTCTTTCATTTTTGGAACTTAACCCCGGTACTTCCTATGGATACACATGCTTAAGTCTTTAAACCCTCAACATTCTGCTTATATACTCTCCATAACTTATATGTAGCTGAAACTAAACCTTGGTACACTAAATCTAACTTACACTTCCTTCTTTAATTCCATCAACTCAGCTGGAGCCATTGCCACCGGTCCAGCTCCAGGTACCAAAACAATAGAGTATTCCACTTCTCTCTTAGGGGGTAACCCAGGTATTTCTTCTGGGAATACATCCGTGAAATCTTTCACCACGGGTATTCTGCTTACGTCCCCTTTATTCTCCACCTCCGACCGAGTGAGTATCACGAAGCACCTTCCACCAAGTTACCTGACTGAGGCACCTCTGCTCCTGTCATGGCAACCATTCTCCCTGCTGCCTGAGGTTTGCTGCCTTCATTCCTCATCTGTTGGGAACCACTGGATTGAGTCATCCTATTTCTGCTAGGATAATCTCTAGATATGTGCCCCATCTTTTGGCATCTAGGTTTCCATCTTTGTTGCTGCTGGAACTGGGGCGAAACTGCCCCTGCCCGATGTGGTGGAGGTCCCGCATAAGGTTTGTTTTGTGGGTGCTGCACCTTGGCCTTCCCACTGAAAGAACCCCCTGGGTGTGACCTGATCACCCGAGAGTCACTCTTCTCCCGTGCCTCCACCATCATCGCCTTCCCCACTAAGGTGTGAAATCCTCTTATGCACATCGGGGATATGGTCTTCTTCAGCTCATGTTTCAGTTCCTCTTCAAACTCCCTACACCCCCAGGCCTCGGAGGTCGCCTGGGTATAGAACCGGGCGAGGTACTCAAAACGAGCAGCATAGGCGTTCACTGACATATCCCCCTGCTCCAACTTCAGGAACTCAGCTTCCCTCGCAAACTTGGCGCTGTCCGGGAAGTATTTCTCCAAGAACTTCACCCTGAAGCTCTCCCAATCCAATACATCCCCTCGGGCCTCCATCATCTGATGAGCTCCCATCCACCAGAACTCAGCTTCTCCTGATAGCAGATAAGTGGCGGACAACAATTTCTTCTCTTCAGGGCAGGAGGTCGCCCTAAAGATTTTCTCCAACTCTCTGACCCACTGATCTGCTTGATCAGGGGTAGCATTCCCACTGAACTTGGGTGGGTTGCGCCTCATGAACTCGGTCAGTCCCATCTGCTCCTGAGGCTGACCGACGTTGGGGTTGCAGCCGATCTGGCGGTCTCCTCATACTGCAGCGTAGCTTGGTGATTCTGAGACATCGCCGTACTCTGCTGCTGGATGGTACTCGCCATCATCCCAATGGCCCTGGCGATCTGGCCCATTTCAGCAGAAGGTTTGGGAGGGGTAGGCTGTCTAGGAGCCATTCTTCTCTGTAGAAGATTAGGAAACTATTGGTTTCTATACCCCCCCCCCCCCCCCCCACAACTATAAGAATGAGATCGATAAGAAATCGATTCATTCAGGAGGTAACATCTAGACCTTACAAAGGTCAACATCTCAAAGTCATTTAGAATTTGAGTTCATCAACAGGATCATAATACTTATGACTTCAAACAAAACACCAGAACAGTTACTGGTGTACAATCATCAATCCAAACAACCACTTTCAGGCAATTATAAGAGCACTCAATAAATCACACCAGAATTCAATGTAGGCTAAACATCAAACCCTTGGAATTAAGATTAAGAATCATCTCGATCCAGTCATGAGTGTGCACCCTCATTACTTTATCAAGATCCTCTCATTCTTAATACCAAGATTTTCAATTATGGCATACATTCACTAAAGCACACACAAAATTTCAATACCAAAAACGTTTTGAAAATCTTTCACTATAGTTGTTATTTAAAACTCAAATAGATTTTATGAGCAGAAGAAACACAATGGATCCACAGCCCTCAGGTCATCCTAAGGACGAACTGCTCTGATACCATTAATGTAACATCCCGCCAAAATTCTATTCATATCTATATAATGAAAATAAAAGTAACAAATAGATTGAAGTGAATAAAATTTTATATATGTAATTAAAGTTTCTCCTCACAGGGAGTTTAATACAAATACGATCACTTTTCCATTAAAACATAAACAAAATACAATACAATAGAAAGATAGGCGATCTCCTGACAGAAAGGTGATCTCCTATTAGAAGGGCGATCTCCTATCATATAGGCGATCTCCTATCATATAGGCGATCTCCTATCATATAGGCGATCTCCTATCAGAAAGCAGCAAAAGGGGTGATTTCCCAACGGAAATAGAAAACAGGCGATCTCCTTCCAGCGACAATTCACTAAGGAGCTCTACATCCTGCAACATCATCTGCTCCCGTGTAAATTATACACGATCATTACAGGTTTAAGAAAAGGCCAAACACAACACAAAGGAAACACAGGGTAAGCTAGACATTTAAAAAGAGTTGGATATGAACTTTAAAATCAAGGTAAAACAAATTCAAGATACCCACGTGAACCATCAACTAAACACATATTGCACGATTCCTCAAAGGTCATTAAAATCTCAACATTCATCAAGTGTCTATCAATTCAAAGTTTCTCATTCTCACGTCAGACTTCCACTGACTCATCACACAAGACACTTGACACTACTTCCGGATTGACTCGTGCGTTGACTCAGGCCCAGAGATTTGCACCTGTCATACCATACCACTGTGAAATCCACACAGGGTCGCTGTGAAATCCACACAGCCATGCGCATATAGTCTCAATGTCAATAACTCTCCCGGTATGACAAGGTTAATTCATATAACAGGCCGAGCTCGTTCCCTTTTGAACAACTCACCCATACGTATGAACCTCCTTCGACTCTCCACAACTGAATAACTTCATCTACGTGATTCCATTATATCAGCAGAGTCAGGATATCTCCTTCTAGACAAGCCCCAGGTCAATACACATTACATACGATCTTACACGGTATTTCCTTTCCTGAAAATACTATGCCTCGATCCCACATTCACAGCATTCAACACATCACATAACACTTAAAGGAATGATTCCAATCACAGCAAAACTCAATCCAAGGTTCTTATTTTCGAATATCTCATTTAAATCTCAAACAGTTTCAAAGCAACATCAAAAACAGAGAGTTTCGCAAACAACGCCAAAACCGGCGATCTGGTTCAAAAACAAGGTATTTCGAAGTCTGTATATAAAACCGGCGACCACGTCGCCCAAACACATAGAAACAGAGCATTCACGAAGATGAAAATGAAAACCGGCGACCACGTCGCCCTCACTTCAGAAACAGCTAATCTATGGCTTGTATTGAAAATGAAGGCTAGCTTCCCTTACCTGGACTTGCGCAAAACACCGAGAGCTCAAACCCACCGAGTTTGAAGGATGCCTTAGCTCTGTTTTCAGTGCCTGGTTGGTAGAACTTGCAGAGAAACTCCCAGGTGCTCTAAGGGCTGTCGTCGCTCGTCGCACAGGTGCTGGAGTTTGCCTGAGTTACAGCGCAAAGGAGAGAAGAAGGGGGGAGGGAGTTTGCACTCACCCTCACACTCTTGAGTCTGTAATGCTCTTTGCCTTCACGCAGTGGCTTTTGAATCTCAACTTACCTGTCCACGCATGCTGCTGCTGCCACCACCCACTCTGCAGAGAAGTCTGAGAACCACTGCCCGGAACAGTACGACCACTGTTGTCGCTTGTGCATGCCAACCACTGCTCTGAACAGTACGACTTCTGTTGTCGCTTGTGCATGCCAGTCACTGCTCTGAACAGTACGACCGCGAGTGTCTCCTGCGCATGCCAACATTCTAATGTCACCACTCTGAACCACCCTTTTTGTCTACGTGGCGTGCGTGCACTACGCTTCATGCTGGGAGTCTGGGTCTTACCTTCTCTGTGTGCAACTCAACATCGCGCGATAACCTTCCACTGCTGACTCATCCTGGCGAACGACCGATGTCTCCTTCGCCTTGGAAGACGACCGATGTCTCCTTCGCCCTGGAAGACGACCGATGTCTCCTTCGCCCTGGAAGACGACCGATGTCTCCTTCGCCCTGGAAGACGACCGATGTCTCCTTCGCCCTGGAAGACGACCGATGTCTTCCCTGGCGACGACCTCATAACTCTCGCGCCCTGGCTACGTCCACATGCATCACGCCCTGGCGATGACCGCATGCCTCTCGCGCCTTGGCCACGTCCACATGCCTCGCGCCCTGGCAATGCCCGCATGCCTCGCGCCCTGGCAATGCCCGCATGCCTCGCGCCCGCGCGATGCCTGCATGCCTCTCGCGCCCGCACGATGCCTGCATGCCTCGCGCCCTGGCGACGTCCACCTGGCGCTCATGTTTAGCAGGCGACCGGCGATCCCATAGCCTTCTAAACTTAACTTTTCTTCCTTTACTCTTCTTGATCCACACATCATTCGACCGACCTCTACCAGCTGACCCCAGATCTTGGGCGACGTCCGAGGTCCGACTACTACGAAACTTCATTTACCTGCTCTTTGTATTTTAAATAATAACATCTTCTGGAATTATTTAAATATACCACTTTCATTCCAATTCAATTTTACAGGTCCTTACTGGTTCCAAAAACCACACGTATCAAGGTGTGGGTTAAGCCTTAGATATGCTGTGCATGCGAAGCTCTATGCTTGAGCATAAGAAATCGTCCTTAGTGTTGCATGCATGGGCGCACGAGGAGTAGTGCTGATCTACTCTTGGAAATGTGAAGCTACCGACGTCACCAAGCCATGTGGAGGTGATACCTTGAACGTAACATAGTGGGATGAAGAACCTTCAGCAAGATCTGACGATGTGACATCGGTGAGCAGAGTAAGGCGATGTGTTCTCGTCACACACAAGGGCGATAAGAGATTGCCAACAGGATGAGAGGAACATAGGTCATCAACCAGGATGGGAGACACATCGGTGGTCTGCCAGGGTGAGACATCGGTGGTCCTCCAGGGTGAGACATCGGTTGTCTGCCAGGGTGAGACATCGGTGGTCCTCCAGGGTGAGACATCGGTTGTCTGCCAGGATGAGGAATCAGTCGTCCGTCAGGAAGAGGAATCAGTCATCACCGGGATGAGGCACATCACTCATCGTCGGTATGAGAGACAGAGGTCATCGCCAGGATGAGGGACACATTGGTCGTTTTCCAGGGAGAGACATCGGTCGTCCTCCAGGATGAGACATCAATGGATAGTCATCGCGCGAGTGGTCATCGGTGGAAGGTTATCGCGCGATGTCGAGTTTCACACAGATAAGGTGGGACCCAGGCTCTCAGCATCAGACGTACTGCACGCGCGACACGTAGACAAAAAGGGTGGTTCAGAATAGTGACATCAGAGTGTTGGCCTGCGCAGAGGCACGCGTAGTCTTACTGTTCAGGGAAGCGTACACGCAAACTTCCCTGCAGAGTGGGTGGTGGCAGCGGCTTTTGTGGACAAGTTGGTTTAAGATTCAAAAACCCACTTCTGAGAGGAAAAGAACGTTGCAGTGGTTCAAGAGTGAAAGAGTGAGTTTACCTTCATCCTTCTCTTTTCTCTCCTTCGCGCTGCGATTCAGGCATCCTCAAGCACCAGTACGACGAGCGACGACTGCCCTTGGAGCACCTGGGAGGTTCTCTGCAAGTTCTACAAACCAGACGCTAAAACAGAGCTAAGGCATCCTTTAAGCTCGGTGGGTTTTGGAGCTCTTGGTGTTTTGCGCAAGTCCAGGTAAGGGAAGCTAGCCTTATTTCCAACGAAAACCTTATATTAGATGACTGAGATGATGGGGCGACGTGGTCGCCGGTTTTCAACTGTTATTGTATAATCCCCTGTTTTTGGATGAGATCGCCGGTTTTGGCGTTGTTTTTCGAACTCCCCTGTTTTTGTATTGTTTGAAAACTGTTTGAGATTTAAATGTGAAATACATGTGATATTCGAAAATCTGAACCAGGGAATGATTGTTGTTGTGATTGGAATCATTCATTTAAGTGTTATATGATGTGTTGAATGTTGTGAATGTGGGATCAAGACATAGTATTTTCAGGAAAGGAAATACCGTGTTGAGATTGGTTATGAGGTGTATTGATCTGTGAGTATCCTGTAAATGAGACGATCCTGACTCTGCTGATATGATGGAGTCACATAGATGAAGTCATTCAGTTGGTGAGAGTCGAAGGAGGTCCATATGTATGGGTAAGTCGTTTGAAAGATAACTGACTTGACCTGTTATATGGATTAACCCTGTCATACTGTGAGAGTGATGAAATTGAGATCGAGATTGTGTTGATGCGCATGGCTGTGGGAACATTACAGCAATGAAGTATGACAGGTGCAGGTCTCTGGATGCTAAGTTCAACGCACGAGTCTTCCGGAAGCAGTGTCAAGTGTCCTGTGTGGACTTTACTTGCTGTCCTGTGTGGACTTTACTTGCTGTCCTGTGTGGACTTCATTAGCTGTCCTGTGTGGACTTTACAGTGGTGTGGTATGTGTCTATGTGTGTTGAATCAGTGGAAGTCTGGCGTAAGAAATGAGAAACTTTGAAATTGATAGACACTTGATGAATTTTGTGAATTGAAAGACTCTTGAAAAATTGTGAAATGTGTGATTTCTTGAGTGGTCATGTGAAGGGAATGAGAAAATTGATGGTTATTACGTGGGTGTCTTAAATTTGTTTTATCTTGATTTTAAAGTTTCATATCTAAATTCTCTTTCAAATATCTAGCTTACCCTGTGATTTTGGTGTTGTGTTTGGCTTTTTCTTAAACCTGTGATGATCGTGTATAATTTACACGGGAGCAGATGATGTTGCAGGAAGTAGAGCTCCTCAGTGAGTGGTTGTAACATCCCGCCAAAATACTATTCATGTTTATATAATGAAAATAAAGGTAACAAATAGATTGAAGTGAACAAAATATTATATATATGAAATGTAGTTTCTCCTCACAGGGAGTTCAATACAATTTCGGTCAAATTTTCCAGAAACATAAACAAAATACAGTAAAAAAAACAAAGCAGGCGATCTCCTATCGGAAGAGACCGATCTCCTATCGGAAGAGGCCGATCTCCTATCAGAGGACCCAAAACAGCCGATCTGCTACCAGAACAGAAATCAGGCGATCTCCTTCTGGCGACCACTCACTAAGGAGCTCTACTTCCTGGAAAATCATCTGCTCCCGTGTAAAATACACGATCATCACAGTTTTAAGGGAAAACAACCAGAGAATAATACAAAGGGTAAGCTAGATATTTTTAAACTTTAAATTTTAAACTGGACAACCAACGTAGATCAGCCTTTTTAAACATTCACAAGAGTCCATCACTTTCTCATTCATATCACACAGCCATCAAGAAATCACATGTTTCACAATATTTTCAAGAGTCGTTCTATTCACATAATGCACCAAGTGTCTATCAATTCAATGTTTCTCATTTCTCACGTCAGACTTCCACTGACTCATCACACAAGACACTTGACACTACTTCCGGAAGACTCATGCGTTGAACCTAGCATCCAGAGACATGCACCTGTCATACTTCATTGGCTGGAATGTTTCCACAGCCATGCGCATCAACACAATCTCGATCTCAATTCATCACTCTCACAGTATGACAGGGTTAACCCATATGACAGGCCAAGCTCGTTCTTTTTCACACGACTCACCCATTCATATGAACCTCCTTCGACTCTCACCAACTGAGTAACTTCCTCTATATGATTTCATTACCTCAGCAGAGTCAGGATCGCCTCATTCACAGGATACTCACAGATCAATACACTTCACAGCCAAATCTCAACACGGTATTTCCTTTCCTGAAAATACTATGTCTTGATCCACATTCACGACATTCCACACATCACTCAAAGAATGATTTCAACCACAGCAACAGTCATTTCAAAGGTTCATATTCTCGAATATCACATGTATTTCACATTTAAATCTCAAACAGCTTCAAACAACATCAAAAACAGGGAAGTTCGAAATCCGTATTTAAAACCGGCGACCATGTCGCCCAACCACATAGAACAGAGCATTGCGAAAAGAAACAGGAAACTGGCGACCACGTCGCCCTCACTTCAGAAACAGCTAATCTATGGCTTGTATTGAAAATGAAGGCTAGCTTCCCTTACCTGGACTTGCGCAAAACACCGAGAGCTCAAAACCCACCGAGCTTGAAGGGTGCCTTAGCTCTGTTTTCGGTGCCTGGTTTGTAGAACTTGCAGAGAACTTCTTAGGTGCTCTAAGGGCAAACGTCGCTTGTCGCACTGATGCTTGAGGTGGCCTGAGTCACAACGCAAAGGAGAGAAGAAGGGAGGGAGGAAGTCTGCACTCACTCTAACACTCTTGAGTCTGTAACGCTCTTTGCCTTCCCGCAATGGCTTTTGAATCCAAGCCTACCTGTCCACGTATGCTGCTGCTGCCACCCTTTCTGCAGGAAAGCCTGACAACCACTGCCCTGAACAGTACGACCATTGTTGTCTCTTGTGCATGCCAACCACTGCCCTGAACAGTACGACCACTGTTGTCTCTAGTGCATGCCAACCACTGCCCTGAACAGTACGACCGCGAGTGTCTCCTGCGCATGCCAACATTCTGATGTCACCACTCTGAACCACCCTTTTTGTCTACGTGGCGTGCGTGCAGGACGTTTCATGCTGGGAGTCTGGGTCCCACTTTATCTGTGTGAAGCTCGTCATCGCGCGACAACTTTCCACCGCTGACTCATCTTGGAGAACGACCGATGTCTCCCTCGTCCTGGAAGACGACCGATGTCTATCCCTGGCGACGCTCTCATGCCTCGCGCCCTGGTGATGCCCGCATGCCTCTCGCCCGCGCGATGCCTGCATGCCTCGCGCCCGCGCGATGCCTGCATGCCTCGCGCCCGCGCGATGCCTACATGCCTCGCGCCCTGGCGCTCATGTGTAGCAGGCGACCGGCGATCATGTACTACTAGGCGATCTCATAGAGTTCCAAACTACACTTTCCTTCCTTTTTATTTTAAATAACCACATACTTAGAATTCATTTAAAATATACCCTTTTATTCCAATCCAAAAGTACAGGTCCTTACATTCTCCCCAACAAGAAAATTTTCGTCCTCGAAAATTGAATTACAAGGAAAAGAGGTATGGATAGGCTTCTCTCATGGGTGCTTCTAACTCCCAAGTTGAATCACCCGATCTCTCATCCCACACCACTTTCACCATGCTGATGGTCTTGCCTCTGAGCTGTTTACTTTGCCTATCGTCAATCCTGACTGGTTTCACTTCAAAGGACAAGTCCTCCCTGATCTGCACATCGTCCACTACGAGCACATGACTGGGGTCTGCCATGTACTTCCTCAGCTGTGATACGTGAAAGACATTGTGCAGATTTGCTAAATGGGGAGGCAGGGCGATCTCGTAGGCCACTGGACCAATCCTCCTTAAGATCTGATATGGTCCCACGAACTTAGGGGACAACTTCTTTGGTCTGATCGCCCGTCCTACACCCTTGGTTGGTGTCACTTTCATGAACACATGGTCTCCAGCAGCAAACTCCAAAGGCTTTCTCCTCTGGTCTGCATATGACTTCTGCCTACTTTGAGAAGCCTTCATTCTGCTTTGTATCTGTTGCACCTTCTCGGTCGTCTGCTGAATCAACTCTGGCCCAACCAAGACTGCTTCGCCCTCCTGGTACCAACATAAGGGAGTTCTGCATTTCCTCCCATACAGGGCTTCATATGGTGCCATCCCAATACTAGCGTGATAACTGTTATTATAGGTAAACTCCACCAGTGGCAACACCTCGTCCCAAATCCCCAATTGATCCAAGACACACGTCCTTAGCAGGTCTTCCAAGGACTGGATCGTTCTCTCTGACTGACCATCTGTTTGGGGATGATATGCAGAGCTCATCCTCAACTTAGTTCCCAAGCAATCTTGTAAGGTTTGCCAAAACCGTGAAGTGAACCTAGGATCCCTATCCGAAACAATGCTGGAGGGCACTCCATGCACCCTCACTATTTCTTTGATGTATAACTGTGCCAACTTGGTCATAGGCATCCTCATGTTCACTGGGAGAAAGTGGGCACTCTTCGTCAGCCGATCAGTGATGACCCAGATTGCATCATGGCCCTTTACCGATCTGGGTAAATGGGTGACAAAATCCATGGCAATGCTGTCCCATTTCCACTCAGGGGTATCCAATGGCTGTAACAACCCGCCAGGCCTTTGATGTTCTACCTTTGCCTTCTGACACGTCAAACAGGTAGTAACATACTGGGCGATGTCTCTCTTCATGCCTGACCACCAAAATGACTCCTTCAAGTCATGGTACATCTTGGTCATGCCTGGATGTAGGCTAAGGCGACTCTTGTGACCTTCCTCTAGGACCATTTTCTTCAACTCTTCATTTGCAGGTATGCAAATCCTGCCCTCAAATCTCAAGATCCCATCAATGCCCATCACAAAGCCTTTAGCCTGGTCGGTCCCTAGTGACTCCACAGTACGCTTCAGACTAGGGTCCTCCAACTGCTTGTCCTTTACCATTCCAAGGAAGTCATTAGTTATAGCCAGCTTACTACAACTAATGTGATTTACGTGGAACTCTACCCCAAGGTTTAAATCTCTAAATTGCTCGATCAGTTTCTGCTCTTCCATCATCATGGTGGCTACTTGTACTGATTTTCTACTCAAGGCATCTGCCACTACATTGGCCTTCCCTGGATGATACATGAGTTGAAAATCGTAGTCCTTTAGAAACTCCATCCACCTTCTTTGTCTCATGTTTAGTTCCTTCTGATCGAACAGGTATTTCAGGCTCTTATGGTCACTGAACACCTGGAACCGAGCTCCATATAGATAGTGCCTCCAGATCTTCAAGGCAAACACCACAGCCGCCAACTCCAAATCATGCGTAGGGTAGTTCCTCTCATGGACCTTGAGTTGCCTTGAAGCATATGCAACCACTCTCTTCTCTTGCATCAAAACACATCCCAAACCCTGATGTGAAGCATCACAGTAGACCTCAAAAGGCCTTCCTACCTCTGGGATCACCAGCACTGGAGCACTAGTCAACCTTTCCTTTAGTTCCTTGAAGCTCTGCTCACATCGGTCGGTCCAAGCAAAAGGTTGATCCTTGCGGGTCAGTTGTGTTAAAGGAGCCACTACCTTGGAAAAGTCCTCAATAAACCGCCGATAGTAGCCAGCTAGGCCCACAAAACTCCTTATTTCAGTAACTGTCTTAGGACGTTCCCATTGAAGCACTGCCTCCACTTTAGCTGGATCCACCGAGATCCCCTGGGCAGATATCACATGTCCTAAGAAGTTGACTTCACTCAGCCAGAACTCACACTTAGAGAACTTGTCATAGAGCTGCTTCTCCCTCAGAATCTCCAATACTGTCCTCAAATGTTCTTCATGTTCTTCCTCGGTCCTTGAGTAAATGAGTATGTCGTCTATGAAGACTACCATAAACTTATCCAAGAAAGGGCGAAAAATCGTATTCATGTAATCCATGAACAGGGCTGGAGCATTTGTGACTCCGAACGGCATCACCACATACTCATAGTGCCCATACCGAGACCTAAAAGCTGTCTTTTGCACATCTTCAGCTTTAACCAAAATTTGGTGGTACCCCGATCTCAGATCAATCTTGGAGAACACCGAGGCTCCATGTATTTGATCCATCAAATCATCAATCCTAGGTAGGGGGTACTTGTTCTTGATGGTCAACTTGTTCAACTGCCTGTAATCTATACACAGCCGAGACCCTCCATCCTTCTTCTTAACTAGAAGCACTGGAGCCCCCCATGGAGATACACTGGGTCTGATGAATTGTTTCTCCAATAATTTTTCCACTTGCTTCTTTAGTTCCACCAACTCGGCTGGTGCCATCCTGTAAGGTGCCATTGACACTGGTCCAGCTCCAGGCACTAAATCAATGGAGAATTCCACTTCTCTCTTAGGGGGTAGCCCAGGTACTTCTTCTGGAAATACGTCCATGAATTCTTTCACCACATGGATTCTGCTTACGTCCCCCTCATTCTTCACTTCCAACCGAGCTAGCATCACGAAGCACCTCGCCCCTCTTTCCAACTCCGACAACCCGTGCTGAGCTGATATCACATCTGGCTCTTGGAGGTCTGGAAACGCTATCTTCTGATTACCGCAGTCTATGAGAACGTGATTGGCAGCTAGCCAATCCATTCCCAGGATAACATCCAGGTCCTGAAGAGGTAGACAGATCAAGTTCACTTTGAATCTGCGTCCCTCTACTATCACTGGACATTCAGGGCAAACTGTGGAGGTCAACACCTGTCCTGACGCAGGTGTAGAAACCAACAGTTCGAAAGGTAACTCCTTCACCAGAAGGCCCAACTTGGCTACACACATGCTTGACACAAAGGAGTGTGTCGCTCCAGAATCAAACAAGGCTTTTACGCCTCTACCAGCTATAAAACAAACACCTTGCACGAGGTTACCTGACTGAGACGCTTCTGTTCCTGACATGGCAAACACTCTCCCTGTTGCCTGAGGTCTGCTGCCTTCGTTCCTCAACTGCTGAGAACCGCTGGGTTGAGTCGCACCATTCCTGCTTGGGCAATCTCTAGAAATGTGCCCCATCTTTTGGCACGTGAAGCATATGGGTTTCCAAGGTTGTTGCTGCTGAAGCTGGGGTGACGCTGCTCCCGCCCGACGTGGTGGAGGTCTCGCATAAGGCTTGCTTTGTGGGTGCTGCACCCTAGCCTTCCCACTGGAAGAACTCCCTGGGTGTGACCGGATCACCCGAGAATCACCCTTTTCCAGGGTCTCCACCATCTTCGCCTTCTCTACCAAGGCGTGAAATTCCCGGATGCACATCGGGGCTATGGTCCTCTTCAGCCCATGCTTCAGTCCCTCTTCAAACTTCCTACACCTCCAAGCCTCAGAGGTCGCCTGGGTGTAGAATCGGGCGAGATACTCAAACCGAGCAGCATAGGCGTTCACAGACATATCCCCCTGCTCCAACTTTAGGAACTCAGCTTCCCTTGCAAATCTTGCGCTGTCTGGGAAGTATTTCCCCAGGAACTTCACCCTGAAGCTCTCCCAGTCCAACATATCCTCTCGAGCCCCCATCATCTGCTGAGCTCCCATCCACCAGAACTCAGCTTCTCCAGATAGCAAAAAGGTGGCAAACACCAATTTCTTCTCTTCAGGGCAGGAGGTCGCCCTAAAGATTTTCTCCAACTCTCTGACCCACTGATCCGCCTGATCAGGGGTAGCATTCCCACTAAACTTGGGTGGGTTGTGCCTCATGAACTCAGTCAGTCCCATCCGTTCTTGAGGCTGACTGGCGTGAGAATTTGTTTCAGCCGACCGAGCAGTTTCCCAGTGGTGCATTGTAGCTTGATGGTTCTGAGCCATCGCTGCATTCTGTTGTTGGATGGCAGTTGCCATCATCTCGATAGCCTTAGCAATCTGGCTCATCTCCGAAGAAGGTTGGGGAGGGGTAGAAGGTCTACGTGCCATCTCTCTTCGTTTTAGATTTGAAACTACGGGTTTCTATATTCCCTACAACTACAAGAATGAGATCGATAAGAAATCAATTCATTCAGGAGGTAACATCTCGACCTTACAAAGGTCAGCATCTCAAAGTCATTAAAAATTTGAGCTCATCAACAGAATCATAGTGCTCATAAGCTTAAGCAAAACACCAGAACAGCTACTGGTATACAATCATCAATCCAAACAACCACTTTCAATCAATACGAAAACACTCAAGAAAATGAAGTAAATCACACCAGAATTCAAAGTATGCTAAGCATCAAACCTTTGGAATTAAGATTGAGAATCATCTCGATCCAGTTATGAGTGTGCACCCTCACTACTTTATCAAGATTCTCTCATTCTTAATACTAAGATTTTCAGTTAGAGCATATATTCACCAAAGCACACACAAAATTTCAATACAAAAACGTTTGAAAACTCTTTACTACAGTTGTTATTTTAAACTCAAATAAATTTCATGAGCAGAAGAAACAAAATGGATCCACAGCCCTCAGGTCATCCTAAGGACGAACTGCTCTGATACCATTAATGTAACATCCCGCCAAAATACTATTCATGTTTATATAATGAAAATAAAGGTAACAAATAGATTGAAGTGAACAAAATATTATATATATGAAATGTAGTTTCTCCTCACAGGGAGTTCAATACAATTTCGGTCAAATTTTCCAGAAACATAAACAAAATACAGTAAAAAAAACAAAGCAGGCGATCTCCTATCGGAAGAGACCGATCTCCTATCGGAAGAGGCCGATCTCCTATCAGAGGACCCAAAACAGCCGATCTGCTACCAGAACAGAAATCAGGCGATCTCCTTCCGGCGACCACTCACTAAGGAGCTCTACTTCCTGGAAAATCATCTGCTCCCGTGTAAAATACACGATCATCACAGTTTTAAGGGAAAACAGCCAGAGAACAATACAAAGGGTAAGCTAGATATTTTTAAACTTTAAATTTTAAACTGGACAACCAACGTAGATCAGCCTTTTTAAACATTCACAAGAGTCCATCACTTTCTCATTCATATCACACAGCCATCAAGAAATCACATGTTTCACAATATTTTCAAGAGTCGTTCTATTCACATAATGCACCAAGTGTCTATCAATTCAATGTTTCTCATTTCTCACGTCAGACTTCCACTGACTCATCACACAAGACACTTGACACTACTTCCGGAAGACTCATGCGTTGAACCTAGCATCCAGAGACATGCACCTGTCATACTTCATTGGCTGGAATGTTTCCACAGCCATGCGCATCAACACAATCTCGATCTCAATTCATCACTCTCACAGTATGACAGGGTTAACCCATATGACAGGCCAAGCTCGTTCTTTTTCACACGACTCACCCATTCATATGAACCTCCTTCGACTCTCACCAACTGAGTAACTTCCTCTATATGATTTCATTACCTCAGCAGAGTCAGGATCGCCTCATTCACAGGATACTCACAGATCAATACACTTCACAGCCAAATCTCAACACGGTATTTCCTTTCCTGAAAATACTATGTCTTGATCCACATTCACGACATTCCACACATCACTCAAAGAATGATTTCAACCACAGCAACAGTCATTTCAAAGGTTCATATTCTCGAATATCACATGTATTTCACATTTAAATCTCAAACAGCTTCAAACAACATCAAAAACAGGGAAGTTCGAAATCCGTATTTAAAACCGGCGACCACGTCGCCCAACCACATAGAACAGAGCATTGCGAAAAGAAACAGGAAACTGGCGACCACGTCGCCCTCACTTCAGAAACAGCTAATCTATGGCTTGTATTGAAAATGAAGGCTAGCTTCCCTTACCTGGACTTGCGCAAAACACTGAGAGCTCAAAACCCACCGAGCTTGAAGGGTGCCTTAGCTCTGTTTTCGGTGCCTGGTTTGTAGAACTTGCAGAGAACTTCTTAGGTGCTCTAAGGGCAAACGTCGCTTGTCGCACTGATGCTTGAGGTGGCCTGAGTCACAACGCAAAGGAGAGAAGAAGGGAGGGAGGAAGTCTGCACTCACTCTAACACTCTTGAGTCTGTAACGCTCTTTGCCTTCCCGCAATGGCTTTTGAATCCAAGCCTACCTGTCCACGTATGCTGCTGCTGCCACCCTTTCTGCAGGAAAGCCTGACAACCACTGCCCTGAACAGTACGACCATTGTTGTCTCTTGTGCATGCCAACCACTGCCCTGAACAGTATGACCACTGTTGTCTCTGGTGCATGCCAACCACTGCCCTGAACAGTACGACCGCGAGTGTCTCCTGCGCATGCCAACATTCTGATGTCACCACTCTGAACCACCCTTTTTGTCTACGTGGCGCGCGTGCAGGACGTTTCATGCTGGGAGTCTGGGTCCCACTTTATCTGTGTGAAGCTCGTCATCGCGTGACAACTTTCCACCGCTGACTCATCCTGGAGAACGACCGATGTCTCCCTCGTCCTGGAAGACGACCGATGTCTATCCCTGGCGACGCTCTCATGCCTCGCGCCCTGGTGATGCCCGCATGCCTCTCGCCCGCGCGATGCCTGCATGCCTCGCGCCCGCGCGATGCCTGCATGCCTCGCGCCCGCGCGATGCCTGCATGCCTCGCGCCCTGGCGCTCATGTGTAGCAGGCGACCGACGATCATGTACTACTAGGCGATCTCATAGAGTTCCAAACTACACTTTCCTTCCTTTTTATTTTAAATAACCACATACTTAGAATTCATTTAAAATATATCCTTTTATTCCAATCCAAAAGTACAGGTCCTTACAGTGGTCGCCGGAAGGAGATCGCCTGTTTTTGTTTCTGTTAGGCGATCACCCTTTTTCTGTTGTCTGATAGGAGATCGCCCTTTTCTGATAGGAGATCGCCTTTTTCTGTTAGGAGATCGCCTATTTCTTTTATTTTGCTGTATTTTGTTTAAGTTTTGGAAAACTGACCGATTATGTATTAAACTCCCTGTGAGGAGAAACTTCATTACATATATATAATTATGTTCACTTCGATATATTTGTTTCACCTTTATTTTATTACATAAATATGAAAAGGAATTTGGCGGGATGTTACATTTAGCAACGCTCAATTAGCTGACTTTACCTGACTGTTCGTTTGTGAGTGTTCTACTGAGGAAAAATCTTGCCGAATTCCAAGCTCTTGACACAGTTCGCCCAACTGACGACTAGCAAAATGGGTCCCATTGTCCATGACTACATGTCGGGGTATGCCAAAATGACACCCCAGATTCTTCCATACAAAGTGTTGAATCTTCTGAACCATTATCAAAGCTACATGTTCCGCTTCAATTCATTAAGTAAAATACTCTACAATGACAATGAGACACTTCAGTTGGAGAAATGCTAAAGGGAATGGTCCTAAGATATCGATTCCCATATATGAAAAGCCCATGGGTTGGATATAGAATGCTATTCTTTCATTGGTGCGTGATGCCAGTCAACGTGTTTCTGGCATTGCTTACATTTCTTGGTGTAGGCCATGTTATCCTTTTTCATTATCGACCAATAATATCCCGCTCAGATTATCTTTAAAGAAAGAGCCTGTCCACCAATGTGACTTTTGTAAGGACCTGAAAAATTAAATTGGAATAAAAGAGTTATATTTTAAATGAATTCTAAGTATGTTTTTATTTAGAATAGAAAGGGAGGAAAAAGTTAAGTTTAGAAGGCTACGAGGTCGCCGGTCGCCTGCTACACATGAGCGCCAGGTGGACATCGCGCGGGCGCGAGAGGCATGCAGGCATCGCGCGGGCGCGAGAGGCATGCAGGCATCGCGCGGGCGCGAGAGGCATGCGGGCATCGCGCGGGCGCGAGGCACGCGGGCATTGCCAGGGCGCGAGGCATGTGGACGTGGCCAAGGCGCGAGAGTTATGAGGGCGTCGCCAGGGAAGACATCGGTTGTCTCCCAGAGGAAGACATCGATCGTCTTCCAGGGCGAAGGAGACATCGGTCGTTCGCCAGGATGAGTCAGCAGTGGAAAGTTATCGCGCGACGTCGAGTTTCACACAGAGAAGGTAAGACCCAGACTCCCAGCATGAAGCGTAGTGCACGCACGCCACGTAGACAAAAAGGGTGGTTCAGAGTGGTGACATCAGAATGTTGGCATGCGCGGGAGACACTCGCGGTCGTACTGTTCAGAGCAGTGGCTGGCATGCACAAGCGACAACAGTGGCAGTACTGTTCAGAGCAGTGGTTGGCATGCACCAGAGACAACAGTGGTCGTACTGTTCAGGGCAGTGGTCCTCAGACTTCTCTGCAGAGTGGGTGGTGGCAGCTGCTTTTGGTGGATAAGTTGGTTTAAGATGCAGAAAACCCACTGCTGAGAGGAAAAAACGTTGCAGCCTTCAAAGAGAGAAAGAGTGAGTTACCTCCCTTCTCCTCCAGTTGCCTCCTTCGCGCTGCGATTCTAACACCTTCACACGAGAGTACGACGAGCGACAGCCACCATTAGAGCACCTGGGCAGTCCTCTGCAAGTCCTTCAACCAGACGCAAAAACAGAGCCAAGGCGTTCTTCAAGCTTTGTTGGGTTTCGGAACTCTAAGTGTTTGCGCAAGTCCAGGTAAGGGAAGCTAGACTTCATTCTCATTACAAGCTATAGTTTAGTTATTTCTGAAATGAGGGCGACGTGGTCGTCGGTTTCGTTTGCATCTGCGTGAATGCTCTGTTCCATGTGTTTGGGCGACGTGGTCGCCGGTTTTTTAAATACAGACCTCGAAATACCCTGTTTTTGAACTAGATCGCCGGTTTTGGCGTTGTTTGCGAACTCTCTGTTTTCAGTGTTACTTTGAACTGTTGAAGCTTAAATGTGATCTTCGAACATCTGAATCTTTGAAACGATCGTTGCTGTGACTTGAATCATTCCTTTAAGTGTTATGTGATGTGTTGAATGTGGTGAATGTGGGATCGAGGCATAGTATTTTCAGGAAAGAAAATACCGTGTAAGATCGTGTAGGATGTGCATTGACCGGTGATTCGTCATGATATCCTGACTCTCCTGAGATAATGAATTCATATAGATGAAGTTATTCAGGCGTTGAGAGTCGAAGGAGGTTCATACGTATGGGTGAGTCGTGTGAAACAGAACGAGCTCGGCCTGTTGTGTGGATTAACCCTGTCATGCTTGGATGGTGATGATATTGAGATTCATTATACGCTTGTGAATGTGTGTGATTTCACGGCGACCCTGTGAATGTGTGTGATTTCACAGTGGGCAGTATGACAGGTGCGAATCTATGAGTCTAGTCAATGCATGAGTCTTCCGGAAGTAGTGTCAAGTGTCTTGTGTGATGAGTCAGTGGAAGTCTGACGTGAGAAATGAGAAACATTGAATTGATAGACACTTGATGCAGTTTTGTGAAATAGAATGACTCTTGTGAATATTGTGAAATGTGTGATTTCTGGGTGATCAGGTGAAGAGTATGAGAAACTTGATAACTTTACGTGAATATCTTGAAATTGTTTACCTTGATTTTATTTTAAGTATCCTTATTTAAAATCTTTTTAAATGTCTAGCTTACCCTGTGTTTTCGTTTGTGTTGTGGCCTTTTCTTAAACCTGTAATGATCGTGTATAATTTACACGGGAGCAGATGATGTTGCAGGAAGTAGAGCTCTTTAGAAAATTGTTGCTGGAAGGAGATCGCCTGTTTTCTTTTCTGTTGGGTGATCGCCCCTCTTGCTGCTTTATAATATGAGATCGCCTATATGAAAGGAGATCGCCCTTCTTATAGGAGATCGCCCTTTTGCCAGGAGATCGCCTATCTGTCTTTTGTATTGTATTTCGTTTACGTTTTTAATGGAGAAGTGATCGTTTGTATTAAACTCCCTGTGAGGAGAAACTTATTTATTTTATATAAAGATTTTGCTCACTTCAATCTATTTGTCACCTTTATTTTCGTTTTATATTTATTTTCAAAGAAATTTGGCGGGATGTTACAACTTTCGCATATTCCTTCGAGGAGCTTGGACATTATTCATTTGCACTGGTTTTGGCTTACACAAGTAAGTAAAGGGTGGGTGTATTCGAGTCGAAAAAGATGACCATCCACGAAGGTGTACCTACTTGCATTTTTCTTGACAATCTTTGCTTGTGCTGAGTTGGAGGGAAACAATCCATCTGCTAAGTATCGGACATATGGCATCTGTTGAACCAAGTGGTGTTCAAGGTTTTGAAGAATCCAAATCCTTTGAAGGATGATGAAGCTTTTGCTGTGCTTGCTGTTGCTGTGCTGGTTTAGTTAGGATCTGGGTAGTTTGAGTTGTGTAACTCAACCTTTGATTGAATCTAAAGCTCAAGCATCTCAACTTTCAAACAAAGTAAAGTGTTTTTTCAAACTGAGTTAAAACAACCGATTGTTTTATCGAAACAACTGATTGTTTAAGCTTAGGTGTTTTGAAAACTGTTTTGAAATGTGAAAATTGGTTAAGTAACAAAACAACCGATTGATTCGAGGAAACAATCGATTGTTTGTTATGTTTTTATAACAGAAAACAGTTTTGACTTTGACTGAGCTCTAAATGCTTTTAATTCATACGCTCCAGTCATTAAATGCTTTGACCAATCTTTCTAAAGCAATTAAAGGTTTGTTAAGATTTGATTACAAACATCTTCTTTATATATATACAGAAAAACAGATTTGAGTTTTAAGAATCTAAGTGAATTGTGAAAGTTTTTCTAAGAGTTGGAGATTGCTTAGAGTTTTGGTTGATCAAAGTGCTGAGATAGGATTCTCTTGTACTGATTTCAGATTGCTTCTGTAACAAGTGTAATCCTTGTAATTCTGTGAACATTCGTTTGTGTTGTTGCTAAGAAGAGCTGTGTGTTCTTGAGGGGATCAAGATCAGCTTTCTTAGTGTGGTGTGCTGACCAAGGAAAGTGTGTTTCTTGAGGGTGTTCAAGGTCACTTTCTTGGTTGTGTGTAAGTAATCTAGTGTTGATTGCTTAGTGGATTTCCTCAGGGGTTCTGAGAAGACTGGATGTAGCTCTGGGTTGGAGTGAACCAGTATAAACGACTGTGTACAATCTCTCTATCCCTAACTCTTTAATTTCAGTTTGTTTGTTGTTTGCTGGTATAAACAACCGATTGTTTCGAAGAAACAACCGATTGTTTTCCTGGCAGTGCTGTTTTGCTTGCTGTTTTGGCAAACTGAATTGCTTAATCATTTGATTTCTGAAAGATATTCATTCTAGCTTGGAAAAGTTTGCGAAAACCTCTTTAAACAATTCACCCCCCTCTAGTTTAAAGCCATCTTTCCTAACAGCATCATCTAGGTGTTAATCACGACCATCTATAAAATCTCATCATGACTCCCTTCGAATTGTTCTCGTGTCATTATTCTTAAAGTTTTCAATGTCTCTTGTATTACTGTACGATGTGCCCCTCCTTTTTCTCGAACTGGCTAACTTAGATAGCAGATCAGCTTGGGAATTCTTGTCCCTTAGGACATGCACAAGGTCAAAAATAGAGAGGATTTCTATTAGAGTTTTGACATACCTGAGGTACAAAGTCAGTTGAAGATCTTTCACTGGATACTTGACCCGTTATAAGCAAAGAATTGCTTTTTGCTAGCAAATGGCGCACCCCCAGTTCCTTTGCTAATAACATCCCTGCTATTAGTGTCTCATACTCATCTTGATTGTTGTTAGCTTTAAATGCAAACTTAAGTGATTGCTTAAGAAGAACTCCATCAAGACCTTCAAGAATAATGCTTGCTCCACTTCCTTGTAGGTTGGATGATCTGTCTACGAAGAGGATCCACATGAAGTCTTCCCTATTTGCTTTGGAGCCCTTCGAGACGAGTTCTACGACGAAATCAACATACACTTATCCTTTGATAGGACCTCATGGTTCGTATTGGATGTCAAACTATAATAGCTCGGCGACCCATCTGACCATCCTCCCTGTTATGTTTGGTTTCTGGAAGACCCATTTTATAGGAAGATTGGTCATCACGATTACGGTGAAACTTTGGAAGTAGTGTCGTAATCGGTGTGTTGTAAAGACAACAACTAAAGCAGCCTTTTCAATGGTTTGGTAACGAGTCTCTTCACCTTGTAATACTTTATTGAAAAAATATATGGGTTTTTGAGTCTTCTTCTTGTCCAACACAATAACCGAGCTGATTGCTTGGCCGGTAACCGAGAAGTACATCTGAATGGGGAGCTTCAGAGTGGGTTTACTAAGTATGGGTGGATTTGTTAAATACTCTTTCTGAAAGTCTCTTCACATTCATCTAACCAAATGAACCGTTCATTCTTTCGGAGACATTGAAAATAAGGATATCCCTTATCACCACTAGTTGATAGAAAATGTGATAGGATGACCATCCAACTAGTCAACCTTTTTACTTCCTTTACATTGTTTGGACTCCTCATCTCAACTATTGCTATGCATTTATTTGGGTTCGTCTCTATTCCTCTTCCAGTTAGCAAAAACCTGAGGAACTTTTCAGATTGAACACTGAAAACACATTTCTCGGGATTAAGCTTTAGGCCATACTTCCCTATTGACCTGAAGATTTCTCCTAGATCGATTGTATGTTTTTCCGATTTCTTCGACATCACCACCATGTCATCTATGTATGCTTGAATGTTTCGTCCCAACATAGGTTGTAAGATCCTGTCCATAAGTCATTGGTAGGTCACCCCAACATTTTTTAGTCCGAATGGCATAACTCTATAACATTAGTTTGCCGCTTCAACCAAGAACGCGGTCATTTCTTCATCCCTCAGATGCACTTAGATTTGATTATACCCCAAAAAAGCATCCATGAAGCTGAGTAAGCCGCCACCGGATGCGTTGTCGACTAAAGAGTCAATTTTGGATAAGGGATAAGAATGTTTGGGACATGAATTATTGATATTGGTGAAATCTACGCACATTCTCCACTTCCCATTTAATTTCTTTACCATAACCACGTTCACCAACCACTCGGGATACTGAATGTCCCAGACATGACCAACTTCCACGAGTTTTTGGTTTTCATTCTTTATAGTAAGGTGTTTTTCTTCATTGAATCTCCTATGCCTTTGCACAACAGGCTTTACCCTTTCATCCATTGTCAAGTGATGACACAGGAAGTCAGGATTGATACCAGGCATATCAACCAATGACCGTGCAAAGGCATCCGTATTCTTCGATATGATCTCTTTGATTTTTGCCTCCAATTCATCATGTAGGGATGCCTCGAGTTTGAAATTTTTGCCGTTTATTTCGACCTCTCGTACTTCTTTTAGGACGTCTTTCCACAGAATAGGGGTATTCTATCTCCATATCTGGTCTCACCATGCGAGTTGTAATGGTGTATGTTCCTCTTCTGCTTCTCAAGCTATTCTCATAAAACTATCGAGCTATCTTTTGATCGACTTTCATGGCAATTACTTTGCATTTGAGCGATGGTAGTTTCAACTTTAAATGTGAAGTGGAGACTACAACACTTAGCTTATTCAACGATGGTCGCCCCAAAAGAAGATTGTAAGATGAAGGGGCATTGACCACTATATACTTGATTGTTATGGTGTTCGTCGCCTCCTCATTGGCAAAGGTTATGTGCAATTCGACATATCCTCGAACCTCTACCTTGTCGCTCGTAAAACCGGCAAGACAACCATTGAAGGGCTTGAGTTGATCGGGGGGAATCTGAAGCCAAAGATAGGTATTCCAAAATGTCATGTTTATCGAATTCCCTTGATTAATAAGGAATTGGTGCACATTGCGTTCCATAGTGATAACTGACAACACCACAGGGTCATCTTCATGTGGAAAGACATCTTTGGAATCTACGGGCATGAAGTAGAAAGAAGGGACCGAGGAGTGTTTGGGCTTCCAATTTTCTAAGGATAAGACGACCCTGGAGCAACATTTTCATCTGGATGTCAAGGATCCCCATGTTGAGAACCCTCCTGCTATGGTGTTAAAATCTCCCAAAATTGGGGTTTGTGATTACGCCTTTTTGGTAGGTCTTCGTTCTTCCGTTCCTTCTCGTGAGTATCCTCCAAATATTTTTCCAAGTAACTTTCCTTGACCAGCTTGGAAAGTTGATCAGATAAGGTTAAACACCTCTTGGTATCATGACCATAGGCTTGGTGGAACTCGCACTAGGCTTCCTTTCATTCGTTGAGTGTTCGATCTGTCTTTTTTGGAAATCGCAATTTATCTACGACGTGTCTTCCTTCGTCATGAGTGACTTGTATGATGCTTTAAACTTTGGTTGATGTAAGTTGCTGTCAAACTGATCTTTCATATTGTCTTTCTTAGCTACGTATTAAATGTATCTCTGATCATATCGCCAACCTGAAAACACCTTGGTACTCTTTGGGCAGTGATCCCGTTCGTTCTCTTTGTATCTTCCTTGTTTTGGCTATTCATTCACCTTCTTCCTTTGAATTGCCTTTTCCACCTCGATGTGGGTCGCCGCTTGCTTTTGCACCTCAACCATTGACTCTGCCCTATTTTGAAGCAGTGAATAACTGAAAGGGCTAACCCAGAGTCCCTTTAAAAATGTGCCAACTACCATTTCTTCATCCAGGGTTTGCAGACGTACTAAGACAACACAAAAGTGATTCAAGTAGTCTTTCAAAAATTCCCCTTCTCGTTGCCTTACGTCGAATAGATCGAGCAGTCAGAGGGTTTAACCTTGTTGGTCAAGAATTGCTCCTTAAACACCCTTGAGAATTCTTGAAACGAGGTGATGTTTTTGTTCGGTACTCCAGTGAACCATTGAAGGTCTGTCCCTGTGAACGTGCTCATGAACATTTTAGAACACACAACATCTGATCCTTCTGGGATTATCATTTGAGCTTTGAATGACTTTAGATGGCTTTCAGGGTCTTCCACACTAGAAAAAGATGTGACCTTCGGTGTGATGAAGTGAGGTGGAATCGATTCTTCCATAATTGCCTGTGAAAATGGTTGGGGATTATCCCGTGATGGCAACGAGCTCGTGTGCTTCTTCTCCCTTACCTATCCATGGTCCTTTACAACTTCTCGTTCGTCTTTTGTAGCTCTTTGTTCATTCAAACTGTGTCCTCCACCAGTTTTCTAGAAGAGTCTACTTCTCCTCTAAGTTGTTCTTAGTTTGTTCGAGCTTCCTCACATAGATGATCTCGCTCTTGGCAGAATTGGCTTGTCTTTTCGCCTTTTCGTTATCTTGTTGAAGAATCTGCATCGTCTCCATGATCTGTTGTAGGATGGGTGTTTCTTCTCCGTCTGACATTTGTACTCCTTGTCTTGTGTTCCTCATCTCGTCTAATTACTAGGGTTTGCATGTTAAATATTTTGGTGATTAGCAGGATCAGTTTTACCTGCCCTACGGTGGGTACCAAATGTTCTCGCCAAACTCGAGGTCAGAAGCTTGGAGGTGGTCTCTGAGAGGATCCCTTCGTAACTGCAACCTTTGAATTCTTGGAGGTCAGAATGAGATGAGGGGAGCTACACTTTTGACAATACTTTGACAATCAAGTCAGTGAGAGCATAAAAATAATAGTGTAGTATTGCATAGAAAAATACTTTCCTTTGGTGGAAGACTTATGGGCCTTTTGTAGCGTTGTTGATCCCCTTTCTTCGGGAAATCATAACAAACCCTTGATATGCTTTTTAAATCAACTACAACTAAAGGATGGTGCTGCATAAAATATTTCCTTTCCTCCTTTCAGTCAAAATGTGTGTTAAAATTAATAAATGGGAATAATCATAATAACTAACAAACAATTTCATCAGAACCTTACTGATCAGGACCGACCTGCATTAGTTTAAATCCAAATATAGTGATTGGGTATTCTTCCAAGTACTTTAGTCAATAACCAGAAATTCCTATAATATAGACATCATTATATCATTATTGTTGCCAAGAAATATTAATTTATACACTCACGGGTGACCCACAAAACTAGACTATTCTATGTCAGTTAGATACCCAATCGATGTGATCGGACACCTAATCGATCTTATCTGGACAATACAATGTTTTTCACAAAACTCTCATTCTTTAGTTGTAGATTAATAACTTATAATATAAAAGATATGGGATATAGAAAATTCCAAAGTGTGTAAGGATCTAGAAATTTATTTGGAATATAAGTGGTATATTTTAAACGATTTCTGAGTATGTTATTATTTAAAATGAAAAAGTTCATAAAATAGAAAATCCATAGTAGTCAGGCCTCGGACGTCGCCCAAGAGGTCTGAGGTCAGTATGGTAGAGGTCGGTCGGTGGACCATAGTGGGTTCCAGAAATCACATGTATCAAGGTGTGATTTGAACCTTAGATACGCCATGCATGCAGGATAAATGCGAAACTCTATGCTTTGGCATAAGAGATTGTCCTCAGTGTTGCATGCATTGGCGCGTGAGGAGTTAGTACCGACCTGTCCTCGGGCAGGAGAAGCTACCGACGTCACCGAGCCATGTGGGGGTGATAACACAGACGTGGAGTAGTGAGTCGATGAGCCTTCAGCAGGGGTGACGAGGTGTCATCAGACATCGGTCGTCTGCCAGGGAGAGACATCTGTCGTCTGCCAGGGAGAGACATCGGTCGTCTTCCAGGGAGAGACATCGGTCGTCTGCCAGGGAGAGACATCGGTCGTCTGCCAGGGAGAGACATCGGTCGTCTGCCAGGGAGAGACATCGGTCGTCTGCCAGGGAGAGACATCGGTCGTCTTCCAGGGAGAGACATCGGTCGTCTGCCAGGGAGAGACATCAGTGGATAGTTATCGCGAGATCAGTCATCGGTTCCTGGTCATCGGGGGGTCCTGTTATACACAGATAAGCTGGGACCCAGGCTTCCAGTGAAGGCGTTCTGTAGGCGCGACACGTAGACAGTAAGGGTCCCCAGAGCAGTTGGCAACAGAGAGTAAGTAGGGCAGGTGGCTCCAGAGTTTTGGGCATACAAAGGTGTCCACGTGGCCATCCTGTCAGAGGAAACTTGTAAGGACCTGTAAAAATTAAATTGGAATAAAAGAGATATATTTTAAATGAATTCTAAGTATGTCTTTATTTAAAATGAAAAGGAAGGAAAGTGTAGTTTGGAAGACTATGAGATCGCCTAGTAGTACATGATCGCCGGTCGCCTGCTACACATGGGCGCCAGGGCGCGAGGCATGCAGGCATCGCGCGGGCGCGAGGCATGTGGACGTCGCCAGGGCGCGAGGCATGCAGGCATCGCGCGGGCGAGAGGCATGCGGGCATTGCCAGGGCGCGAGAGGCATGCGGGCATCGCCAGGGCGCGAGACATGCGGGCATTGCCAGGGCGCGAGAGGCATGCGGGCTTTGCCAGGGGGAGACATCGGTCGTTCGCCAGCGAGAGGTCATCGGTGGATTGTCTTCGCGCGAGAGATCATCGGTGGATAGCCTTCGCGCGATAGGTCATCGGTGGATGGCCTTCGCACGAGAGGTCATCGGTGGATAGCCTTCGCGGGAGAGGTCATCGGTGGATAGACTTCGCGCCTGTGGTCATCGGTGAAAGGTCATCGCGCGACGTCGAGTTACACACAGAGAGGGTAGGACCCAGACTTCCAGCATGGAACGTCCTGCACGCGCGCCACGTAGACAAAAAGGGTGGTTCAGAATAGTGACCTCAGAGTGTTAGCCTGCACAGAGGCACGCTCAGTAGTACTGTTCAGGGAGTGGTTGGCCTGCGCAAGAGACAACTGTAGTCGTACTGTTCAGGGAAACGTACACTCAGACTTCTCTGCAGAGTGGGGGTGGCAGCTGCTTTTGGTGGATAAGTTGGTTTAAGATGCAGAGACCCACTGCTGAGAGAAAAAAAAGACGTTGCAGCATTCAAAGAGAGAAAGAGTGAGTTACCTCCCTTCTCCTCCAGATATCTCCTTCGCACTGCGATTCTAGCACCTTCACACGAGAGTACGACGAGCGACAGCCACCATTAGAGCACCTGGGCAGTTCTCTGCAGGTCCTTCAACCAGACGCAAAAACAGAGCCAAGGCGTTCTTCAAGCTTTGTTGGGTTTCGGAACTCTAGGTGTTTGCGCAAGTCCAGGTAAGGGAAGCTAGACTTCATTTTCAATACAAGCCATAGTTTAGCTATTTCTGAAGTGAGGGCGACGTGGTCGCCGGTTTTCGTTTTCATCTTTGTAAAATGCTCTGTGCTATGTGTTTGGGCGACGTGGTCGCCGGTTTTAAATGCAGACTTCGAAATACCCTGTTTTTGAACTAGATCGCCGGTTTTGGCGTTGTTTACGAACTCCCTGTTTTTGATGTTGCTTTGAAACGGTATGAGATTTAAATGAGATATTCGGAAATAAGAACCTTGGAGTGAGCTTTTGCTGTGATTGAAATCTTTCCTTTAAGTGTTATGAGATGTGTTGCATGATGTGAATGTGGATCGAGGCATAGTATTTTCAGGAAAGAAAATACCGTGTAAGATCGTGTAGGATGTGCATTGATCGGTGATTCCTAAGGGGATATCCTGACTCTGCTGAGATAATGGAATCACATAGAGGAAGTTACTCAGTTGGTGAGAGTCGAAGGAGGTTCATATGAATGGGCGTCTCGTGTGAAAAAGAACGAGCTCCGCCTGTTCTATGGATTAACCCTGTCATACCGGGAGAACTATTGACATTGAGATTATATATGCGCATGTTGTGTGGATTCACAGCGACCCTGTGTGGATTTCATAGTGGTATGGTATGACAGGTGCAGATCTCTGAGTCTAATCAATGCATGAGTCTTCCGGAAGTAGTGTCAAGTGTCTTGTGTGCTGAGTCAGTGGTGGACTGACATGTGAAATGAGGAACTTGAAATTGATAGACACTTGATACAGTTGTGAAATAGAATGACTCTGGAAAATATTGCGAAATGTGTGATTTCTGGGCGATCAGGTGAAGAGTATGAGGAACTTGATACTTTACGTGAATATCTTGAAATTGTTTACCTTGATTTTATTTTAAGTATCCTTATTTAAACTCTCTTTAAAATATCTAGCTTACCCTGCATGTTCTGCTCGTTGGCTGTTTTTCTCTTAAAACTGTGATGATCATGTATAACTTACACGGGAGCAGATGATCTTCCAGGAAGTAGAGCTCCTTAGTGAGTGGTCGCCGAGGAAGAGATCGCCTGTTTGTGGTGATCGCCGGTTTTCTATCTCTTGGTGGTGATCGCCGGATTTATGTCCTGCTGCAGATCGCCTGTTTTGGGCCTTCTGTTACCAGATCGCCGATTCATGTATGGAGATCGCCGGTCTTGTTGTATTTGGTTGAATTTCGTTTTAAATTTTGAAAACATTTGACCTGGTTATGTATTTAACTCCCTAAGAGGAGCAACTTCATTTCTTATATATATAATATCATGTACTCTTCAATATTATTTGTTTACCTTTATTTTCATTATACATGTATGTATGGTTTTATTTTGCGGGATGTTACAAAACTTGCACGCAAGAGTTTTCCATCAGAGTGGGTGGTGGCAGCGACATTCCTGGGCAAGGTGGTTTAATTTTAAAATTCACTTCTGATAGGCAATGTTCGAACGCTGTTTGGGTAGAGAGAAATCGAGTGAGTTGAGTTTTGGTTCCCTGTTTCCTTTCTCTCCTTCTCTCCACGTTCGGGCATCTTCGCTACCAGTTGACGTTTCCGACACCATCAAGCACCCGTTTAACGATCGGCGACTGCCCCTGGGCTCCGGGCAAGTATCTTTGCAAGTTTCCGATCAAAACCTTAAAACAGAGTAAGTTCGTCGTGCTCTGTTTTTGAAGTCGCTTCTGAACTTGAGAGAGTTGCCTCTGCATAGGCTTTGCGTGCGACTCTTTTGGCTTCAGAGTTAGTCTCTGTTAACTCAGAATATGAGTGTTATAGTTAGTTTTGTGATCGGGACTCTATGGTGCATGTTAAGGCATCCTTGAGTTCTCGGTGGGTTTGGAGCTCTTAGTGAGATCGGCTCAAGTCCAGGTAAGGGAAGCTAGCGTTATTTTTTAATAAAAACCTTAGGCTAGCAGATTCTGAAGTTAGGGTGACGTGGTCACCAGTTTTAAATTCTATTTCACAATCCCCTGTTTTGTGTCAATGGTATTTGTTGAGATTGAAATGTGGTTTTTTTTAAATATAGTGGATGCTGTGAACTGTGTATGATTTTCGAAATTATCAACCTTGGTATGATTTGATTGAGATATGTTTGGATTGTTAGAAAAGGTTTAAAGTATGTTATGGTTGCCTTGTTCATTTACGTGTTGGATGATATACTGGAATGATGTGAAAGAGTGATCAAAGCATAGTATTTTCAGGAAAGAAAATACCGTGTGGAGATTTGTTTAGAATGTGCATTGACTAAGGATTTGTAATAAGGAGATATCCTGACTCTCTTGAGATAATGGAATCATATAGATGAAGTTATTCAGGTGGTGAGAGTCGAAGGAGGTTCATATGTCTGGGTAAGTCGTTTGAAAGATAACTGACTTTACCTGTTATATGGATTAACCCTGTCATACTAGGAGAGTGATGATATTGAGATTATTTATGCGCATAGCTGTGTGGATTCACAGCGACCCTGTGTGGATTCACAGTGGTGTAGTATGACAGGTGCAGATCTCTGAGTCTGAGTCAACGCACGAGTCTTCCGGAAGTAGAGTCAAGTGTCTATGTGTTATGAGTCAGTGGAAAGTCTGACATGAGAAAGCTGAATAAAGAGAAATTTTGATAGATACTTGATGGTTATGTGGAATGAATGACACTTGAGGAAATTGTGAAATGTGTGAAAAAAGGATGGGTTATGTTGATGTAAAGTTTTATATATGAAGTTTTAAAAATATCTAGCTTACCCTGTGTTTTGTTTTGTGTTTTGTTTTCTTAAATCTGTGATGATCGTGTATTTACACGGGAGCAGACGATGTTGCAGGTGTTAGAGCTCCTCAGTGAGCAGTTGGAGAAAAGGATCGTTTTAGATTTGAATTGTTTTGTTTTATTTTGGAAAACTTTTGATGTATAAATTAAACTCCCTGCAAGGAGGGATGTTTCTTTTGAGAGACAATTATAAGATAGTTGTATTTGTATGTTAATTAAATATTACTGTTTTACTTATTTAAATGAAGGATTTTGTTAATTAAATATTTATGAGATAGTTGTTATATAAATGAGTAGAAATTAAGGATGTTACAAAGTGCATTTTTATGATGGTTTGTTTGAAACACACAAATTACATTTAGTTTTTTGTCAACTCGATCGAGTTTCCATTAACATAGACTATCGCTGCAAGATACAATGGACCTAACCACTTCTGGATAAACAACAAATATTGTTTGGAAATAGTCAATAATGGCTAAGCTATAAGAATTGTTTGGAAACAACCACTTCTTGCTAAGCTACAAGTATTGTTTGGATAGAACCACTTTTGACTAAGAACGAGTATTGTTTAGACTCAACCACTCTCATCTAAACACTTCAATAAAAAAGATTTGATCTAAAAGATCATAGAGTTTTTCTCACTACAAGAGATAAATCCTAAGTCAAATACAACATTAAGAATAATCTTTTGGTTAGCTATGAACACAAACAATGTTCTTTCTCACACTCAAAGGTTTATGATTGCTTGAAAGCATGAAAATGGTTAGAATAGAAAAATGTAAGCTTTTTCATGTCGTTGTTATCCAACAAGTCTTTATACAAAGATGAGAAGAAAATAATTGTTGTAAATCCTTTTGTAGCCATTGTGAGGTGTCCAAGCTTTTTTATCTTCTTCAAATATCGTCTGAGCATATTCAAGCACATAGACACATTAAATGCTCTTCATCAACATTAAATACATGTGACCTTTTTCCGAAACTTCTATGATACACAACATGACTTATCAAGACTAGGCTACCTACTTTCCTCTTTAGTGAAAAAGCATTAGGCCTGACCTATCTTGTTAAGTCGACAATGTAAGGATCTAGAAAATAACCTTAGAGTAGAAGTGGTATAATTTAAATGACACTTGGATAATTTATTATTGTAATAAAAGAGTTATAAATAGAAAATTCAGTTATTCAGGTTTCATTTTAAAAGAACCACCATCTCTCTAAAAACTTCTCTTTTTCCTTTTCTCTCCCTTCTCTCTAAGATTATGACCTCCTCACTCATCAATTTGACGATCGGAGTCCGCCATTAGACTCCTGGCAGTGAATACTACAAGGCTTCTCGATCAGAGTCTTTGACAGAGTAAGTTCATTTTTTCTCTTCTCTTTGAGTCAAATTCTGAACTTGTTAGGTTTGTCTTTGTCTAGACTTTGCACGTGACACTTTTAGTTTCAGGATTAATCTCTGTTAGCTCAGAGTCCCAATGATATAGTTAGATTTTTTATCAGGACTTTGTGGTGCATGTTAATCTACCCTTAAGCTTTTGATAGATTGGGAGCTCTTAGTGAGCATTTGCTCAAGTTTAGGTAAAGTAAGCTAGTTTTGAATTTTCAATAGAACCCTAGGCTAGAAGATTTGGATGTGGGGGTGACATGGTCAACAATCTTAAAATTTCTTATAGGATTGTTTGTTTTGAGTATATTAGAATTTGATTGAAATTAGAATGTGAAATTTTAGATATGGTAGATCACTACAAAAAAACGTGTATGTGGTGGCGGTTATAATATGGTGGTTATTAAAAACCACCACAATTTGCTTTATAATACGACATTTTCGTAAGCGCTATAATGTTCCTTTGAAATATGGCATGTAGAACCGCCATAATTAGCCTTCGAAATATAAAATTTCTCCCGCTTTTCGTTCCCTCCATTACCTTCATCTTTCCCAAAGGTTTTTTTTTTTTTGTTTTCCCCTCTTTCACTCTTCAAAATATATCTCGTTGACTCTTGGAAATGTACCTCTTTCAGTATTCACATTCCTCATTCACTCAACTTCTAAACCCTCATTCTCACCCTCATCCTCTTTCAGTCTTCACGTTCCTCATTCCCTGGACCTCTAAACCCTCACTCCCTGAACCTCTACACCCTCACTCCCACCCTCACTATAATCCTTCCCTTCTCAGCCCCATTTCGTAAACCCTCCCTCTCACCCTCACCGTAATCATTCCCTTCTCAACCCCATTTCGTAAACCTCCCCATCACTCTCACCGCAATCATTCCTTTCCCAGTTGTATTTCGTAAACCCTCACTCACTGCCGCATTTCGTATTCCCCTTCTCTCACCGCAATCGTTCTCCTCACTCTCGGTTAAGGGTTTTCAGTTGCATTTGTTCTCCCCATAGTCGTTCTCACCAGAAAATCGTTGTTGTGAGTACAATTTCTGGTCGCCATTACCACTGCTTGTCGCAAGAGGTATGTATTCTGATTTTGTGGTTTGCAAATGGGAAACCATACTTTAATTTTCAGTACCCAAGACTATATTTTTTTTAGATTCGTGGGACATTGGTCAGGGTTCTTTGGTGGAATTCTACTCACATCCCAGTGCACGGCTTTGCCATTCCTTGTTCAAATTTGTTTCCGAAGTCGAAACCAGGAACGCTCACTAAGAATTCAATTGGCTACCTCAGTTACCTTCTAAAACCCTCTCTGAAAACCCTCCCCTCTTAAAACCTTATGAAAACCACATCCTCAACCACCACATTCCGAAATCCCCTTCTCCCACACGCATAACCATAACCTCTTCGAGACCTTTTTTTAACCAAAAACCATATTTTCTGCCTCTTCTACACCTTACCACCTCCTCCCACCCTACACACTGCCTCTCTCCTCAATTCTCCAAACCCTAATCCTCCCTTCCTTCAATTCTAATCGCTTCCACTAGATCCTTCCTCTCCTATTCACACTGATTTTCTATTCAGTTTTGTTTTCTCAGCAATTTCTATTCACATCTTTTTTTCATTTGTGAATTCACCATTCTCGTTGATTGTTTTCAGACATGACTTCCGACCATCAATTCAACAACATCACTATCGGAAGTCGCAGAGGCACGGTAATTCCTTTAACCTTCATTTTGCTACACTTAATTTCCACATTATCATTATTCTAAATATGGGTCTGTTTGGATACAATCTTTGTATAGTACGATGAAATTGAATGAGTTATTTTTGTTCCAAACTTTCTATCTTTTACAGTAAAATGTTATTTGATTTGGTGTGATGTAATATGTACCATTTATTTAGTATAGATAGGAAGGGACTGAGTTTTCATGGCCCTACTCTATTGCAGTGCATGTTCCATGTCAAGTTTGTACAAGTCATTGCTTTTTAATTCAAGGTTAATAACAAGTAGAGTCGAAGAATTGAATTTTTTGAGTGAATATGTGAATGAGACTGAAATTAGCACTTGAGATGTATGAAACTTTTTCTTGTGTTTTGAGGTTACAAAATCCAGGATAAATAAAAGTATACTCTGGAGGAATATTATGGAAGAGACAGGGCAGTGATAAATTAATTGAAGTAGATACATCTGATACAAAGGGAGTGACATAGATGAAGGTTCCTACAGTGCCTAATCATCGAAGACTTAATAGAGACATTATTTTTATTATTCTTTTGAAACCTAAGTACATTCCTAACCTTGTTTCGTACAAAAACCAAACACCTAATTTAAGTTCTTCACCAAATTGAATAGTCTAAGTAAAAATACACCAATTTTATCTGGAAATTAGTTTGTGTAAGAATGTAAACTGATTTGTGCATTTTGAATCACAGCAGATTATGACAGAATTATTAAAAACATTGAAAGGGGGGAGGCAAGAATTTCTCGGAAAGATGAGATCATGAAAGCTATTGGAAAAAGTTAGACCGCTACAAGAATCCTTGGCTAGAGTTAAAGATACAGTATGGGCAAAACAAAGGGAAGTTGTACAATGAAGAATTTGACAGATTCATGGTACACATTTTTTCTCTTTCAGTTTTTTTTTTTTTCTAGATCTAGCTTCACCATCCTTCTATTGGTTTCTAAAAAATTTATTTTGCTGTAAATTTTTATTACCATTCATTTCATCATAATATTAACCCTGCATTTAATCGGGCTAATCAAAATTAATATATAAAATACAAGAGTGAAAGAAAGATAATCTTTAAGATATTTAACTAGCTTGCTGAGTTGGCTAAGTTGTTTTTATGGTTTTACAAGTAAACATGCACTCTTGCAAAGAAAGATTAAATAATATATGTTATTGCTATTGTTTTTCTACATAGTATTTTCTTTATTATTGGATTAAATATTATTTTTAATATTAAATATTGGATTAGATAAATAGTATTTTCTTTATTATTGTTATTGTTTTTCTACATGGGCTGTGTTTCTTTATTTCCCTTATAAAAATCCCTTATGTTTTTTTGTTAATGTTGGTTGCTTCCATTTTTATGTAGGAAAAAAATTAATGAGCTAATGCTGCAAAATCTAGACATTGCATCACATATATCTTCAAATGATCTAATTGGTGTCATTTTTATTCAAATATTATTTTCATTTATTTTTTAAAAATTGTCAATTAACTATAAACATATTCTAACTTATTTCAGGCACCAGATGTTGGAAGTGGTGCTCCATCACCAAACCAGAATATAAGATCAAGTGGAGGCAATAAGACAAATTAAGATTGAGGTTTTAGTTGTAATATGTTTAGAAAGTGAAACAATTTATATTTTGACAATTTAATTTACTTGTTGTTTGGATTAGTTTGACATTTTCAACTTTGTTCTTTAAATGAATGAATGAAGTCATCTTTTGATTATTATATTTATCAATTTTAATAATATTATGAAGTAATTATATTATCAAAATAGTTTATATTATAATTTAATTATATTATGAAACTTAAATGTGTATTGAATTTTAATTATAATATGAAACTAAATAATATTATGAAATTAAATTATAAAATAGAATTAAATAAATTATTATAAATACTAAAAATAAAATTAAATATTTAATATTTGAATTATGACAGTCATAAAGGTTATTATAAATGTCATACTATACCTTATTAAGTGGCATTTATAACTGCCACAATTTACGCTCGAATTGGTATAGCGTTTTTAAAATTACGACATTTATAATTGACGTAAATTATACGCTTAAAACCGTCACTTTATACAATGCATTATATGGCGTCTGCTACAAACGGTTCTCAGTTACTGTCACATTAAACTTTGTGGCGGCAAGAATTCTGGCGGTAAGTGGTACTACCATAGATGTAAAATGTGGCGGTTATAAGCACTAGGTTATACGAATTTTTGGTCCATTTTCGCTTAAACCAATTTTTTTTTTGCTCAAGACAAAAATCCTAGGTGCACGCTGGTTCATTTTCGCTCAAACTAAATTCTTTCACTTAAGCAATTTTTTAAAAATTAAAAAGAAAAGAAAATAAAATAAAATAAAATAAAAAGAATTAAAAGCATAGTTTATTATTGCTTATTGTTGTTAAGTGAATTTTTAGATATATTTGGAGTGTTCAGAAAGTTTAAAATATAATGTGATTGAATGGTGTATTGATATGTTAAATGAAGTATGCGCTAAGGTGAAAGTGTGATCAAGACATAGTATTTTTAGGAAAGGAAATATCGTGTTGAGATTTTATTAGGGTGAATTGATTTGTGAGTATCCTGTGAATGAGACGATCCTAACTCTACTGATATAAAGGAATCATATAGATGAAGTTAATCAGTTGCTGAGAGTTGAAGGAGCTTCTTTTTACTAAGTCTGAGGTTTTGTTCCGGTCGATCATCGGTAGTCGATGACATCAGCAGCAGTTGACCATGTGGACCATTCACAGGGTAACACGTGGTAGAGGATAGCAGGCGAATCAGGGAGGTGATCACTCAGAATGGTAATCGCCTCTCGCCTGTGATGATGAGTAATCGCCTATCGCCTTGAGGTGAGTAATCGCCTATCGCCTTGAGGATGAGTAGTCGGTCATCGCCGGTAAGGATCAGTAATCGCCCAGATTGCACATGATCGTCGTGTGTTAAGGTTGGGAGATCAGGTGGTCAGCAAGTCGCCGAAAGAGCACATCGCCGGGTGCTTGAGAAGACTTGGCATGCACTTGTTGTATGGTCAAAGTACAGAGGATAAGTGGCATATCTGCCACCATGTGTAGTGCGAGCTGCAATGCCCAGGGTTAACCAGCTCGCCATGTTAAGGTTGTGCCCAGAGTAGCCTGCGTACTAAGCTACTCCCTGTGTGGATAACTTAGTCGCAGGGGCACAGTGGAAGTAACGTTTCAGCTGCAGATACTCCAGATGGTGACACGTGTACGACCAGATGTTATCCACGTGTCAGGAGGAATAACCGTCAGGAGAGAGAAAGACTCAGGTATATATACAAACTCTTAACGAAATTAGAGGGGGGTTTTTACAGATTCTTACACCTTACACACTTGAGAGTTTCAGTTTCACACGGGTCTCACAGAGAGATTCAGATATAGTTTTGGTGTTCCTGTTGCCTGACTTGAGCGTCGGAGCTACAAAGGCCGCTAGAGGCGCCGTCTGTGTGTTTTGCAGGCAGCGTTTGGAGTTTCGGCGGTGGTTCTTGGAGCGTTCCTGCAGAACAGAGGGCTAGACAAAGGAGTGACGAGACAGTCCTCCACGTTCGAGTCAAGCGGCCGGAACAGGTTTGAAAGAACTGATCAAAATAGATCATATGGATTTACCCTGTCATATGAGATGATGAGATATTGAGATGATTATGCACATGGCTATGTGGATTCACAATGAGTAGTATGATAGGTGCAGGTCTCTGGATGCTAATTTCAATACATGAGTCTTCCAGAAGTAGAGTCAAGTGTCTAAGTATGTGAGTTAGTAGAAATCTGACTGGAGTAATGTGGATGATGAATGTGATAGACACTTGATGGTTTTGTGCAAATTATGAGAATTTGATGGATTATGCTTGTAATTAAAAGTCAAATTTATATTAGAATTCTTAAAAGTAGCTAGCTTACCCTGTGCGTTTTTTTGTATTTGTTTTCTTTAATTTGTGATGATCGTGTTAATTTACACGGGAGCAGATGAGGTTGTAGGTGATAGAGCTCCTCAGTAAGCAACCAGAGGAACAAATGTTTTTATTTAAATGTTTTGTTTTTAATGCTTTGTGTATATATTAAAATCCATATGAAGAGGGATATATTTTGAGATACAATATGAAATAGTTGTATATCTTTATATGTTAAATATATATTTCTTGCATATTATTTTGTTAAATATGGATAAAAATAGGGATGTTACAGACAACACTAACATTCCATCTTTTCAAATGTTGTTTACGTGGATTAACTTTAAGTACACTCCTCAAGAGATCTTGAAATGAACAAATCTTCTTAAGAGAAATGAAGAGACAAATGTTCCTTGCAAATAAAAAAAATTAGCATTTACAAGTCTTCGATGTATACTACGAAATGCTTAAGGCTTATCGTTAGTTAGATGACGTATGCTTATTGTTTGTTCACACAAGAGCTTATCAGACGAAGAGTACTCAACAATTTTTTTTCATCTATTAGATGAAGCAAAATAACACTTGGGTCTAACAAGACCTGGTGTTTATAGAAATGTGTTTTGCACTTTGTTCTTTAAGCACAAAAATTAAAAAAAAATAAAAGGGTTTGTTGAACTTTGGTCTAACAATCTCCCCTTTTTTTGGATGGTGTATAAAGTAATAAACTTTAAACATATTTATTTTCAAAATGTGATTTCATCATATCATGTTTTCATAGACAACTTTTCATGAAAATAAAAAAAAAATAAGAAACAAAAAGAAATACGAGTCTTGATCTTTGTCTTCTTCTTGGAAGCTCCCCCTAAAATAGACATTGTTTGTTGAGCACTTGTGATTCTTCAGCTAAGCTCCCCCTTAACTTGAGGCTTTATTTTAATCTTTAATCTTATGTTTTAGAAGATTGTTTAAAGGTTTTTGATGTTAGCTTTCTTCCCTTTATAAATTTCTTATTCTTTTCCCCTTTTAAGGTTTTCCTATTTGATTGAAACCATCCAATCACTGTACACACAGAATAAAGAGAAAGAAGATTTAGAGCCTAATTAGGAGCAGACATGAAGATTGGGCTTGTTTGGACTTCCACCAACCTTTATTGGGCCCAATAACATCTTTGAAGAGTTTATATGATAATTTGGGTCTTGTATTTGGGCCAAGTAGTATAGGGTTTTGAGCCTTGAATTTGGGCCTTGAGTAGATTATGGTTATATTAGGGTTAGAATAGTCTACTTACGATTTTAATTGGACTCACTTAAGCCTAAGAGAAACCATAGAACATCTAGTTAGGGAGAAGGCTGCACATGCTCACACTTTGCACATGTATGCAAGTGTGAAAAACATGAATGGACAAGAGTCACTTGATCCACTCTTTGTGCCACCTTCTTAGGGAATTCAAATTTGATGCTATCCTAGCTTGCATTGCTATGAGTCTTGTTTTGTATTTTGAGGAGCGGAATTTGGTGAGATTGGGTGGCCAAAATGAGTGAAAGAAACTGTGAAGTATTGGTGTATGGAGAATGATAATGAAGCTTAAGAGAGGTTAGGCCAAATCCTAAGAGGTTCCTTGCTAAAAAACTTAGAAATAAGACTAGCAAAGAGTGAGATAAGAGACTAGTTGAGGCTAAAAGTTTTGCAGCAATTCAATATTCTATTCAAAAACCAATTTACAAGGGGGACTAACACTTGTATTTATAGTGCTATGGGAAGCTAAGGTGCAAGCTTTAACCCTAAAAACTCTCCACTCATAGAAGGACAAATGACTCTCTCTAATTGGAGCAAATCCTCTCAATTTAGAGGTTGACAAATGTCCTCCTCTAATTAGAGAGAATTCTCTCCATTCCCATGAAGACAAATGGTCTTTGGGCATTTGTGGAAATTCTCTCCATTGAGGGGATGACATGTGGACCTTCATGCCTTCCTTGCCACTCCATGTTTTCTATTTTCACTCTAGTAATTTATTTGGGCACCCTAGATGGTCTAGAGTTGCATTGGGTCCAAGAATGTGCAATTGTAACTCTAGCTAGACTCTTTCTTTTTCTATTTACACCTACTCTAATTGGCCCAATACATGGCCCATGAAAATTGGCCCAAAACATGGCCTAAGAAAATGACCCAAATACAAGACTAAAATAAAACCTATACTACTTTGTCCAATGTTTATAAGCAGAAGAGCAAACAACAATTAATTCTCTCTAAGATGAGAGTCTTCTGAGATCCTTTTTCTGCTTTCAATCTTCTTAGCCAAATGTTTCGAGGCTGGATGAGTTTTCATCACAATCTTTGTGCCACCTTCTTAGGGAATTCAAATTTTATTTTCCCTAGTTTTTGGATGTTCACTTTTATTATAAATAGGAAGCTCTATTCAGTGTATTTTCAACTTGGAATGAGTAGAGAATTTATGCAAAAAATTACAGCTCACTTTTTCTTGAGTTCACTAGGATATTTTCTCTTTATAGACTTTCTTTCCTAGATCTTTTCCTTGAGAGTTGGTCGAACCTATATGAAGAAACACCTTCTAGTCACTCACAAATAAATAAACACTTCATCTCTGCAATGCTTCTGCATCCATCCATCAATTCAATTGATTGAAATAAGTTCTAATTAGAGGACTACATCATTTGGTATTTAGAGCAAGGTTCTACAAGAGATAAGTGTTCTTCATATGTGTTATTCAAATATTTTCGTGCTTCTCTTGTTGTGTTTGTGTTATGTAATCTACTCGTAATTGTCTTTAAATTTTGGTTCAACTCTATGTTCTTCTTGAACCATCTCTTGTGTTGTAGGTGTGGTTTTAATTGATTTTTTCTCAATTTAATCAATTAATTTGTTCTTCGCTTGAGTTTTGAGTCATTTTAATCGGTTAAAATTCATTTCAATTGGTTAAATTGTTCTTCACTTGAGTGTTGAGTCATTTTAATCGACTAATTTTCAATTTTAATCGGTTAAATTGTCTACATTTGAGTTTTTTGTGTTTCTATTTTAATTGGATAATGTTTGTTTTAATCAGTTAATTTGTTCCTGAAGATCAAATTAGTCGATTAAATCTCAAGATAATCGGTTAAATTGTTCTACATGGAGTCTTTTTGAATTTTAATGATCTATATTTTTATCTAGGACAATGTTTAGTCCAATTTGTCGTTACTTCTTAGTTTACCTATTTTGACCACCTATTCTAACACTTACTACAACCGTGACCTTGTGAATAAACTCCAATGACTCAATAAAAAGATATAAGTGTAGAAAAGTATAAATAAAAGATGGATTTTTACACGATAAGAGTTAGGATTAGGGAGAAAGACAATATCACCATAGGTGGATTCATTAGTGGCCTAATCCTTAATATAAGAGATATAGTGGATCTTCTACGTTACCAATATTTGAATGATTTGGTACAACTATGCATTTAGATAGAAAAATGAAAAGATTATTCCAAGGAAAAAATATTATAAGAACCCTCTAAAAGTTTAACAAGATAAAATTAAAAGGTAAGAGAAATGAAAAGAAAAGAGAGAGTATTCTACCTACACTTGTACTAATGAGATTAAATGTTTCAAGTGTTTAGGTAGAGGCCACACGTTTTATGAGTGTCCTAACAAACAAAAAATGATCTTAAGGGGGGAAAACTTGTATAGGAGTTAGGATGAGGATAGCTCTTCTTCTTCCTTTTCCATAAGAAATAAGAAAAGTCCATCCAAGTGATTACGATTCACGTTTTTCTTTTTAGTGTATGGAGTAAGCCAAGATGGAAGGCATTTTTAACCTAGTGAAGAAAAATCTCTAGAATCTGAGGAGTAAGCTTTATCTTATGAGAGCGATTTATTAACAGTGAAGAGGATACTTGAAAGCCCGCTTGTTAAGCTTGAGCAGTCTCAAAGAGAGAACCTATTCCACATAAGGTGTAAAGGTTTAGAAAATATATGTTTAGTGATTGTGCATAACAACTCTTCTTGTAATTATTGCAGCTCCAAATTCATAGACAAGTTAGCCTTAACTGCCACTCCCCATCCTAAAACTTACAAACTTCAATTGATTAAAGATGATAATGGAATAGTAGTTAAAGAATAAGTAACTAGACTGTTCTTGCCAGTTGACCTGGTCGTCGGTAGACTTGTGTAGGCGAGCTCTGACTTTGTCTACCTTTTGCTGGAATCTGTGCTTTCCTTAGTTTCTGGATGTTGTTCCTATTGAGACAGAGGACGCCCTAGTGGTTGGTCATACTCCGACGATCAAGTCAGTACAGGGCTTATAATAAACAAGAAAGATCTAGTTTAAGGCTTAGAAAAAGTGTTAGAAACAACATACCGTAACCAGGGATCTTGAGTCCCTTTTATAGAGTGCCGCTAGGTTACCTCTTGCGGTAACAACTTCTGTTACGAGAATCTTATCTCGAATAAGGACATATTCAATGGGAGAAGATCCCGCTTCAGTGTGTGTAATCTTAACAGCACAGCTGCGTAGAAATCTTATCTACTAGGAGTGTATCAAATCTTAACAGAATAACCACCTGGATACCCACTTGGGTATCGTTCCCCAGGATCAACTCTGTTTTTAAGTACATTTACATGCTTTTACGTATTACTATACCCTGCATATGCCATTACATATCCTGTATGCCAATGTTCTATCAAACCCTAGTGCACTTGGCCTTAAGTTGATAGAGTATGTTTTACTTATGCTAGACCCAAATGCACTATATGCACCCCTAGGCCCATTTAACACACTTTCACAGACCTACTAGGCCTTATATGTGAAAGATTATACCAATGCCTGAATGAGAATTAATATGCACATACCTGAGCCCAGTCACGTAATGACCGAGCTGACCTGCCTGTTCGCAGCCGTCAATGTCTGATCTTCGAGAACTGAGCTCTGCGTCCTCTGGTCCACTACACATACCTATCTCCATATGCAATTATAATGGTAAAGTTTTGTGTGACATTGTTCCTATGAAAGCTGGGCATATCTTACTTTGAAGGCCATGGAAATATGGTAAGCAATATATCCATGATGGCCTCACTAATAAAGTAACTTTCAATCCCAAGGGAAAAGAAGATAGTCTTGTGTCCTTTCACACAACAAGAAGTAAGAAAGGACTAAATAAAAATTACAGGGACAGCTAGTTCTAGAGGGGGTTTTGAAAGCATCCTGAGACTCAATTCATAGCGTTTAATAAGTTGTCTAACAGAACAAAACTCAACCGTCTAGCAAGAGAAAAGAAAAACAACAAAGCAGATTTTATATTGGTTCACCAAAAACCTGGGCTACATCAAGTCTTCCTTAATCAAGCTACTTAAGAAGTTTCACTAATCAAGAAATTTTATTATATTGTGAACACAAAACTCTTCAGGTTAAAATGAGTACTCAAACCTCTCAAATTTATCATTCTCAATCTCTCCCTAAGACTGAGAACTCTCAAATAAAAAGAGAACACTCTCTTATATAACATAATTTAATCTCACAAGGGTATAATTTCACATCATGAAGAATTTACAAGGTTTATCACAAAGACTAAACACTCGAAATGATACAATTCTAGTTCCAATTCCATGTGCTTTGTTCTTTTTCACTTTGTTATTGAATTTGAGTAATTCTAATGGTGTTGTAGGTAGCAAAAATCAGTTAGGAAGTGTAGTTTATGTCATTGTAAGAGATGGAAATTTGAGTTAAAATTCGTAGAGTGAGGTTAGGTCCACACTTAGGAGGAGTCTAGAATGTGTCTTAAAGAAGACTACTCTAGAGAGAACCTAGACAAGTATAAATGATGCAAGAATTTTGATAGAATTTCATTACTCAAATCAAGGTTAAAAATTACATGTACTAAAGACTCTTATTTATAGATAAGATGCTTGAAGAGAAGTGTTCCGGTCGGTCATCGGTATTCGATAACATCAGCAGCAGTTGACCACGTGGACCATTCACAGAGTAACACGTGGTAGAGGATAGCAGGCGAATCAGGGAGGTGATCACTCAGAATGGTAATCGCCTCTCGCCTGTGATGATGAGTAATCGCCTATCGCCTTGAGGTGAGTAATCGCCTATCGCCTTGAGGATGAGTAGTCGGTCATCGCCGGTATGGATTAGTAATCGCCCAGATTGCACATGATCGTCGTGTGTTAAGGTTGGGAGATCAGGTGGTCAGCAAGTCGCCGAAAGAGCACATCGCCGGGTGTTTGAGAATACTTGGCAAGCACTTGTTGTATGGTTAAAGTACAGAGGATAAGTGGCATATCTGCCACCATGTGTAGTGTGAGCTGCAATGCCCAGGGTTAACCAGTTCGCCATGTTAAGGTTGCGCCCAGAGTAGCCTGCGTACTAAGCTACTCCCTGTGTGGATAACTTAGTCGCAGGGGCACAGTGGAAGTAACGTTTCAGCTGCAGATACTCCAGATGGTGACACGTGTACGACCAGATGTTATCCACGTGTCAAGAGGAATAACCGTCAGGAGAGAGAAATACTCAGGTATATATACAAACTCTTAACGAAATTGAGAGGGAGGTTTTTTCAGATTCTCATAGCTCACACATCTGAGAGTTTCAGTCACACACGGGTCTCACAGAGAGATTCAGATATAGTTTTGGTGTTCCTGTTGCCCGACTTGAGCGTCGGAGCTACAACGGCCGCTAGAGGCGCCGTCTGTGTGTTTTGCAGGCAGTGTTTGGAGTTCTGGCAGTGGTTCTTGGAGCGTTCCTGCAGAACAGAGGGCTAGACGAAGGAGTGACGAGGCAGTCCTCCACATTCGAGTCAAGCGGCCGGAACAAGAAGTCTCAAACCCTAACCCTAACCCTAGCTTATGGAGTAAGCTTCTCAAACCCCCCTCCACTTACAAGTTGACATGTGTCAAAGGTAGCTTGCATCCCAACCTTCAAATCCTCTCTATTGGGGAGAGTGATAAGTGGCACATGGAAGTTGTAAGGACCTAGAAACTTTAATTGGAATAAAAGTGTTAAACTTAAATAATTTCAGAAGATGTTATTATTTAAAATACAAAGAGTTGGTAATTGAAGTTTCGTAGTAGTCGGACCTCGGACGTCGCCCAAGATCTGGGGTCAGCTGGTAGAGGTCGGTCGGCTGGCATGTGAATCAAGAAGAGTAAAGGAAGAAAAGTGTAGCTTAGAAGTCTACGAGATCGCCGTTGTTGAAGACGGAGGCGATCTCCGAGTTCTCTGGGACATAATCGCCTGTCGCCTAGAGGAGACATGACCGCCAATCGCCTATGGCGTACGTGATCGACGGGAGTGCACGTAGTATGTGGTCTAGATACCGGATTAACCAGAGTGGGTTCCACAAAACCACACGTATCAAGGTGTGGGTTAAGCCTTAGATACGCTGTGCATGGAAAGCTCTATGCTTGAGCATAAGAAGTCATCCTTAGTGTTGCATACATGGGAGCACGAGGAGTAGTGCTGATCTACTCTTGGAAATGTGAAGCTACCGATGTCACCAAGCCATGTGGAGGTAATACCTTGGACGTAACATAGTGGGATGGAGAACCTTCAGCAAGGTATGACGATATGAAATCGGTGAGCAGAGTAAGGCGATGTGTTCTCGTCACACACAAGGGCGATAAGAGATCGCCAACAGGATGAGAGGAACATCGGTCATCAACCAGGATGGGAGACACATCGGTGGTCTGCCAGGGTGAGACATCGGTGGTCTGCCAGGTTGAGACATCGGTTGTCTTCCAGGGTGAGACATCGGTGGTCTGCCAGGGAGAGACATCGGTGGTCTGCCAGGGTGAGACATCGGTTGTCTGCCAGTGTGAGGAATCAGTCATCACCGGGATGAGGCACATCAGTCATCGCCAGTATGAGAGACACATCGGTCGTCTCCCAGGGAGAGACATCGGTCGTCCTCCAGGATGAGGCCTCGGTGGATAGTCATCGCGCGAGAGGTCATCGGTGGAAGGATATCGCGTGAACGCAGATAAGGTGGGACCCAGGCTCGCAGCATCAGACGTACTGCACGCGCGACACGTAGACAAAAAGGGTGGTTCAGAATAGTGACCTCAGAATGTTGGCCTGCGCAGAGTCACGCGTGGTCGTACTGTTCAGGGAAGCGTACACGCAAACTTCCCTGTAGAGTGGGTGGTGGCAGCGGCTTTTGTGGACAAGTTAGTTTAAGATTTAAAAACTCACTTCTGAGAGGCAAAAGAAGGTTGTTGTTCAAGCGTGACAGAGTGAGTGAGTGAGTTACCTTCATCCTTCTCTTTTCTCTCCTTCGCGCTGCGATTCAGGCATCCTCAAGCACCAGTGCGACGAGCGACGACTGCCCTTGGAGCACCTGGGAGGTTCTCTGCAAGTTCTACAAACCAGACGCTAAAATAGAGCCAAGGCATCCTTTAAGCTCAGTGGGTTTTGGAGCTCTTGGTGTTTTGCGCAAGTCCAGGTAAGGGAAGCTAGCTTTATTTCCAACGAAAACCTTATAGTAGATGTTTGAGATGATGGGGCGACGTGGTCGCCGGTTTTCAATTGTTATTGTATAATCCCCTGTTTTTGAACGAGATCGCCGGTTTTGGCGTTGTTTTTGAACTCCCCTGTTTTTGGTGTTGTTTGAAACTGTTTGAGATTTAAATGTGATATTCGAAAATCTGAACCTTGGCATGAGTTTTTCTGTGATTGGAATCATTCATTTAAGTGTTGTATGACGTGTTGAATGTTGTGAATGTGAGATCAAGGCATAGTATTTTCAGGAAAGAAAATACCGTGTAAGATCGTGTAGGATGTGCATTGATCGGTGATTTCTATAATGAGATATCCTGACTCTGCTGAGATAATGGAATCACATAGAGGAAGTTATTCAGTTGGTGAGAGTCGAAGGAGGTTCATATGAATGGGTGAGTCGTGTGAAAAAGAACAAGCTCGGCCTATTATATGGATTAACCCTGTCATACTGTGAGAGTGATGAAAATTGAGATCGAGATTGTGTTGATGCACATAGCTGTGGAAACTTTACAGCAGTTTAGTATGACAGGTGCAGATCTTTGAGTCTAGTCAATGCACGAGTCTTCTGGAAGTAGTGTCAAGTGTCTTGTGTGATGAGTCAGTGGAAGTCTGACGTGAGAAATGAGGAACATTGAAATTGATAGACACTTGATGCATTATGTGAATTGAAAGACTTTTGAGGAATTGTGAAATATGTGATTTTCTTGATGGCTGTGTGATATGAATGAGAAAGTGATGGACTTTTGTGAATGTTTAAAAAGGCTGATCTATGTTGGTTGTCCAGTTCATAATTTGAAGTTTAAAAATATCTAGCTTACCCTTTGTATTGTTATGTGGCTGCTGTTTTTCTCTTAAAACTGTGATGATCGTGTATTTTACACGGGAGCAGATGTATCTTCCAGGGAGTAGATCTCCTCAGTGAGTGGTCGCCGGGAGGAGATCGCCTGTTTCTGTCTCTACGTGGTGATCGCCTGTTTTCTGTTCTGATAGCAGATCGGCTGTTTTGGGTCTTCTGATAGGAGATCGCCTGTTTTTGTCCTTTTCATGCTGTTTGGTTTTTATTTCGAAACAATTGATGGAATGTATGAAAACTCTATAAGAGGGACGTCTCTTTTTGAATACAATGTACGGGATGATGTATTTTCAATATCTATTACATATGTTGATTTTATAAATTTAATATCTACGCTTTATTCTATTATATAAATAGGAAAAGGTTTTGGAGGGATGTTACAGAAGTTAGCGCCACCTAGCCTTAAACAAGCAATAACTTGGTGCCAAGCTAGGTTATTTCGCTAGTTTGAAACCAATTATCTCTCCTAGGGTTAGGTTATTAACCTAAACTTTTCATTGCTCAAATAATATCCTACTCTACTTGGCCCAAAATACAAGACCCAAAATAAATGCCTAAAGTACTTTGTACAACTATTTACATAACTAAGAAGAAGAAAACGACTTTTCAAATATGGGTGTTTCCCTCCATGAGGCTCCATCTTCTTCTATCCTTAGCCAATGATTTTGAGGCTAGATGGTTTACATTATACCCTCCCTTTTGAGAAGGATCTATCATCCGATCTGAATGATGCTCAATGACAACAACCTCTGTTAGTTGATTTATTATTTTCCTCCAAGTTCAAATATCAACCTACAATAACATCAAACAAAAATGGGATAAGTTTCTTTATTAAGAATAATTTAAGAAAAATGTATTTAAAGATAATTGTAAAGAAATAAGGCCCTTAATTATTTTTCTAAAAGTTTTGAATAGAACAAATAGGGTCCTTTTCAAAAAATATTTTTATTGATTTGTATTGTTCATTGCCCCAGTTAGGCAACATCATCACAATTATTGATTTTGAGATTTTTGGAAAGAAAAGTTCAAATTATTGCAATCCTCCTTTTAGGATTTTTGTATCAACTATGCTTGCAGGGGGTGTTATAAGAGACTCATCTTCCATTATG